>LR990661.1:7181145-7563645 GCA_905147715.2 Xestia xanthographa | reverse complement strand
CAATTCACCACCCGTTTCGAAGGCAATTCTCAAACGACACCGCTCTTCCGCGCGGTCGGGCGAAGGCGGCGAAGCAAATGTATTGGCGGTGCGCCGCGCGGAGAGGCGCGGGCGGTGAGCGCCGTTCGGCCGCGCGGTTGGGTGTTGAACATGGATTTGCCAAAGTGACATGAGATCCGCTTCACCGCCCGACCGCGTGGACGAGCGGTGTCCTGTGTGAATCGCCTAAGCAGCAGCCCTTGATATAATATTTACAAGTGTATTTATAATGCTGATTAGACTACCTACGAAATAATGACGCACGTGTCGAGGTCGTGTCCTGAACGGTGACCGTCAAGGAGTGTTAGAAACCTGCATGCCTCGTTAGTTATAAGAATGCAAGCAATCAAGCATTAAAAATATCGGTATTTACAAGTGATAGCTGTCTCACCGTACAAAACAAAAAAACTACAATTAAAAACAAAAAGGTTTCCTCTAGATGTTTTCCTTTACGCTATAGCATATGCAACATACACATAACATTGCATATTATTATGCATATATAAAATTAGATGATTAATTGATTGATCAGATACGTGATTGCGTTAATTGGACCCAGAATTACATTTTAGAGTCAGCGCGACTACTGAGCATTAGGTTCTGGGTTCGATTCCCGGGTCGGACAAAGTCTTATTGGGTTTTTCCATTAGGAATTTCTTAGTAGCAGCCACGGAGTCTGGGTTTGTGTCCGATTGATGGCAATTGGGTCACCCCCTATTACATGTGACTTAAACATAATTGGTGATATGTTGGTGTACTTGTTAGTTACAAGTTTTATTTTACTGCTAATAATTTTAATTGCAACTTTACGTATATATTTTTTTTTTATATCCTAAGATTAGTATGTATAAACTAAATATGAATACAGAAAAATGTACTTACATTGCAATTGCATATTTACCCTTAAGCTTGCTTATTTACACTATAATATCAACTCGTGTTAGTATAAGTGTTCGACAATGATGTTGAAAGAGCGGAGCCTTCTAATACAGGCATTGTTTGCCTAAATGGGGGCTCCAAACACATTAACATGTAATGTAATTTCTAATAACACAATAAACTATTTTGTATTTGTATTGTAGTTACCTAAAACTTTCAAAGATTACAATGCGTGATTTTATGTTGTGTAAAATTTCAGAGTATGATTACTGGACATAGGCCTCCTCACAAGTGTCGTCACATTGACCGGTCCCGTGCGTCTCGCATCCAGGGGATCCCCGCAACCTTCACCAGGTCATCGGTCCACCTAGCAATGACTGAATCATATTTACCACCTTTTCCGTCATAATCATCTTCCACACAAAACATCCATTATTTCTACGGCCTTCCCTTTCAGCATTTCCAACCATCCTTACCGAGATTTCAGAGAATTTCTTCTAACACGTGTTTTCTCTTCTCCAGGTGTTCAGTACCAGAATGCGAAGACAACCCCCTACATATCAACTTCACCATCCCCCATGACAATGATGGGGTCCCAGCGAAATGCTTGCGTTACGCTCCCTTCGCCAATGTGTCGCATTTGGCCAACCTCAGCCAATGTTCGCCACACTATTACGATACGTCAACGGAGATTGGCTGTGAATCTTATGTGTATTTAGAAGAGCACTCTATTGTTAAAGAGGTAAGATCGAATTTTGTCATTATTTGTGTGTGGTATTTTTTTTTACAAGTTGGATTTAACCCGGATTTAACCTTTCTACCCGACCGCCAAAGAAGTTCGCACGTATCTTTTATGTTTTTTTGTAAACTTTATTACCCCGTATGTTCCAAATGGGTGGATGGATTTCGATACGAATAAGTTATCATTAGATTCGTCTCAAAAACCCAAGTATCAGCTAGGTGTTTAAAAAATTGCGGGTTTTTGTCACTAAACTGTAAAGGTGAACGCACACCTGGTCGCACCGCACGCGCCGCCGCAGTCGCCGCAATTGAATTCTTCGTATGAAGTTCTATGCAATCTGGGTCTGTGTGCAATCTGTGTCTATGTATCTGTGTGCGAGATTGCATAGAAGAATTCGAATGCGGTGACTGCGGCGCGTGCGGTGCGGCATTTAAGTCGTTAATATTCTTTTCATTACTCATACTCTGAAAGTAGGTCTGAAGTTGCCTGAGGAGCGGGTTGAAAGTAATACTTTTCAGCCCTAGGGAGAATCGTTTTCAACTGACAGCTGTAAAATTATTAAAAAAAAAATCGGTTCATTTTTATATTGAACCATCTTCCAACTTTCTATACAGCCACGATGTAAAATTGAAATAACATAAAGTTATGTATTAATTAGAGAATATATATTTTTTAAATATCTTTATTATAATTAAGTTTCAACTATTTCTTTAAAATAACATAGATTTGGGAAAAATATTTACCATTTTTCGATGATGAAAATGAAAAATAGGTATTGGCTGAATAGCTGGCCGGCCACAGAAAAAAAAAGCAAAATAGGTGGGAAAGCGGCAATAGGGTAGATGACACCATAAAACAATAATTCCAAGACACCTTTCTCTAAAAAAACACTTTATTTTGGGCCTGAAAACCCGATTTATTTTCAATTAATTGCCAAATTCGATTTTTAGTTTGAAATCAATTAAATAGTTGAGTCATTGAGATGAATAAACAGTGACGTCACAGTAGGCTATTGCCATACAAAGTCTAATAGAGAACCGCGTTTTGACAGCTCTTAAAAAGTATCTCAATTGATTGGTGTCGTGTGTCATCTACCCCATTCGAATTCCGATCTTCATTAGTTTTTTTGAGTTGTATGTTTTTTTTTTACTTTCCTTGTATTCGTAATGAAAAGCACAGTGTTTACCTCGGGTTAAAGACTTACTTAGCCCCTCGAACTATTAGCGCCCTCGCTTCGCTCGGGCACCAAACCCCGTCTCGGGACTAAATAAGTTACTTTCACCCCTAGGGTTGACTTCCCTCCGCGCACTCGAGCGGTTTGGATGCGATCTATTTCGCTGTCGATTTTAATTACGATTTTCGTGTTCCGTGATCGATTCCCGGCTCGTGAGTTGTTCCTAGTTGTGTACTATTGTGCTAAGTGCTGGTATCGTAAGTTTTTTAGTGTTTTTACGTCGGTTTTACTGGTATTTTAGTTAATTTCGTTTACTTTCGGTGAGTACATTTACTTTTTTTGGTGTGTGGGTACCTCGAAATAATTTTATCGTCCGTTAATTCTGTTACCTTTCTTACGTTCTAATAGTTTGTTTGAATTTCATAATTTATAATATGTTATCCATTAATGATGACCCGCCTGACCGTGGCAGAGATGCATTCCATACACCCGGGTCGCCGACGACCTCCGCTAGTTCAACAAAACGTTTGTTTCGCGAAATGTCACCTTCGTACATATCGCCCGAGGAAAGGTCAAAACGGCTTCACACATCCGACTCAATTGAGAAACCTTCGCCAATATTAAACGTCAGTACTGCGAGCAATGACAATTACTGCGATTTAGTCTCACAGGCGTCTGCATTTCTTTCTAAAATTAACGACCTTGTTAATGATCAAGGGTCCCGCATTAATGTCGCAAATAAATCCGCTATCATGGACATGACTCAGCGCGTAACGGCCATCGTTTCTTTGTTAGCCATAAAATCATCCTCCAATGAAACTAAATTAGCCAATACGAAACGCGAATTGGATATAATGAAATTAAATCGTAATACTAATAATGTCAATACTAGTGATTGTAACAAATCTTCGTATGCGGATTCTTTGAAACTTCGTCTACCTAAAGTTGCGCCAGCCGTGGAGTCCCGCGTTCCCCTTCCGTGCGTCGTCGCGTACCCTACAGCTGACCGGTTAGCCGATTACTCGTCATCGTCCGCGACTAAACAAGCGCTTATGAAAGCGATTAAGCCTAGTGACGACGGATTTCAAATTGTAGGCGTTAAGAAAACCGCGAAATCTGGCGTTGTATTACGTGTCGCTAATGACAACCAAATAAAAAAATTGCAATCGGTCGATGCTATTAGGTCCGCCGGCTTAAGACTTGAAAAACCGAAAGGCCGAAGGCCTCGTATATTAGTTAAGGACGTCCCATCCTCAATGGAAGACAATGCTTTTCTGCACGCGTTATACCGTCAAAACATTAAAGACGAGCTGCCAATAAATGAGGATGATTTTATTAAGTCAACTAAAATTATTCGTAGGCGTTCCTTAGATAACGGTCGCAAGTGGATAGGCGTTGAAATCGAGTCCACAGTTCGAAAACATTTAGTGTCCACCAAAGATAAATTATTTATTGATTGGGCGACTTGCCGTTTCATCGATGATGTCGAAGTAGTTCGTTGTTTACATTGCCAGCAGTTCGGTCACGTTAAGAAACACTGCGTTAATAAATCACCTACCTGTGCTAACTGCTCGGAAGCACATGAAACAAATAACTGCCCGCACAAGGATAATTTAAATTACATACCGACTTGCGTGGCGTGTAAACGTTTTAAAAAACCGTTTGACCATCGTTGCGGGTCCCCAGAGTGTACCACTTACAAACTTAAGCTCGAACAGTTAATCCTCAATACCAACTACTAAAATAATGGATAGTTTAACTATAGGACAATTAAATCTCCACAACGATAGGGTGGCGACCTCTGAATTAGACAAATTAATTATCGATTATAACTTAGACATAGTACTTGTTCAAGAACAATACCAGAACGCTCACTTACGTCACAAAGTAGTTCAGCTGGACAGCAAAGCACGAGCCGGAATTTACGTGGCGCGTTCTTCTAACTTTACAGTAACGTCTTTGCGTAACCTCATGACGCCCCACTGTGCCGTTGCGGAAGTCTCATCAGCTTCTTTTAAAGTTTACGTTGTGAGCTGTTACTTTCAATACTCAGACCCTGTTGCACCTCATATACATAACCTCCGTCACGTCTTACAGTCACTCGCGGGCAGTAAAGTTATCGTTGGCGCTGATGTTAACGCGTCATCGTCTCTGTGGTATGGCAAGGTTAGGTCAACGGATTTCGACCGACGTTGTGCTGTTGAAGATTTTATAGCAGAAATGAACCTATCAATTCATAATACCCCTGATGCACCACCTACTTTTTGCAGCCCAATGGGCGAATCTTGTATTGACGTCACACTTTCTAGTGCAGACGTACGATTGGATAGGTGGCGTGTCCTACCAGATGCGTCTTGTAGTGATCATCGCCTGATCGTGTACGAATTTGTTCCGAGGTCTACTCAAGGTCCATCTCATATCACTGGTAATTTTAGATATAAAAGTAAAGGCGCGAATTGGGAATTCTTTGGCTTGCTTTTTGCGTGTCACGCCAAAGACTTCACTCGTGATGGACTGTCAGCTGAAGAAAGTGCTGAAATTATGTCAGACACCTTCACTTACTGTGCTGACATCGCCATTGGTCGCGCATCTATGACCAACATCCATAGATGTGATTGGTGGTGTGACTACTTAATTGAGCAGCGTAAAAGCTATCGCCGAGCGCGCAGACATTTAAACAAGCTTAGAAAACAAAAAGTCACCGGAGACCCACTTAACTTTGCTTTAAATGCATTTAGAGTTGCCAAGTCCCGCTACAGAGCATCAGTGGAAAAGTCTAAGGGTAATTTACTGCGAAAAATAGTAGAAAAACTAGATAAAGAAGGTCCGTGGTCTCCTTTGTATCACGAGTTCAAAGCTAATCGATCAGTCGACCTGGCGTTTGTCCAGAACATTAAAGTAAATAATAGACACACGACCGGTATTGAGGAAACAACCGAAGTTCTATTAAATAGTCTGATACCTGATGATTCGCCAGTAAATGACAATGACTACCATCAGCAGATCAGAGCGTGGGCATCTGTGCCACCTGAATCACCAACGTCAGACCTTCCATCCATTGACGAATTCATTAATCTTGTCAGGAAACTGCCTCTTAACAAATCATCAGGTGAAGATAAAATATCTAATCGGATGATAATAGAAGCTTGTAAAACAGCGGGTGACGCCATTTTATCTGTTTTCAACCGATGTATTGCGGACGGCGTTTTTCCTCGTGTATGGCGACGTGGCTTTATACGAATAGTTCCAAAAAGTGGTGATAAGCCACCAGACGACCCTAAGTCGTACAGGCCCTTAACCCTACTGCCATCTTTGGGAAAACTCCTGGAGCGCCTTATCGTTCCACGTTTGCTGCCAGACGGGCCAAAGTTTCATAACAACCAATTCGGTTTCACCGTGGGAAAATCTACCGTAGACGCGGCACTTTCTGTTAGAAAAATTGTTAATAACTCGGAACACAAGTACGTGGTTGGAATCTTTTTAGATATTTCCGGGGCTTTTGATAACGCATGGTGGCCGATGCTACTACTTAAAATGAAGAATCGCGGCTGCTATAAAAACATATATAATCTTGTTTATTCATATTTTTTAAATGGTTCCGCGAAACTCAAACTCGGACATCATTCTATGTCAAAGTCCCTTACCATGGGATGTCCTCAGGGCTCGGTAATCGCTCCGTATCTGTGGAATTTAGGTTTCGATGATTTTCTCGCGATTCCTCTCCCACCCGGCTGTTCATTAACCGGTTACGCGGACGACGGCCTGCTGCTCATTCAGTCGAGTACTCGGGCTGGACTCGAGAATTTAGCTGACACTTGCCTACGATTAATATCTCAGTGGGGCGATCGAAACCGTCTGACCTTTGCACCGCAAAAAACTTATCAACTAATTTTAAAAGGTAATCTTAAATCGTGGCCTAGTATTAAATTTAATAACGTTCCCGTGAAAAGAAAGCAGTCCGTGTGCTACCTTGGTTTGGTCTTAGAGAAGAATTTTTCATTCATAGATCATATAAAAACTGTCGGTGAAAAAGCTAAAAAGAACTTTTATGCCTTAACTAGAATATCCAAATCTACGTGGGGTCTGTCATTTCTAACTTTAAAGACCATTTATGGGGCTACCTATTTGGGGTGTATGTGCTACGGGGCACCTGTTTGGGCCGATAGGGCCACCATAGGAGCGGTACGACGTAAATTGCTTCAAAGCCAGCGTTTGGCTTTGATATTCTTATGCAAAGCGTATAGGACGGTTAGTACTGAAGCCTTACCGGTACTTGCAGGTGTACTTCCAGTCGATCTTGAAGTGCAGCGACGGGCTGCAATGTACTATAACGCGCGTGAGACCACGGACGCAGACTTTTTAACCCTACGTGACCGTGATAAGATTTCTAGATTATTCAAACCACAGACCGACGTCTGGGAGGAACTTTTGTCTGAATGGCAATGTAGGTGGGATAATTCCATCAAGGGCCGACACCTCCACCAGTTCTTTCCATCCGTTCGTGAACGGCTGGCCAGGACATGGCTGGAGGTTGATCACTGTGTTGCTCAATTTCTCACCGGTCATGGTAACTTTAAGAGTAAATTATTTTCCTTCAAGCTTGTTGACTCGCCTCTTTGTCAATGTTCCACATCTGACTGCGAATATGAACAATCAGCACATCATATTTTATGGGAGTGCAGTCTTTGGCAGAATGAACGCAATATTATGTTGGATAGTGTACAGGTTACATCCGGAGTTATTTACTACACAGACCTTGTAGAAACTAGAACAAATTTCCGTGCGTTCAAGCGTTTTTGCCATACCTATTATTGGAATCAAATATAACTGCTCACAACTTAGGACCCATTAATGTTAATACTTTATCCGTGGTGCTAGGCAACTGGGCCTATCCCAGTTGTGAACGTCCCTTTGTGCCTATTGGCCTTGTTTCTTTGTGTCTCCTGCTGATATGGAGGGAAGTGGAAATTACAGATTTTCCTACTCCTCCGCTATACTTTTCTGATTAATTTCGTTGCGGGATCCAAGACAGTTAAATTCATTCTCTGGGACTTCGTCGAGCTTCATTGTCTCGGCGCTTTTCTGGTGGTCGCCACTGTTGATTCTGGCTTTCAGGAGTTACAGTGGTTGGGAACAGTGTGGCGGGCTTTCACCCCTAGGGTAACAATGTACTATTTTTCAACCAAACCTTTCGAGCAAGGTCTAAAAATGAAGAAAATTAAAAGGAGATTACAAATATATGTATACCTATGTAAAGGAACAAAAAAAAATACATTTTTTAGTCGGGTTTTTTGATACTTTTATTTAAACGTCAACTAGTTTTAACACGCTTTTATTAGCTTCATCTGTAACTATGTTAAAAAAATCTTAAAAGTTAAAATTGACCCACTTCCCGGATTCCGAATGAGCTGAAATATTGCATCTATGTTTAGTTTGGATGACAATGCATGGTTACCAAGTGACGTCATTCTATAATTCAATGAAAGGGTACCTATCGCTAAAGTAAACACATCTTTCATGGGGTACTCTTTGAGATGCTATAATAAAATTCCACAAAGTATTCTTGAACTGAACGACATTCAACATCATTCATTTATTGTCATTGCAGGCAACTTTGCCCCATAGATATATACCAGTGGTACACACATTCCCGAAATATGTTGGGGTCGGCTTCCAGTCTAACCAGATGCAGCTGAATACCAGTATTTAAATGGAGCGACTGCCTATCTAACCTCCACAACCCAGTTAATACTAGGTAATACCTCCTTGGTAAGACTTGTTGTCAGACTTTCGGGCCACTGACTACGTGTCTTCATCATCATCATCATCATTTCAGCCGAAAGACGTCCACTGCTGGACATAGGCCTCCCCCAAGTGTCGCCACATTGAACGGTCCCGCGCGACTCGCATCCAGTGGATTCCCGCAACCTTTACCAGGTCATCGGTCCACCTAGTGGGAGGCCTTCCAACGCAACGTCTTCCGGTTCGCGGTCGCCACTCCAGAACTTTTCGGCCCCATCGGCCATCCGTTCTGCGAGCAATGTCACCACAGCTGCCACTTAAGTTTGGCAATTCTTCGGGCTACGTCGGTAACCTTGGTTGGACTACGTGTAACGGCTGTCAAAGATCTACAAATGACAGCTGGGACCAACAAACTTGCACTCAATTGCATAAACAGAGCATTAACATATTATAGCAAAAGGTCATTACTGTTATTGTTATTCTGGCACACAATGTAATTGTAATCAAACTAACACAAATAAACACGCATTCACTTATTGAGTGGCGTTGCTCATTAGACTAAGTACACTCAGCTGTGTAAATATTTATGTCATGTCATGGAAACAATTATATTATAACATCACACCTTCTCCGGAGTTAGGCAGAGGTGCATGTACTTAATAGTACCTACACCCACATTTCGCCAGTTGTGTGAAAGTCCTATGTAATTGGGGGTGAGCCTATTGTCATTAACCGGGCACTAATCCAAACTGTGTGGCTGCTACAGAGAAATTCCTAATCGAAACACCCAAAAACTACTAAAACGATTTGAATGAAATTTGCCAAACAAAATGGTTTATAACCTGGATTACTAAAGGGGATGCTTTTTATCCCGTTGGATTATTATCAAAATCCACGCGGGCGAAGCCGCAGGCATAAGCTAGTCCTATAATAATCCTAATGTTTATTCGATTACAACTTTAATATTATATCCATTATCAACATAGTATGATTTAATATCGCAATTATCTTGTCATTGTCATGGTGATCATAAATTAATATTAATGAATACTACTGGTACTTCTTATAGCAACAATTACATTTTATATGGAAGACCTTGTGAATCATAAAGGTATTCCTAAAGACAGGCGATTGCATTGCATTGCTAGATCAGATTTTTAAATGTTCCCAAAATTCACCCAAAGCCCAAAGATACAATGGTGTCGATTCTGTTGTGCACAAACTAAACTTAATTTAGGCTATTGCCATCTTTTACTAAAAGGCAGTGCAAGAAAAGGATGGATGAACTAAGTTAGAGATGTCAACTAAGTAGTTTATGCCTTGCACTTCACCGTGTTTTTAGTCGACATGTTTTTACGTGCTCCCTTCATTTGTTTAGAAATATTAGTTCCAACTTAATTTGACAGCTCTAAATTACGTCCGTCTCTTTCTCGTTTTATTAAAGAGAAAAGATAGCAATAGCCTAAATTAAGTTTAGTTTGTGCACAACTGAATCGACACCATAGTCCTACTTTTTTCGTCATTCAATTTAAATTAATCAAATGGCAGACAGGAATTGCGGGGTCTAGAGAGCGAGTGAAACTATTTTTTATTCACAAAATGTATGGATGACACGCATATTCGCAAACCACGCCCACTACCTTTTATCTGCCTGCTAGGTATCGAATTTAGTGCCTGTATTGTAATATGTCTCTTGATTTCCTAAGTTTTACAGTCCGACATTTTGAAGATTTTTACTCCATCTGCTGAAGTTTGGTATGTAAGCTATTATTAGTACACAAACAACAAAAAAATATAAAACTTGTAACTTTTATCCCCCAACCCCTTAAACTAGGGGTATGAAGTTTGTATGACACTTCCGCAATTTTGACGCTAGAGATCTGAAAATTGATGAGCTAGAGGCTATCCAATAGTTCTTGTAGTAACGAAACGGCCAAGCCACATATGTTGACTAAGGTATAGAGCTTGTGAAGTTAGACCTTGTAAAGTTAGGGCGTGTAGAGTTAGAAGCTTGGCTCTACATGAGATCAGCACCCCTAGCCAAGTTACAAACGTTTCGTATCGATTCTCTTTCTACTATCGTAAACGCCTCGGCGTAAGCGATTGTAGAAAGCGCTAAATTGGTAGCCAAGTTGACACGACTGAGTCGATCGCTCGTTCTCTAATGTCTGTAGAAAAAACCTACACTTTAGTCTATGGTGAGCGTTCCTACCAAAGAGTTTAGCGATCAACATTGTAGAAACGATAACATTCTATTCTATCATTTTGAACGATATAAACTTGTCTACGAATTTTCTATTCGTTTGTGTTGATCACGTGATTTAATGTTGAGATGATGTCATTCCCATTCTTTTGAATAGTTTTCTACTAGCGTTAAGGATTGTAGATTGTCAACTTGGCTAGGGGTGCTGATAACTTTTTGAAAGTGCGAGTCATATTTATGGTCTCGTCTTGGCAACATTTTGCATGGAAATGTTTGTGGTGGGATTTTTATCCCAAGGATTTCATTTCCCCGAACGACAAGAAACCAAGTCCCCAATCTACCAAACGCTAGCAACCGCAGCGACAAACCACAGCAGCGAAGCTTCACGCAATCATTATGTCAGATCAAAATACTCCGCAGTGATACGACTGCATTAAGTGACTCTATGAAAACGACAACGATGCGTTTTTGTGTGAGCCAACCTAAATAAAATTGAAAACTTTTACTGTTTTAGCGAAAGTAATGGTCATTCGGAGAAAGTAATATTTTATTTTATTTTTCTCCAGTTGACTGCCTTGTTGGTCAAGTGGTCGCAAGGGCGACTGCTGAGGAATTTCTCAGTAGCTGCCACGGATAAAGATAAAGATAAAGATAAAGATACTTTATTTGTTAAAAAACATGCGTTTACACACAAATCGAGCATGCAAGATCTTATTAAAGTAGGATAGGTCTGTCCGTCCATGTTTTACCTCGGTGAGGTGTACAAATTTGTTTTTTTTTTAACAATTATGCGGATTTTAACATTTATATTTTTAGCTATTGTTTCTCGGGTACACTCATAATAACAGATTATTTTCTTTGAATTACATAAGTAATACAAATACAAAAAAAAAATATACACATTGTCCAATTTTCATTGAGATAAAACTGATGGAAAAATCATATGCAGAGGTAAAATATGTCAAAAGGTATACAGTACAATACAAAGAGTTACAATATATCAGATGGAAATATACGTCAAAAAAGTAAAAATGTATCAAAGGTTATTTTACAATCGATAAAATATGTCAAAAGGTACAAAATAATAATATATCAGATGGTAACGCACGTCAAAAAAATAAAAATTATCAAAGGTAAAATTATGTCAATCAATAAAACTGTATATTATGTCAAAAGGTATCCGATAAGAAGTCATTTATATTATAGTAACTTTTGTCTGTTAATAAATTCCGAATCTTTTTTTTAAATAAATTTGTAGTCAGAGCTTTGTAAGACTGGGGTATTTTGTTGTAAATCTTAGGTGCCATACAAAAAAAGCTTTTCGACATTAGAGCGGTTTTTGCTGGGTGTAAGCAAAGTTGGCTATTGTCGCGTCTGTTGCGTGGAAACGCGTCTGATAGTCGTGGAAATAGTTGGGGGTTACTTTTTACAAAAGATGCTACTTCAAAAATGTATAGAGAGGGTAAAGTTAATAATTTGTATTTAGTGAAAAGGGGTTTGCAGCTTTCTGTCGATTTTAAGTTAAACATAGCTCGTATACATCTCTTTTGCGCTTTAAACGCAATTTCTTTGTTTGTTGAGTTTCCCCAAAAAATTATACCATAGCGCAGCACTGATGCTACCAATCCATGATAAGCCGTTATTAAGGCGTCTGGGTTAAGTTCTGGGGCCAGTTTGAAAAGCGCATACGCGGATGAGCTCAGCTTTTTACTTACGAGTTCGATGTGGGCTTTCCAGTTTAAATTCGCGTCAATTATTACACCGAGAAATTTGGCATTGTCGACTTTCATTAGTACTGACCCATTGTGCTGGGCTTCAATAGCATTATCAGTCTGAGTCCGTTGAGTGAAATGCATAATATTAGTCTTATCTAAATTAATTTTAAGATTATTCTGATTTAGCCATGATATTATCGCTGTCAGAGATTCATTAATGTCAATTTCGTACATGTCCTTGTTTTTACATGTTATAGTCACTGTACTGTCATCTGCAAATAGGGTCATGGGGTGTTTAATAGCACTAGGCAGGTCATTTATGTATACTATAAAAAATAGAGATCCCAGTACGCTGCCTTGCGGGACACCGTATACTGGCGTTCGTTTATCCGATACAAAGATTTCCTCTTTCTTTGTCTTAATATTAATTTTGGCTATTTCCGTGTACTGTTTTCTGTCAGTTAGGTAAGACTGTATAAGACTGAATATATTTCCCCTAATTCCACATGCCTCTAGCTTCTTTAAAAGAACCTTATGGTCTACGTAATCAAACGCTTGTGTCATATCGCAATAAATAGCACACACCGGAATTCTCTTGTCCATACTACCTATTACTTTATGCAAGAAGTCATAGATGGCCATATTGGTTGTCCGGTTTTTTCTAAATCCTTTCTGCTCATCTACTAATATGTTTTTCTTTTCAAAATACGAATACAGTTCTTAATAAATATATTTTTCAAAAATTTTAGATATGATCGGAATGAGGGCAACTGGTCTGTAGTTAGCCATCTGATCAGTCGGAGTCTGGATTTGTGCCCGATTGATGGCAATAGGCTCGATAACTGGCGAAATGAAGGTGTACTATAACATACACTTCTGTCTAACCTTACATTACATATTACAGATTACAGGCGTGTTGTTATATTATTATACAAAAAAAAAATGTCTTTCTTAAGTGAATGTTTTGGACTGGAAATTATTTAAGCACAAAAATAATTAAACAATTTTCGCTCGAAGATTCTATAGGTTTTTAGGTAGTATGTCTTTAGTTTGTCCTAACTTCCAATAAGGAAAAATCACGAGTCAAAGACGACCAATTTATAACAAGCTATAAACCGCCAGGGTGACGGATGGTGGCGTAGAGGTGACGAGAAAACGTTTTGTAGTGAAGGTCAAATTCCCATATTAGAATATGGGTGTTTGACTTACAATAGTCTCATTGATATTCAGACTTTTAGCGATGATATCAGTTTGTTGGTGACAATCTGCTGCCAATCCAACACAAGAATACAGGATGTAAACAACCTTATCACGAAGCCGTCAACCAAGCATTTTGTACATAAAACTAAGCAGCTTTACGCAAAAATTATTGCTGGGAAACTGGGGTGGAAAATAATGTTTTTTGGTAGAACTCAATGTAACGCACTCAAAACATTGTGCTGATGAATGGAGGTGTTTAAACTAAAAATCTTACATTAAAAACTTGTATTTAAAATAAAAACTTGTCAAAAAGTTGGAACTTTGACCCCTAATATCTCCGTAACTAGAAGGTTCCCAGGTATGGTGTGTAAAACAAAAAAATGAACGCAATGATGTGGACAGCAAGTGCCTTTCGGCTTCGTTAAGAGGTTTTTTACACAAATCGGAAAAACTTTTTTAAAAGTTAACTCGTCAAAAGTATGAAAGTCACTAATGGAATCTCAAATCTTATACGACCAAACTTAAAAAACACATCGATCGATTTGAGGATCCACCAGATTATACCTGCCTAACAATCGCGTTTGCATGCTGTGCTAAGTTTTGAGTATGAATTTGGATGGGTATAAGAGTAGAGAAAGACTAAAGAAACGATGGATGGACCGTGTGAGGGAAGATATGACAAGCATGATATGGAGAGCAGCGGTGGCCGAGTGGTGGCGACCCCGACTTACGAACAATAAGTCGTGGGTTCGAACCCAGACAGGCACATTACTTTGTGTAATTTATTTCATCACCACTGCTCTCAAAACGGTGAAGGAAAACATCGTGAGGAAACCGACATGTCCTAAAACCAAAAATTCGAAGACATGCGACATCTACCAATCCGCACTGGGCCCGCGTGGTGGATTATAGCCTATTCCCTCTCATAGAGAGGAGGCCTGTGTCCCAGCAGTGAGAACATTATAGGTTGAGAGTATAAGACTAAAGAAACGATGGATGGACTGTGTGAAGGGTGATATGGCTAGGAAGGAGGAGTCTGATGAGATGACGAGTAATAGAGAAGTATGGAAGAAGAAGACATGTTGCGCCGACCACAAATGAATTGGGATAAGTAGGCCTATTACGTATCTTTCTGATATCCAGTGACTACCAAGCTTCGGTTGTACACCGAACTTTGATGACAACCGAGAATGTCATAATAAAGAAAAAGAAAGAAAGAAAAAGCATTTATTAGCCCGCACAGGACAAAACACAAATAAAAATGGTAAAATTAACAGTACTTACAAATAGTAAAAATAAAAAAATAAACAAAGAGAAAAATAAAACATGAAATGAAATTGGTCCTGTACGAGGCCAAAAGGCCCCTATCTCAGCATGATGCTGTAACATTTAAAAAAAAAACGTCACAGCGCTGGTATTCTGATAGGGCCCAGAGTGTATTACGTATCGCACTGAGTGAGATATCACTTTACGGTGACTAACAGCCCGTGTACGGTGTAACGTCTTTCACGAAAGCCATTTCAAACTCAGTTGTCAAATTCTTGTCCACTATGCTTTCATAATCGAAATAATATAAGTATCGATACGGAAGCGTCTGTCAAAAAGAGTTACGGTGATTATCAGCCACGATGACAACCAATGACGTCATATTTGATCGCGACTGGTCATACATAATACGAAACTAACCTTTTGACAGTTAATTGATGGACACTGAGCCTAGTTACTATCATTTCGAGCTGTCAACAAAGATACATAAAAGCTCTACAGGATAATGATGATGATAAATCGCGTTTGGTATCTGAAACCCAAAGCAGTTCTAGACTGGAAAACTATAGTCATGAAAATCCGCCATCTTTTATTTCATGTTCATTAACGAATAATAATGTCAAATGCACACAACAATAGCTTCATTACTTATATGTTTTTTTCCTATATTAAAATGTCTAGTAACGCTTCTGTGAGCAACGTAACTAGAATTATGATGATTATATATTTTTCCGTGATAAATAGGTTTGGCGTAAATTGCTTTGGCGGTAACGCATTGTTGGTTTAAATGCTCAAATTGTTACCAATTGCTCTGCAGCTGGTTGAAGTTTACCGCGTGATGTTTGGTGGGTTTTTATATGTTACCAGGCGTTGATGGGATGGTTACGAAGCATAATAGAAATAACACCTTGTTATAGAAAAACGTCTTAAACTGTTATGGGCGGTATTAATAATGAAACTGAACGTCATCTGCCCCTTAAGGGTTATATATCCCTCAAATGGCTTAGCACGATCCTCCGTTACGCCTAAAATACTGCAGCATTAGTTTTGAAATAAATCTATACTACTTATATATATACTATAATAATATTATAAAGAGGTAACATTTGTTTGTAAGTTTGTATGTTTGTAAGTTTGTATGTAGGGGGTAATCTCCGGAAGTAATGAACCAATTTTAAAAATTGTTTCACTGGTAAGAAAGCTACATTATTCGTAAGTGCTATAGACTATATTTTATTCCCGTACTCCCACGGGAACGGGAACTACGCGGGTGAAACCGCGGGACGTCAGCTAGTATATGGTAAAGTTGAGGATTTATTCCTATGTGTGACGAAAACACGATTCCATAAACTTTTCTCGATAGAAAAAAAAAACAAAATTACCTCCAAATCGAACAATAAACCAAAAATAATTCAAAAAGTAGGTACTTCAAATTAGATCATGAAACTTTGCATAGGTACTAACTGAACTAACTATAAAGCAGGTCTTATGTGTTTTATTTTTTTAGTCCAATCAATATTTTTTTTGTAAATCGCAAAAAAACACTCATTTCGCACTATTCGGCCGCAGTGACTGACGTAACAACCACTTTGTAGTGCAAGCTGATTAGAACTTTATTCTAACAGTATTTTATTTCAAACGAAGTTTTAACCACAACAAATAGAGTTGCTAATTTTAGGGTTAGAAGGGCCTTAAACTGCGTTCAAAAGCTATTTGCACCCAAGATATTAACAGTGCCTGCTCTTGAACGCAACTTAGATGCGCTCTAAAGCGTTTACAGTACAAACTAAATACTTTATTTGTTTGTATAAAATAATAGTTCATATAACCACCTACGATGGGTAAGAATAAAACTTGGAGGAAAGGAAAAACCATTTTAGAGGTGCTAAAAACATTCTAAAATAGAATAAGTAAATTAGTGCAATTTCAGAAGAATTTTAACCGCAAATTTTTGTCATCTTGTTAGTATTATATTAAACTCGTAAAAATCACTGTTGAACATCATCATTTCCTCTCCAACTCTTTTGGGTTTTCACTTTAATCCTGCTTGCCAGATGGAAAAAAAATAAAACTACTCTCTTACTCCATTATCAGCATCATCTGCCTTACTATACTACAACAACAACAACAGCCCATAACGTCCACTGCTGGACAAAGGCCTCTCCCATGATGGGAGGAATTTGCCGTAATCTCCACGCTTGGCAGGCGGATTGGAGATCGCAGTGATGAAAGACTAACAGAAAACGCTGCTGCCCATTCTCTGGTCTACGGAGGCGCAAGGTGTTCTGCCTCAGACATTAGTCGCCTTATACGACACCCGTGAGTGTATTGGGTTGGTTCTATTCTACTCTGCCGGATACCACACGTCATCTCTCGGCATTTGCCTTACTATGTTGGAGTTAAATTCCATTGTTCCACTGCTGGGCAAACGCCTTTCCTTTTTCTTGTGTTATCTCTGGCCATGTTCGCCCCGAAAACGAGATCAGATTGTCACATTATCTTCCCGGGGTTTACCTCAACGGTGATTTCCTTTGACAGGCGTCCAGTGAGTGACGATCTTCGCCCATCTCTCTGGGCGCAATCGTGCAACCTGGCCAGTCCACCCACTTCAGTTAGGACTTTGGACTTTTGACTATCAAAAATCTTTCAATAACAGCCGAGAGCAGCGGTAGCCCAGTGGTGGCGACCCCGACTTACGAACAGTAAGTCGGGGGTTCGAACCAAGACAGGCGCATTACTTTGTGTAATTTATTTCATCACCACTGCTCTCAAAACGGTGAAGGAAAACATCGTGAGGTAACCGGCATGTCCTAGAACCAAAAAATTCGAAGACATGAGACATCTACCAATCCACACTGATGGGCCCGCGTGGTGGTTTATAGCCCATTCCCTCACATAGAGAGGAGGCCTGTGTCCCAGCAGTGGGAACATTAATAGGCTGATGATAATGATAAACAACCGAGAACTATGAGTACCTACTCTTATCTTTGCAAGTTTTCACTTTTCATTTGAGGATAAATTGTTTAAGTTTTACATAAACATGATTAATTTATTTACCACTGAATGACTACAAAAAAGCGTATATTCTCTGAAGATAATATTCAAGAGTAATTTGAGATTTCCTTTAACAAATTGATGTAATGTTTACGTAAAACCCATGTCTTAATGTTACCTCTATCCGCCATATTGCAATAGGTACCTAATTGTCTTTTAATAATAATGAACGGGTAATAACGATTATGTGTTTTGATTTTGATTGATTGTTTGTACTTACTAAGAAATCTTGTCATAATAAATATGCAACAACTAACATCACGACTTTAATCCCCGAACGATTAGACAGAGAGGAATGGGTACACACCTATAATTGTACACGAACAAAATGCTTGAATATGTAACTGCCAACAATTTGGGTTAAAATAATTCTAAATCAAGTGTAAGCTGCCCACTGTGAAAAAACACATCTAACAAAAACGAACCATGAACTTATTATTATTTACTCACACATAGTCATTGGCTGCAAGTTATTGCTGGCCTTAGTAATAATCAGTATGACGAATTCAAATCAATTTATCACGCGTAAGAAGGTATTGCAATTTAATAAAACGTTGATAAATAAACATTCAAAGTCAATGTTACCAACCAATACTCGATACAAAGTCAAGAATGCAGTTCTACATCTCATCCATTTCGATATAAACGACATGGTTTACTAAATCAAGTTGGTAGGTATTGAATTTTATATCTAACTGTTTCACGATGTACTTTAATTAAAATCTTCTAATTACGAAGATCATCAGAGCAGCTGTGGCCCAGTGGTGGCGGCCCCGACTTACGAACAGTAAGTCGTGGGTTCGAACCCAGACAGGCGCATTACTTTGTGTAATTTATTTCATCACCGCCTGCTCTCAAAACGGTGAAGGAAAACATCGTGAGGAAACCGCAACCGACATGTGACATCTACCAATCCGCACTGGGCCCGCGTGGTGGATTATAGCCCATTCCCTCACATAGAGAAGAGGCCTGTGTCCCAGCAGTGGGGACATTAATAGGCTGATGATGATGAATTACGGAGATCATCATCTGCCTAGCCTTTTCCCAACTATGTTGGGGTCTGCTTCCAGTTCTACGGGATGCAGCTTACCAGTATTTAACATGGTGCGAATGCCTATCTGACCTCCACAACCCAGTTAGTACTGGGTAATACGATACCCCTTGGTAAGACTGGTTGTCAGACTTTTTGGGCCTCTGACTACCCCACGACTGTCAAAGATCTACAAATGACAGCCGGGACCAACTGCTTAACGTGCTTTCCGTGCTTCCAATTACGTAGATATTGGGGGTCAAAGTCCTGTTTCTTCTGTTCTGAACAGTTTTTCTTAAAACAAGTTTTTAATTATATAATTTACTTGAATACCTCCACGACTCCCGTTCTATTCAATGCATCAGCAAGTCCTGCCGTAAAAGATGATTTTTCACCCCAAAAAAAGTCGTTTCCCAGCAATAATTTTTGCTTGCATTGAATTACTTAGTTTGATGTACAGAATGCTTGGTTGACCGCTTTGTGAAGAGTCCATTTACAACTTGTATAATAGGCCCTTTTGTGCCATGCTTCTTTGATTTGTGAGTCTAATCCAAGTCTTCTCGCGATCTTCTGTAAGTCGATCTTAATAATCTTAAAAAAAACAATCCATCGTAAAATAATAATAAAGAGTTCGGAATCATTATTTTTATTTATCATTTCATTATCATTTATTTATTTATCATTTATTTTAAAAAAATCTCCCTTACAACTATCATTACAGGTATGTTCCTAATGGGATAACTCGGATCGGTTTCAAAATTAACTTATTTACAAAATAAACCTACATAAAAATCGTAAAAAACTAGTACTATTCTTAATTAAGAAGCCTAAAATGTATCGAATCGATGTTCAAAGTGCACGTGTAATAATTTACTGTAGACCAGTTGAAAACGCACGTAATGAAACCGACAAGCGTGCAAGGATCCGATACGGTTCAACGATAAACAATTTTAATATCGATACCTACTGTATAGCAAAAAAGGAATGGAGTTGCCGTTTATTGCATTTTTTGCGAGTTCATTTCAGGAGTGATTCAGATGCTGAAATTACTTTTTGATGATGTTCTGTCTGTTTATCTATTCAAGGAGAAAATACAAATTGCAGACCTTGAAACTAACAGTTTATTAACTTAAATAAACTTCGCTCTGAATTAAAAAGTTACCGAAACAAACATCGAAAGAAACCGTAAAAATAATCACCTACTTACGCAGAAAAATTCGCAGGCACAGGTAACAATTCAATCGCTATAATTAAGTTAGTAAAAACGTCAAACAATCAAACACGATCAAAAGTGAAGGTCGCGCCATCAATGCTGGTCGGTTGCCAACAGCCTCCTTTGATGGTAAAGGCCCCAGGACATATCATACCATCCTTGTTAGAAATGACACCTCTCTTAAGCCTGTATCTATCATGGGGTTTAGGTTTTCGCACTTAGTCCTTAAAGTGGACCATTGTGCGCGTCTCTTAAGCCTGTTTTCGATACCCAAATCATCATCATCTGCCTTGCCTTTTCTAAACAATGTTGGGGTCGTCTTCCAGTCTAACCGGACGCAGCTGTATATCCGTAATTTACATAGACCGACTAGGCAGTCGGTCTATGTAAATTATCCATCATCACATTTGTGGGTTTTGGAGGTGAGATAGGCATCTCACCTCCAAAACCCACAAATGTGATGATGGTCATCCATCCACGGATCAACCTCGACAGGCACTGACCTCAAAACTTGACCCGTCTAACTGATATTATTTATCCACAAGTTTCGAAACTCAAATGAATGCCTTCACAGAAGTGCAATGTTGTACAGCACCACGTGTTAGCAAAAACAGCATTCCTCTTTTATCGATAAAGAAACAGTTAGTGTTGCGTTTATGCATGTAATTGGAGTGGTTATCAAGAGTATACGTTTTGGCTTACAAAACAATGACTACCCATTGGTACAAGGAGTTCCTTGGTCTTTCGTTTCGGAGCTTCCTTCGGTAACAGGTTTGAGACAGGCATATGCCCAGTTGGGTACTGCGATAGTCTACTAGATTGCCGACTAGTATTTCAGTTCAGAGAATTCGGAAGAGATTCCTTGCTGTAGGCCTTTGGTGTGGGATGCAACTTTGGTCGACACCCTTGCGCTATCCCAGCTTCGTAACACGGTGAGCTGCGCTGGGGCGGCTGCTGCAGGTGCTGAAAAGCGCAAACGGCACAAATACAATATAATTTAATTGGTAATTATGTGTTTGGGGTTGAAACAATAGGGCCATGGGGTCCGAGTGCCCACCTAGTGTTTCGGAATATCGCCTAGCGGGTGGTCGACTCTTCCCTTGACCAAAAGACTGGCCTTTTTTTGGCCAAAACATCAGCTTTGCCATTAAACATGGTCATTCTGCCAGCCTTTTGGCCACTTTTCCTATTGACAGCGATATGGACGAATTTTTTGGCGCCCTGTTTGCGTCTATTTTGATACTTGTACTAGTATTTTAGATGTACTTGTAGTTTGTAAAAATGCCTCCTGCATTCGAAATCTCAGCTATTGGTGAATAGTTAGGACATCATAATTCTACGCTTTCTATAAACTGAAAATGCTGAAGGCTGTTAAATTAAAGCTGAAACAGCACAATAAAAAACGAGTTGACACAAAAGACGAAATCACAATGGCATTTCACTGATTCGTTGACCGTGAATAAAGAGCGCGTTTTAAATTTCCGTAGTATCGAAAAGTATTGATAATCGAATTTCACAGTATGCGACCTATGTCATAATGCGCCGTGACTTATTCTTATGTTTCAATTGGACGTTACATTGTATGAATACCGCAATGTATTTTGTGTTTTGTGTATCACTCATTTTCATACAATTACCGAAAATGCCTCCAGATGATTTATTCTATAAATTCTTTACGTTCTTCCTTGCTGACCTGATCCTTAGCCTTCTCAGTTACTACATTGGTTAACACTTCCAATACTACTTTTTAGGGTTCCGTAGTCAACTAGGAACCCTTATAGTTTCGCCATGTCTGTCTGTCCGTCCTCGCTCAATCTCTGTGACCGTTAGCACTAGAAAGCTGAAATTTGGTACCAATATGTATATCAATCACGTCAACAAAGTGGTAAAATAAAAATTGGAAAAAAATGTTTTATTAGGGTAGCCTCCCTATATGTAAAGTGGGAAGCCATTTTTTTTTTAATTTTAACCCTAACGTGTGATATATTGTTGGAAAGGTATTTAAAAATGAATAGGGGTTTTTTAAAATCATTTTTTGATAATGTCAATAATTTCGGAAATAATCGCTCCAAAAGTAAAAAACAATGTGTGTCCCCCCTCTAACTTTTGAACCATAAGTTTAGAAAATATGAAAAAAATCTGAAAAGTAGAACTTTATAAGGACTTTCTAGGAAAATTATTTTGAACTCGATGGAAACAACAATTTTTGTACAAAAAAGACAAAAAGTTGTACAAAATAATTTCTGGACTAAGTTTGTAGTATATTCGTATATGCAAGCATTTTTTTTAACTTCGTTTACATATTTTATTATCCTGGACGTATCTATGGAACCCTACACTGAGCGTGACCCGACACGCTCTTGGCCGGTTTTTTTTGAATTTACCGTTATAAAAAAACCTGATTTCTACCATTTATTGACTATTATTTTCCTAATAATCAATTATTTTTCTTTTATTTCCAGTTCGACCTCGCCTGTCAAGACTGGAAGCGATCCCTAGTGGGAACGGTCCACAACGCGGGATTCTTCATAGCCATCCCTCTAACCGGACTCATATCGGATAAATATGGCCGACGGCCTGCGCTCGTGTTCGCTTCGGTGGCCAATGGCGTCTTCGGAGTTATTCGGGCACTGTCGGTTAATTACGACATGTTCGTTGTATTTGAATTTTTGGAGCCAGCGTTCGGTGGGGGGGTTTATACAGCATGTTTTGTACTTGGTAAGTCAGCTTTTTTCTTAATTTGAACTACAGTTATTCTATTTTGGAAAATTGTCACTACGCAAAAGAATTGGTGATACAAAAGCACTGAGACCTCCTATCTGGGTATTGGCAGCTATGCTAATATTATTATGAGTGTTCTGTAGTACACCCTCATTTCGTCAGTTTCGTTCAAATCCAAGGGCGAGCCTATTGCCATCAATCAGGCACAAATCCTGGCACTGGCTACTGATAGAAAAAACAACAGTACTATGCCCGTCCCAGCAATCAAAACCAGGACTTTATGCTCAGCAATAGCATGGAATGGACGACAGTTCTTTATTCACATACCCAAGTCAAGAATGTTACCTCAAGTAAAGTGTATCAAAATACATACGCCGCTGACACAACCACGGCTCAATACCTAAGGTCATTGTACGCGGAACACTGACAGCAGAAGTACCACCATTTTCCTTGAAATTGGAACGGCGAAGGCGAAGTGACAGTTCTAACGGAAATAACTAGCCATAGATATTGATTATGTTGTAAATTCAAACATGATACTTTACTACAAGTTATTTCGTAAGCGGAAAAATTCCAAACTGATATTCTCGTTATTGAAAAATCGGATTAAAAGTGTGAAAAATGGTTTTCATCACGTGTTGCCAACGTTGGTGTTAAAGCATGAGGAACATTGGTTACACATGAATGTGCATTCAATAACAAGTGGGAGTATGATGTTCTAATTTCGAATGCAAATCGATTATACTCCAAATGGGAAAATTCTGTATTCTTTTTTTTTGTTTTTTTTTTTTCTTTCTCTTAAGAAAACGTACAGCCTATCCTAATACAGATAGTTGACAGCTAGTGAAATAATTAAAAGGGCTATTAAAAAAATCACTGACAATATAGGGGTTGCACAAAAAACAGTATAGAGACAAGAGAAAGTAATAAAAAAAAGACTGAACAAGTTTCAGTGATCTTTAAAGAAGTTTTTACATAGTAGTTTTTTAGTTTAGAATCACTGATGGAAAATAAATCAAGATCATCAATAGTCTGACACATCGAGTTGTATGCCCTGCTAGCTCTTATAATATAAGAGTTTTGTCGATAAATGCACCGCACAGATGAAAAATATAGAGGCTGATGATTTCATTAGGGGAATATAAGAGTTAAACGCGAGTTTTAAGTTAAACGAGTTTTATAATGCAAAAAAGCATATGATTCACTGCAATAAACAAAACCAGAAAATATATGTTATTCTTCAGCTAGTAAGATAGTGTTTTAAAAACATAATACAACTAATATTACTCAATAAAAAAATCACGAACTTATCTCTAAACATTTCTTCTATCGAGTTAAAATCATACTGAAATACATGCGATCATTCTGATTTTTTGGCAAATAATTCTACAAGCAACATATTAGCATGGTGTTTTATTTTTTTAGTCCAACCAACTGATTTTTTGTAAATCGCTATGAAACACTCATTTCGCACTATTCGGCCCGCAGTGACTGACGTAACAACCACTTTGTGGTGCAAGCTGATTAGAACTTTATTGTAATAGTATTTCAAACGAAGTTTGAACCACCAAAAATAGAGTTGCTAATTTAGCTCCTGTAGTCGCCTTAAGGTGAAGGATGGAACACGCAGTTAAAATTCGTCTCTCAGTTTAGAACAGTCAGTTGCACGCTTGCATCATTAAGAGGTTATGGATTGATACAGGCTATTATCATGGACGTCGAGTCTAATACAGGAAGGAAAATAAATTCTTTTTTTTTATTAAAAGCCAAATTAAAATTAAAATTCGAATGAAAATGAAGTTGAATCACTTTAGTAACTAGTCATTAGGGCTTCAATTGTACAAAATGTCTGCTTTGTTTTGATTTCGGAGAAAAACAAACGTATTACCTACTTGATGTGTTACCTTGCAACATGGCCGTCTACCTAATAGTAATTGGTAATTGATACATCATCATCATCATCATCATCATGAACTTTAGTAATACCTTCCTTCATAAGGATTAAACATGATTGCTTGTAAACAGAGACCAATACCTACGTAACATTATTGATTCAAGTACATAACTAGTTATACGTTCTTTAATGGTGTTTTTTTAATCAGCCAATTCTGTCCCGTTGCTAGGCAAAGGGTCAAAGCTTTTTCGATTTCTTTCCCCCGAAAACTGAAACGTCACTCAAAATGTATGGGCTGCTTAATATTTGAGCAGCTCCTAAACTTTAAATTTCGAATGGCCAAACGTCACTTTTGATTAGGTATCTATTAAAGTGCTACTTAAATTTTGATTTCAGTAGTCGGGGGTTTATCTTTTGCCTTCTCCAACGAATCCTTTTGGAATGAGTCTAGATCGTTAAGCCAGCGTTTCTAGGTCTGCCTCGATTACGACGCTCGTCGTCAGCGGACCCACTGTGTGACTGTCTTCGCCCATCTGTCCGACTTCATCCTAGAAACGTGACTCGCCCAGTCCTATTTTAACTTCGCAGAAGTGCCAGTCTTAGACCGTATTAAGGTGTTGTGCATTCGATCGGAGAGTCTAATATTGAGAATCGGTCTTTAGCAAACGTTGAGTTTGAACTTCTGAATACTATTTTTATACCCTTAATGAATAGTAACTGCATCGGACATGGCATGCACTTTGATGTTGTTGGAAATAACGAAAGTGTCGACTGTCGAGATAATAGATAAGTTTGAACTTATTTTGAAAATACAGGGTGTAAAAGACCTCATCACGAAGCCGTCAACCAAGCATTCTGTACATCAAACTGTGTAACTTTACGCAAAAATTATGGCTGGGAAACGACTTTTTTTTTGGGGTGAAGAATCATGTTTTGTGGTAGAACTCAATGTAACGCACTCAAAATTGTGCTGAGGGATTGATTGTATATAGCACGGGGGTCGTGGAGGTGTTTAAAGTAAAAATCTTACATTAAAAACTTGTATTTAAAAAAACTTGCCAAAAAGTTGGAACTTTGACCCCCAATATATCCGTAACTAGAAGATTCCCAGGTATGGTGTAGAACAAAAAAAATATCGCTATGATGAGGTGAACAAGTGCCTTTCGGCTTCGTTAAGAGGTGTTTTACACCCTTTATGTAGGTATACACAGTTCTATCAAAATATACCAATTACCAACCAACTTAGACTATCGCCATGCCCACTGGCTCCAATAGCTATCGGGCCCTCTCGGCAGGGTTAGGCACTATTCAAACAATAATCCCAAAAGTTTTACAAAACTTTAGAATGCTACGTA
Source organism: Xestia xanthographa (assembly GCA_905147715.2). Lineage (NCBI taxonomy): Eukaryota > Metazoa > Arthropoda > Insecta > Lepidoptera > Noctuidae > Xestia > Xestia xanthographa. The sequence goes on along the minus strand of LR990661.1, from coordinate 7,537,418 downwards.
GAGTTCAGTCTTAAAGGAAAATAAATCCGTGGCTCATAATTTTTCTCCAGTCAGAGGAAAACATTTCAGATCTATTTCAATTTAGTTCTATTTTCGTACCACCAACCTTCACAGAATATCTCTCTTTACCCAACCAAATTAACACACAACTCGAATTAAAAAGTAAAGCACCAGTATTTACCCCAATTCTGTCACCAAATTATTGTCACGGCAAATACTGGAATTCGTTAGGGTTAGTCCTAAACAAACTGGCTAGGACTCAGTTTTGAGACCTTCCTCAACAAATAGGCTTCAGGCCTAAATAACAACCCTGTAATAATATTTGAGGGTTAAAGTTTAAAAGTTGGAAATGCTAAAATGTTTGTGTAGAAAGACGACCGTATGTATGTAATAATAATGTATGATGAGATTATAAATGAAAAACTAAATGGAGCAGCGGTGGCCCAGTGATGGCTGCCCCGACTGTGGTGGAAAACATCGTTAGGAATCCAGCATGTCCTAGAGCCAAAATTCAAAGACATGTGACATCTACAAACCCGCACTGGGCCGCGTTGTAGATTTATAGCCCATTCCATATCATAGACAGGCCTGTCTCCCAGTAGGGGAACATTATGGGCTGATTGTACTTACGATAAATAAAAAGAAGGTCCATAATTAGATTTAACAGAGACTTTTCTTTTCATCACTTCTGCTTTCAATACTGAGAAAGAAAATGGCGTGAGGAATACACCATCTTGTCAAAATACAAACCTCTCACTCATGCCTACTCCAAACGGAGAAGGATACATATATGTATTTTTAGGTTAACCTTTGCCGAACAGTGAAAGAGTCAAAACATGAACGTTGATGACCAAAAGACTATTGAACCGATTTAGACAAATTAAACAATTTACCGCTTCAGTGCCTGTAATAGTACCGTTTTAGCAATCTTAAACTGACTCGATTCATTCAGAATATTTTTATCGACCACTTTACTTTTTGTTTTTACTTTTCTTTTTTACTCTAAATAATTTAAAGCAGTTTTTATAGCTCATAAAAAGATTAACATTCTCGTTGTATTTTTATTGTTTCAGTAACATGGATTGTTAAAAGGACATTACTATCTTAATATCCATTACATCCCACGGCTTCACCCGTTTAGAGGTCGAAAATTATCCCACGCGACAATAGAACACAAACAAGAGTATTCTTCATAGTAGTAAGGGCTCTGGTCATGATCTACCTGACTGCCTTCAAAACAAAAACTGACAGTTACTTTCTCATATACGACGTTAGTCATCTGCCTAGCCTTTTCTCAAATTTATTGGGGCCGGCTTCCAGTCCTACCGGACGCAACTGAATACCAGTTTTTTACATGAAGCGACTGCCTATCTGACCTCCATAACCCTCATAGTACTAGGTAAAATGAAACCCCTTGGTAAGACTGGTTGTCAGACTTTCGGGTCACTGACTTACCTGTAACGACTGTCAAATATCTACAAATGACAGCCGGGACCAACAGCTTAACGTGCTTTCCAAGGCACGGAGGAAACTCGGTATGTAATGATGGTAACCCATCCACAAACCAACCCGCAAGTACAACATTAGTATCGATCTGTTTTGATTAGAAGGCAGTTAAAATGGGAAAACCAATCATCAAAGCAAATGGAACATGTCAAGCAACTGCAAGTAATAAACTGAAAATGATTCGTCAATACACAATGCACTATTTTTTGTACCGTCTTGCATGGAATTTTTAATTTACTCGCAAGTCAAAATAGGATTTTTTCATTAAATGAATAGTGCGACTTATTTAAAACGAATCTCGGGAATTCTGAGAACCATATAAATCGCTTTTTCCTTATCAACCATCTTGTCAACAAACGTTTCGTGATTCTCGGAATTGTCACCAATATCAAATCTAAGTTTAGCCATCAGCACCCAAATAACCTTCGCGATTGATTGCCTTATAATTCAGTTGAAACTAATCTACGGTTTTTGTAACTCACCTTCCGGTCTTTGTTTTAGATCCTTTCTTACAGTGTTCATGGGAAACCGGTAGTCAGGCTTTGTTGTTTCATGGGGACCAAAAAATTTGCCATTCACACGTTTTTCCTTTTTTGCGTAAACTCAATCAAGCGTTTAAAGATCGAATCACGAGTCGTTGTTTATTTTTCGAAAGATGTTTTGTAAAGAGTCATCGACACCTGAAAATTCTTAGTCAATGGCAATATCTATTCTAAAAATAGACGGGGTTTTAACATCATTATTAAGAAAGACAACCGTTTTACTTTTCAACAAGTTGAAACTGGAATATTTTAAGGCTCAATTATTATTTATCTTTGCTCAATTGCCATTTTTTCTTGTTACAGCATTGGAACTCGTCGGACCTAAAGGCAGAGTCTTCGTGAGCCTCCTGTTCAACACCATGTTTATCCTCGGAGGAGTCACAGTCACCTTGCTCTCCTGGTGGCTTCTCAACTGGCGTTACCTCCTTTTCATCATCTACACTCCCGCTGTCTTCGTCTTCGTATACATCTGGACCCTCACTGAGAGCTTCAGATGGCTATTCAGCAAAGGAAAATACGAAGAGGGTCTAAAAGTTTTCAGCAAATCAGAGAAGATGAACAAAGTTAATGTCCCTAAAGAGCATTACGAGCAGGTGGAGAAGCATGCAACGAAACAGAGAGATGAGAGAAAATGCGAGAATGTAGAAAGAAACCAGTCAACATTCAACCAGCTCCTAACATCGCCAATGATTTGGAAGAGGCTGTTCACATGCTCATTCCTATGGATATCTTCGACTTTAGTCTACTACGGCCTTTCGATAAACGCCATAGAGCTATCTGGGAACAGCTATGTGAACTATATTGTGATTTTGGTGATAGAAGCCCCGGCTAATATCTGCAAGCTGATATTCTTGGACAGGTTTGGCAGGAAGAGGGTGATTGCTACTGCGTATTTCATGACTGGATTGATTTTGATCAACTATGGATTTGTTCCAGGTATAGTGGCATCTTTTGTTTTATAGAATAGTATAAGTTTTCATTATTTCTCATGCCGTAGACTAGAGAGACGGCAAGAGAAAAGAGGAATTGTCTTAAGTAAAGACATAATCAAGTTAATAAAAGATAGCTAGAAAAGAGGATTACCTATAAGATTAGGGTTACCAGGGTCTAAAATCGGAAATCCGGTCTTGGAATATGAAAAATCTTGATTTTCGACCAAAAAGTCCGGTCTACTACGATCAAACAAAAAACTGAAATTTTTATTCAAAGTTAGAATAATAAAACAATAAACCATGTTCAGTTATCAAAAGTTAAACGTAAATGTGTTAATTATATTTTTATAACTAGAAATAGGTTTTGACCGCCAAAATTTATTGAAGAATTCCTCGCAACTAAAATCTTTCGAATTATACTTCGTAAGTACGATAGCTCTAATGGACGGATAGATGGATGGTCTGTTTCTTTCTTTCGTCCGGCATGAGTCGAAAAATCCGGTCTAGCACAAAATCCGGGCGAAGTCTGGAATCGGCATTAAAATTCCGGTCAAAACCGGATTTACCCGGTCAGATGTTAACTTGATATAAGATGGACTGCTAGATTTTGCCCAAGGCATTTAAAAGCCTTTGTACAGTTTTTTTATACCAAAGAATAAATAAATAAACAAGGTCAGAACGAATAAAAAGGATAATACTTTGAAGACTTGTATCGTACTACCCAGTAACTATGTTGTGGAGGTCAGATAGGCAGTCGCTCCATGTAAAATACTGGTATCCAGCTGCATCCAGTTAGACTGGAAGCCGACCTCAACATAAGTAGTTGAAAAGTCTAGGCAGATAACAACTAAATAAAGACTGTTTTTAAAATATAAGTACCTAAGTGTTAAACTTAAAATAATTAATACGCATTACTTAATTTATTCAAAACAGCCAATTGATTGTGAACTAACCTTTCACAAGGCATTATAACGTTATGTTATTGTACGCATTACGTGTGTATTTAAATGGTAATTCTATATCGTAAACTGTTTAACTGTTTAATGTGCTTGCACAAATTGTTATTTTATTAGATACACAAGATAATTACATCCTCATACTGATTGTGTTGTTGATTTTCATTTGTTTTGTTTGAGCATCGGTGACGTCATGTCAGGGACTTGTAATGTCAAAGCTGTATCAATTCTATATCCTTTGGTAGGTAGTGATTTTTTTATCCGACTATGGCGAAACCAGAAGTAAAGGTTATGAGTTTAGCAGGCTATGTATGTATGTATGTTTGTATTTACGTATATTCCTTCGTATGGTATCCGGCAGAGTAGAATAGAACCAATCCCTTACACTCACGGGTGTCGTATAAGGCGACTAATGTCTGAGGCAGAACACCTTGCGCCACCGTAGACCAGAGAATGGGCAGCAGCGTTTTCTGTTAGTCTTTCATCACTGCGATCTCCAATCCGCCTGCCAAGCGTGGAGATTACGGCAAATTCCTTCCATCATGGGGATTACGGCAAATTCCTTCCATCATGGGAGAGGCTTATGTCCAGCAGTAGACGTTATGGGCTGTTGTTGTTGTTGTTGTATATTCCTCCGTAGCGCGTAAACTATTCATCCGATTTTGATGAATAAGGTGTCAATCGATTCGATATTATGGCCTGGGTAATAAACATAGGCTTCATTTTAACCAACTTCAACAATAGGAGGAGTCGATTTTACCTTGTAAACCCCGAATTTAATTAGAGCGTTATTTTTCAGTAGTCGGGATTTTAGTGGTAGATACAAATTCTTGTTTCTAGTTAGAATTGTCTTACTCTTAGCGGTGTGAAGATATTCATTGCAAGACATAAGCTTCCCCCTAAAATTGCTGCAGACACTGATCCACTAGTAACATAACATCACGCCTGTAATCCCCGAATGGTTAGGCAGAGGTACACCTCACTGACTGTTGGTGTACTATTGGGTACACCCAATAGTACACCAACAGTCCCATGTAACAGGGGGCGAGCATATTGACATCAACCGAACACAAATCCAAACTCTGTGTCTGCTACTGATAAATTCCTGACTACAAGGTCTAACTTCACAGATCGTAGTGTAAAGCATAATGGAAAAAGCATACGCGAATGGATAAAGTTAGAAATGAGTATATAAGAGGAAGTCTGAAAGTGGCGCCGCCGCCGGTGACTGAAAAGTTGTGTGGTAATCGGTTGTCGTGGTATGGGCATGTGATGCGGAGGGATGAGGAAAATGTCGTGAGGAAAGTTTTGAGTATGAATGTGGATGGGTATATGAGTAGAGGAAGACCAAAGAAACGATGGATGGACTGTGTAAAGAATGATATGGCAAGAAAAGAAGTGTCTGATGAGATGACGAAAAATAGAGAAGTATGGAAGAAGAAGACATGCTGCGCCGACCACAAATGTATTGGGATAAGGGCAAGAGAATGATGAAGGTCTAACTTCACAAACTCTACACCTTGTCTGTCAAAATATGTGGCTTGGCCATTTCGCTTCATTCACATGGGCGTAAGGTGAAAAATGTATCCACTGTTCGTTACTTTTCTGTTATACAATAGTTCTTGTAGTAAGGAAACGGCCAAGCCACATATTTCGACTAAGGTGTAGAGTTTGTGAAATTAGACCTTGTAGAGTTAGAAGCTTGGCTCTACATGATATCTGATAACTTTTTGACAGTGCTTCATATGGTCAGTCATATGGTCTCGTCTTGGTAACATCTTACATGAAAATGTTTTTGGTGGGATCTTCTTTATGCGTAGAGCCTTATAGTATACAATCTATAGTGTAGCCATGGCATCTTAATCCTTAAAACAATTACTATTAGGTTCAAATACTAAATTGTTTATGTCTTCTGTTACAGCCGGCAACTGGTCAATTCTTCTATACCTCGGAGGAAAGTTCTTCATAACATTAGCATACAACTCCCTGTATGTGTTTGCTGCTGAAGTATTTCCTACGAACTACAGGACGTCTTTACTAGCCGCGTGTTCTACTATTGGAAGGATAGGTTCTACTGTTGCTCCTCAAACGCCTTTGCTTGTAAGTATCTAAAAAATTCAGGTCAGAAGACTATCTCTACAGATGGTGATTTGGTTTATAGAGGGCTCAGATCTCAAGAAATACGTCGAGACTTCATAGTCAATGGCCCACCTTCCGTCTTGCGCTGCACGCTCTGATACCTACGCACTTGATGATCTTACTCGCTCACTAATGCAGTCAATTAGTGAGCGGAGTTCGCTTAGACCATTAAAAAAAAACAAAAAATAAACAAATTGACAGTCAGTCAATGATATTCTAACAAACAGATATGTTATACACCTACAAAACCACCGAAAAAAGTGTGCCGCGGGGGAGAGCCAGCTCACATACACGCAGTGACGCAGAATAAAGGAAAAACAGGCCAATTGACACGTTTTCGAGTCTTCACGATTGCGCGCTCATAACATATCTGTTTAATTAAATATCATTGCAGTCAGTAAAAAAAAATACGAAAAGATTGACAAGGCTGTATGGTTTCCGACATTTGTCTGTACCTATTTCAAAATGAAAAAAATATACACATTATTTTGTTTCCGGCAGTAAATTAATTGTTTTTATTAATTAACGAATTATTAAATGTTTTTAATTTTCCTTCCGCAGACGAGGTATTACGAATACCTTCCAACAATGATATTCGGAGGAATGGCGGCATTGTCAGGATTCCTCGTTCTTACGTTACCAGAGACAAATAACCTCAAATTACCAGACTCTTTGAAAGAAGCAGAAGACCAGGATAGAAGAAAGGATGTTGAGGAACCAGTAGAAAAAACAACAGATAATAAAACTAGGTTATAATAGCTAACAAAAGCAAAAGAAGAATGGTTGGAACAAAGTAGTGAACTAAATAAAACAAAATTTTGAGGTGTTTTATTTAGCAATGTTTTTTTTTAAAGCTAAAAGTCTGTTTCGTGGTGAGGCCGAATAGTGGAATGTTTATGGCCATTAAAAAAAACATGACATTTGTAAATTAAAGCCCTGTTTCACTGTAATCTCATATTTTCATCTGGAAATTTCTAGATTATAATTAAAATTCAAATTTAATTAAAATTCAAATATAAATAATAAAAAGTAATATAATTTAATTTAAATTTAATTATAATTTTTAGATTATTATTTTTATTTGAAGATTATTTGATTCCAGAGTTCATTAGGTTCATTAGAATTTTATGATCAATCAATTTTATGAGTAGAACAACGCTGACTGCGGCAAACGCTCAAGCTGGTTGTGAATTTGTACAAACCAACATCCACCGGTAGTTTTTTTAGGGGTTATCTTGGATTAGGCCTGCCCTAATCTTCCATAGCCTTTAAAATCCAAATGCAACTCGGTTGATCGGGACGAAACTTTGAAAGGAATTTTCACGTTAGGTCAAATGTTATTTATTGGTAGCCCAAAAGGATTCTACTTTTTATTAAATTACATAATTATAACATCGCACCTGTTATAATCCCCAACGGTAGAATTGGAAAGGAATTGGTGGAATTACCTAATAGTAAACCCACATTATTTTTTATTAAATTAACACAAAAATAATTCAATTTATGTTTTGTTGAGTAAATTACAAATTAGTTTTTGTATTCAACGTTGAAAAATACCGTTCAAAGTTTTATTCCTTTTCCCCCTCGCTTCCTCATTCCCCCCGTTTACCGGTATTTGGTTGGGCATTGATTGTCTTATTATAGTTAAAAATCTGCAGTGAAACAGGTGGCCATATTGGACTCATTAAGACTGACGCATGCTATTGTTTTAGGCATAACATTAAAATCACCTTTGATTTTTATACTGTCTGTATCAATAATGTGTGACAATCCTAAGTAATACATGCTGGTAGACATTAAAAGCTTTATTGTGTTGTTAGGTGAAGAAAACATTCTACTTCGTATTTTTTTACCAACGTTTAGTTCCTTAAAGCATGTTAACAAGAGATCAGACAGAACAGTCAAATATAATTAAGATTCGTTCGTATTATAGTAAGTTTAAATTACCCAATATCTACATAATTTTCGGGTAGTATATCTTTTCTTTTACAAACTTCGATATCAATTCAGAGTTTGCTATTAAAATCACGAAACCGTTATGCAGTTATTTATTGTTGCCTTTAAAAAAACAATATTTTGAGGTATGTGTTCTCTCATAAAATTACCTTTCATTAATTTTCCTTAAGTTAAAATCAAAGTTAAACTATTTGCTTCAATGAGGCCATTCGAAGGCACTTTTGAATCTCAAATACGGAAATGGAATTGAATCTATTGCAAAATCAATCTATAATGGGGAGACACACTGAACTAATGGCGCTAGCATAGCTGGTTCCCAACATCGTCATTGGTCGAAAATGTGGTAATGTCATTTTATATTTCAAAATAGCTTAACCTCATTGGTCAGATTGAGACCAGCTATGGTGGCGCCATCTTAGATTATCTTTGCCTGTGTCTCCCCATTATTATGTTTTACGTACGAAAATGTTCTAAATGTGCAAGATGGACAAAGCAGTTTGGCATATTTTCTTGTTTAAATGCTTAAGTGAAACAAAGTGACATTTATAAAAAAAAAAACTTTAAAAGGCTTGTGATTATTAATATTAAATTACACATGTCAAATTAAACTATAGTATACTAAGATAAGATAAGATTATTTAATATAAATATATAATGAAAAATAAATGATACGAGTAAGAGCCGTACTACGCCGTACTAAGTAGTTTCTTTTGTATTATTTTTATTGAGTATTGTGTATAAATTGTGTCACTTGTGAAAAAAAAAAACTATAAAATGGTACAACAATTGTATTTTCATATTAATATTAAACGTATTTTGAATATAATTTTAAATGTACAAATAAAACAAAGCAATTTTATTTTATAGACAAGTAGGTACTTACATAATATTAGGGATGATGAGTCCCTAAAAAAATATGATTCTGTTTAGTCCGTCAGTTAGATTATCGTAAAATATTGGAAACGTGTTTTTTGTATTAATAAAAATTGACGAAAATAAAACATGTCAAAGATCATGAGGGGGGCTTGTGACGTCACATTTGAGTAAAACATGTACTAAAATGTGACGTCACATGAGTTTTCGACGCACTGTATCATCTTCTTTTTTTGTTTACGTGAAAAATAGAAAAAATATGTGTCCAATATTTTTTAGAAATCTATCTGACGGACTAATTTGATTTTTTTCTCTTCTTTTCTAGTTATCCAATGTAAATGATCATTCTTCTGCATGATGTAGATCTTACGATATCTGACTATTAAGCTTTCGTCACACTGATGAAATCGGGAGTTTTGGGATCGTTAAAAGGCTTATTTATTTTTAGCTAATCAAAAATCAAAAAAACTGGCGATAATCTTAAAAAAATAATCTTAAATGTATTTTTTATAGTTATGAATTTCCTTTTATTTAACCCACAAAATTGTTTCTTCTTCGATCCCTTTTTTTAAGTATGACGAATGCTTAATTTTTTTTAATGCATTTTTCACCTTATTGTAACTGTGTTCAATATAATTGTAGATAGTACCGTGATAATGATAATAGAATAAATTAAGTTTTTTTTTTACATCTGTTTATCTTATTTCCTACAAGATTTTTTTTTTTTTATAATCTGCACTTGTTCTTTTTCATTAACCTTTTATTTTATGTTAATTAAATTGGTAAGGGTTCTACAAGTGTAACAAATATGTTTCAATATTACAGTTGTCCATCCAATGATATTTAATTAAACAGATATGTTATGAGCGCGCAATCGTGAAGACTCGAAAACGTGTCAATTGGCCTGTTTTTCCTTTATTCTGCGTCACTGCGTGTATGTGAGCTGGCTCTCCCCCGCGGCACACTTTTTTCGGTGGTTTTGTAGGTGTATAACATATCTGTTTGTTAGAATATTATTGTGTCCAGCACAGTTATTTAAATAAATGCGCAGTAAAACCAAACCTTAACATCGCAAAAAAATATTAAGATAGCTTCCTGCTAACTCGAAATTCAAAAATGTAGAAAATATTTCTGGTAACCATGGCTGAAAATTCTACAAAAAAGTCCCCAGTACCTAGAGTAAACCATTTTCGTGGCATAAAAATAAATAAAACTGGAAAACGATAAAACCCAAACGGTTTCACGTCCGAGTTTTAATTTGAAAACGGATTAAAAACTGACGTATTACCCCTGCTTCGCGTTTTGAACCAACATTGGATCAACATTGGTTTTGGTCTTTAGGGATTTTCAAATAACTGAAAATTAAATATTTGCTTAAAACTTTCATTAGGTTCCTTGAAATATATTAAAATGTAATTTAACCATAAATAACTTTTAATAAAATCAAACATGAAATGTTAATAATAGACAATTAAAGTAAAATATAGTAGAACAAGGTTGGCCCGAAGATAAATTGCTCAACCATAGATAATAAACTTAACTGCAAGCTACATAGTTAACATTTAATACCACGTTTTCGCCTCAATGGAATATGCCGTAACTATCGATTAAGTAAGCTATATTAAATTACCACGTAGAGTAGATAAGTTATTTTAACAATTATTACCTCTTTTAATTCATCCTTGCGTTTGCATACCAATGCCATTCAATGGAGTAAAAGCTTCATTTGTAAGTAGGTATATGCCCTCGACCAATCCCTTCAAAAGTCTACCCACCAGCTGATTAGACTTTTCATTAAGAACATAGTTAATATAAGGCCTGAATTCTTGTCGCGCAGACGGTCGGTCGCATACGGTCGGTCGTGACGTCAGCGGGAACAAAATACGGCTGTCGGTCGCCGCAGACGTCAGCGTCGCAGTATGGTGCTAAATAGAAAACAATGTGTGCTCGTAAGCGCCCGACCGTCAGCATGACAGTAATCCAGGCTAAGGCCTAATTATTATTAAGAACAACTTTATCTGTGGCTAAATACTGGAAAGTTCTAATAACGTTATGATTTTTTTTTGTTACTTGCCTAGTGCGGAAACATTATCAGACTATTTCGAAACGGTAGGAACCACATTTTTGTATACGTACCAGAGAAAAGAGTTTGTTTGAATAGTACGGTTTAGCAGAAGCCAGTCTCATAGATTGACTACGAGATGCCATTAAAAAAAAGTTTGTTTCTAAAAAAAATGTTAGAAAGAGCTAGAATTTTAAAATGCTAGAGAGAGGTTTAGTCGCGATTGTTTTGGGACTAGGTGGTTCAGATAGGGTACCGTACCTTTACTTATACGAATTGCATTGATGTTCAGGATCAACAAAAACTTTTCAAATTCTTTACGTCAAAAACATTTGGCGCCAACATTCGCGCCAATAACCGGACTAATATTTTTTTTAAACGTTCCATTCCACGGTCCTTTGCATCTAACGGGGAGCGTTCATTGTAATTATGCGTTTACTACGTGATCCCATTTCGTTGTACGTGACTGCGTGGACTTAGCAATATTATAAATATAAAAAAGCCTATTCATTTTACTGATAGCCCTGCAGATAAGCTGATAACGAATGTGATTTTTTTATGTCGCGTTCTTCATGTGGTTTTATTTGGAATTTGTTGTGTAATGAAGGTACCTAGAAAGAAAATTCCGAATCTCCAACCCACCCAAAATAAATGCCCATCTTTTCACACATAATTGTTGTTTTAACATCTCTTCGTTTTATGACATCCAGTGTAGAAAAGTGTAACAGTTTTCATGGTGCTGGCATGCATCGCTGCAAAGGACCACATACAATTTTCTGTTAAATAAACTTTACGTAAATACGCCACTATTTATATTTAAAAGTTCCTGCGTTCTATCTAGGGTCGATGGCCATCAATGCAATATATTTATATTTGCATACAAGGACATATACATAATTATGTATAGCCAATCTATGCATAAATTATGTATGTACTTATGTGAACAAAGCTAAAATTGCAATGAAAAAGTTCTTTGTGTTATTATTCACGGCTAGTGGTTTTTTCTTTCACTGAGGCCGTAACTTCTGATTGTTATATTATTGATTAATAAATAAATAAATAAATATTGCTGGACATGAATTTAATGATTTAATTGATTGTGCTTACCTAATTATTATTGTACTTGGACAGCGACAAAACATAATCATTATTACCTAATATTTTGTTTACAATGCCTTTTTTCACATCTACCTACTTGTATTTTACCTACAAGTAAAAAAGTCACTGAAAATGGAAACATTAAAAAAAAAATTTTTTAAGAAGTTTTTTTTTTTTTGGCCAAACTCATTCAACAGCTATCTGAAAATGAAGACTCTGAATTCGTACTATATTTAACAAAAAGTTTATCCTTAAACAAATCTAATATCCCTCTATTTAGATTTACAGTGTTGGGTAAAAAACTGGCAACACTCGGTCAGAGGGCAAACGTTATTCGGGCAAAAACAATTTGTAAGTTTTTGTTAGAGAACCCTTGGGCCCTTTTGGCTGAATACATGAATACGTTAGGCCGAAAATGCTCTTTATGATAGCTATGGTTTTTCACAAAGCGTGTTGGGTTAAACTCTATAATGTATGAGCGATTGTATCAGGATCTTGAGCACCTAAGGAAATAGGGTTTTCGACTTTACTACTGGGCATACAGGTTAAGTTAATGAAGAATGTAAGTAGGTATGCATTGGTGTCGATTCTGTTGTGCACAAACTAAACTGAATTTAGGCCATTGCTATATTTTTCTCTCTAATAAAACGAGAAAGAGACGGACGTAATTTAGTGCTGTCAAATTTAGTTAGAACTAATATTTCTATACAAATGAAGAGTGCACGTAAAAACATGTCGACTAAAAACACGGTGAAGTGCAAGGCATAAACTACTAGTTTGACATTTTCTTACTTAGTTCATGGCTATATCCGTCCTTTTCTCGCACTGCCTTTTAGTAAAAGATAGCAATAGCCTAAATTAAGTTTGGTTTGTGCACAACAGAATTCAAACACAAGCTAAACTTAATTTAGGCTATTGCTATGTTCTACCGAAGTATTTTATTATCTGTGGTTTTACTAAAAGGCAGTGCGAGAAAAGGACGGCTAGTCGGCTAAAGCAATGAACTAGGTTAGAGATGTCAAACTAGTTCATGCCTTGCGCTTCACCGTGTTTTAGTCGACATGTTTTTACGTGCACCCTTCATTTGTATAGAAATATTAGTTCCAACTAAACTTGACAGCTCTAAATTAAGTCAGTCTCTTTCTCGTTTTATTATAGAGAAAAAACCCGACTGCGTAAAAATAACTAGGTTTAAATAAAAACTGAAAAGAAAAAAAAACAAGTTCAATAATAAATTCTAATACGGAACATATTGACTGCAACAGTCGGGACCCATATTGCATATAATGATTTTAGTCTAGATTATTTAATGGGTCCCGACTGTAGCAGTCAATATGTTCCGTATTAGAATTTATTATTGAACTTGTTTTTTTTTCTTTTCAGTTTTTATTTAAACCTAGTTATTTTTACGCAGTCGGGTTTTTTAATTTTTTAAATTATTTTATTTATTTTATTCTTTTTAGTTACGATTTTAATAAGATGGAGAATTTTGCATTTTATTTATTTTGGTGTACATTTATCACTTTAAAGTTCACAACCTACCTACATAATCATCCGCGCGTATCTTGTATAGATAAATAATTATTGACACATTTTTTTTCATTAAAATGGTCATTACATACTATTTTCAAAACCTCATGATGAGCCCTTTAATTTGATACCCATATTGCAATGTTTAATTATTATTATTTAAATTACTAGCTGTTGCCCGCGGCTTAGCCCGCATGAAATTCGGTAACTGTCCCACAGGACCATACTGAAGGGATGTATCCTACATGTAAATCCAAGTTAAAAACTATCTGTATGCCAAATTTCATAATCATCACAATTATAATCATCACAATCACCATCATCATCATTATCACTGACACTATAACAATCACAAATCACTATGTCAATCACAATCGCAATCACAATCACTATTACAATCACTATCACAATCACTATCACTACCACAATCACTATCACAATCACTGTCACCATTACTATTACAATCACTATCACAATCACTATTACCATCACCATCAGAACCACTATCACAATCACCATCATCGTTATCACAATCATTATCATCGTATTTGTTATGTTTGTTGGAATGAAAGATACCGTTGAGTAGACTTCGTTTATTAACACGAAGGCTCAACACAATACAGTCATCATTATCAAAATATCATCATCATTATCACAATCATCATCATCGTTATCATAACCATTATCATCATTATCACAATCATCATCATCGTTATCATAACCATTATCATCATTATCACAATCATCATCGTAATCAAAATCATTATCATCGTAATCACAATAATCATCATCATTATCACAATCATCATTATCGTTATCACAATAAATAAAAAGTAACCCTGTACAGAAGTCGAATCCGCCATCTTCTGGATCTCAAAATAAATGCCATATTCGTAACCAGTACCCCTGATAATCTCGGAATCGACACCCATATTGATTTTAAGATATTTCAACCACACACCCCAACAGGGGATGATGGTATTTCTGGTCCGCTACATTAAATCTTAAAATCCTTGTTAGGGTTCCGTACCCAAAGGGTAAAAACGGAACCCTATTACTAAGACTTCGCTGTCTGTCCGTCTGTCCGTCTGTCCGTCTGTCCGTCTGTCCGTCTGTCCGTCTGTCTGTCACCAGGCTGTATCTCATGAACCGTGACAGCTAGACAGTTGAAATTTTCACAGATGATGTATTTCTGTTGCCGCTATAACAACAAATACTAAAAACAGAATAAAATTAATATTTAAGGGGGGCTCCCATACAACAAACGTGATTTTTTTGCCCTTTTTTTGATAATAATGGTACGGAACCCTTCGTGCGCGAGTCCGACTCGCACTTAGCCGGTTTTTTTTTGTAATACACCCGACCCGATACACCATACAAACACAAAAATAATGTTTTTTTGAATAAGTTAGATTTATAAGACACTTAAATAATAAGTCCTCTCCACACTATCTTACTTTTGCTGTGCCTCACAGGGTCCACGATTGTTCCGAAAGAAATGTTTATCACCTAAGCGTATATTTTGGAATGCAATAAAGAATTGAGTATTGAGTAACATGTTGATTTTCAGACTGTGTCACCTCATTCCCCTTTTGGAGTTGATTTCTGAAAAATCCTGAAAAACAAATGTTTACTCTTTTATTGATAGGAATATTCCTGTGAAGAAATAAAATAGTCTCACTAATCTTATTTCCCCATGTAAACTTTGAGAAATCACGTCTTAGTACTTCCCTAAACCTCATGAGGAACCTATGTGCCAAATTTAGAATCTCTAGACTTTGCGTTTTGGGCAGTGCATAGGTTTTCAGACTTTGTCACCCCATTTCCCCTCTTAGCGATTGAATTCTAAAAAACCTGAAACCCGTTTCTACTCATTTATCAATAGGAGTACTCCTGTGAAGTTTCAAATAAAATAGTCTAACTAATCTTATTTCCCCATACAAATTTTGGAGCCCCGTTTCACCCGCTTAGGGGGTGAGTTATGAAAAATCCTTTCGTAGTGCACTTTAACTCACATAAGGAACCTACTTGCCAAATTTGGAATCTGTAGACCCAGCGGTTTGGGCTGTGCGTTGATGTCAGTCAGTCAGTTTCTTCTTTTTATATATTTAGATTTTATAGCAGTAGTTTATAAATTAATTAATTATTCACTAGCCTATGTTACCCGGAGTAATACAAGGATTCTAACGATACCACGTACATCGAAATCGGTTTAGGCGTTTAGAAGTTACGGTGGAATAAAGAAACGCACAAACATACATACATACATATATACATACATACATACATACATGAACCCTGAAAACATAACACTCCTTTTTTTGGGCAGTCGTGTAAAAAGATAACAATAGCCTAAATTAAGAGCCTATACTACCTCAGATTAGCAACTCTATTTGTGGTGGTTCAAACTTCGTTTGTAATACAGTTAGAATAACGTTCTAATCAGCTTGCACTACAAAGCGGTTGTTACGTCAGTCACTGCGGCCGAATAGTGCGAAATGAGTGGTTTTTATTCTTTATAAAATCAAATTTTCGTCTTTTGAAAAAAAAAAAAAAATATAAGACCTGCTTTATAGTTAGTTCAGTTCGTATGCAAAGTTTCATGATCTAATTTGAAGTACTTTTTGAATACCAGCGGTTTATTGTTCGATTTGGAGGTAACTTTGGGATTTTTTTTCTTTTGAGATTTTTTTATGAAATCGTGTTTTCGCCAAACATAAGACCTAACATTAATCCTTAACTTTACCATATATTTATTTCAAAATTAATGCTGCAGTATTTTAGGCGTAACGGAGGATCATGCTAAGCCATTTGAGGTAGTATAGGCCCTTAAGTTTAGTTTGTGCACAACAGAATCGACACCATATACTACTTATTTACCTATCTTCCTTTAACCCGACGACGCTGTCTTGAGCTGACGAGTAATAGAGAAGAATGGAAGAAGAACACGTGCTGCGCCGACCCCCCAAATAAATTGGAATAAGAGCAATTATGAGTTACCTACCTACTGGATAAGAAGAAAACTCTATAATGATAATAATACACTTAAGTACCTGGCAACCACGTGGCCCCCGGCCACCGTAGGCGCGGGCCTGTGGATGGTGGGCTATGGGCTAGCTCGCCGTCCGTCCGTCTCATGACGACAGGCCGTGTCAACGGCCCGTTCGTGTTCCACGCGTGCCTCAAAGAGAGTCAGCAATAGGAAGGGGTCCGCAAGGGCCGATGCCTGCCGGGGTTGCGGGACTGTTCGAAAGAGATACCGTAGCCCCGGAACGCAAAGGGCGATGAAGGAACATGGATGGGTTTTAGTCAGTAAAAGTCTGACACTCCCTCCTGCTCCGCCCAGAGCGGGAGGAGTCATTTGATGATTTCCCATCCGAAAAAAAATAGGGTAGATGACATAAAAAATCAAATTAGTCCGTCCGATAGATTTCCAAAAAATATTGGACACGTATTTTTTCTTTTTTCACGTTAACAAAAAATGAAGACGATACATCATTTCAGCCAAAAGACGTCCACTGCTGGACATAGGCCTCCCCCAAAGGAGGGGTTTGCCATAATCGCCACGCTTGGCAGGCGGGTTGGCGATCGCAGTGCGGTTGTTACAACAGCACAGAGAACACTGCTGCCCATTCTCTGGTAATGACGAAGACGATACAGTGCGTCGAAAACTCGTGTGACGTCATATTTGAGTACATTTTTTACTCAAATGTGACGTCACAAGCCCCCACTTATGATCTTTGACACGTTTTATCTTCGTCAATTTTGTATTAATTTGATAACACAAAAACACGTATCCCATATTTTTCGATAATCTAACTGACGGACTAAACATAATCATATTTTTAGTCAGTCATCATCCCTATTGTCTTGTATTGTTTCTAATAGAAATTAACTTCTCTAGTAGTGGTCATATGGGTGGCCCATTCCTAATCGGCAGTGACTGTTACAGAAGAAAATTATTTCCACATTTTCCTGTCACAATTTACGCATGTAAAACGTTACCCCAAAAAACTTAGAATTAATAATAAACTACTACAACTGTCCTTTCTACCTGGTTTACGATTGATTGCGGCACGAGCCAGCCACGCAGTGACGCAGCTAAATTATAGCCACTGCATCGGAGGCCGTATAAAAAAAATTGTACAATATGTCCCTGTCATGTGAATGCGACATTTTATTGTCATGTTGGTACCTATGTAAGGGGGACGTTTTAGTTGTACGTGACGTTGGTTTAAACATGGAACGTGTTCTTCTTTTTTATAAGTGAATGTAAAAATGTTGATGGGTTTATTAGTTTTGGTGGTGCGGGTCTCAGGACCACATATATAAAGCATTAAGGCACTACGTTACTCGGTTTCTGATTACTTAACCAATGTACTGTATATTAGTCTGCCTACTCTCTCGGGGAATACAGGCGTGATATTAAGCTGTGTTAGCTTCCTGTTTAATTAACTCATCTGACCGAGGTAGTTTCCAACGCTCTACGATTCATCTTACTAACCGGAACATCTCAAAGTGATGGACAGTCGAGTATCATCTTGTCTGTGCGGTCACCAAGACGTTTTATCATTGTGGTTCTAATAGGCATTAGAAGTAGGTACCCCTATTAAATAGAAACCTATATCTAGTTTCTGTAGGCACTTAGTTTACTCTACTATTTGCCGTTGTAGATGGCGGTAGACTCAAGCATTTGCATAAGCACCCCTTGGGCACAGGGCAGTAACTAAACTTCCTGCAATCACAGGTAGATACTATATAACACAATAAATAACGATTACACATAAACCTCATGATTTATTCAGTTCAATCCCCACTAACAGGCCGTCAGCAATTAATTCCAGCAATATCTCAGGAGATTGCAACTGATATACGACCTCCTTACTGCGTTCGCGCCATCACTCAACCAAACCAATATGGCCGCCGTAAATCGCTTCAAGCCATCTGTTAAGTGCTGTGTTGGTATGTAATTAAGCATTCCCGCGTTGAATCAACGCTGTACACAAATTAATGGTGGGTCACCACGTAGCCGGCGACATTCGGTATTGCGAATTCCACATGCAACGGCCCCACCTGTGTGTGAATGTCTGTATTACAGGCGTGTACCGACGAGTTGTATTAGCTCCGACTGCATTGTTATGGAATTTATGGTTGAGACAGCAATTTCTGTGACGTATAATTGAGGCTGTTGTATATGGAATTTCAAATTATTTAGTACCGGTAACTAAATTCTCGTGCAGCCATGGGTAGGTTCCTAAAGTTCCTAACATTAAAGGATCGGTTAATGCCGAGATTTTTATCACAGTTACAATTTGTTGTTCCGTTCAGCCGAAGCCTGTGTTAAAAACGACTGAAAGTCAAAACCTTGTAACTTGTTTCTTTACAGATATAAACGGCTCAGCGAAATAATTTTCAGCAGTCTAAGAAATTCATAAAGATGACTCTTTCAAAGCCAGAAACTAGAAACATTTAACACGACAGAAGAAAATGCTTCACAAAATCACAACGTTGCCAAACAAGATTCTTATTTCAAAGAAAGCGGAGGAGAAAAACTGACTGCCAGTGACACCAGCTTTTTTTACTTTTTTTTCCATCTACCGCCACAGTTAAATAATAGTGTCCATTATAGCGGCTGACGTTTTTCCGCAAGTTGGGCCCACAAAGGGTGTCGGGACGTAAATGCAAATAACTGTCACAGGCCAGATGATTTTATAAGGATTTTCCTTCTTTGATTTGTTAAGAGTTTTCTTTGATGATGGCGAGGTTTTGTGAGATACAATTTCTCGTCTTTGTTTTAAGCTTTGTTCTACAGTTAGGCTGTAAGTAGTCTCAGGCTGTAGTAGGTGATTTACGTATCTTCGTAAATATCTCCGTAACGAGAGAGTTCGGAACCTAGGGTATGGTCTAGACCATACCCTAGGTTCCGAACCTTCTATTATACTATAACCTTCTATCTAGAACAATAAAATGATCGCAATGTCGATGGGGAGAATAAGTGCTTTTCGACTACGTTAAGGGTCTTGTGACACCCTCTATATTTTAATGTATCCTGAACATCACTAGGTATTAAATACATTATTTTCTCATTTTTTCTTCGCCGTAGTCAGGTAAAAAATACTTTTGTCAAAATACTTTTATCAAGTTTGATTCATGTTCCCACCCACGTCCATAGAACCATACATTTCCCCACCAACCCAGATTCCTAACACCCAATCTGTAGCCACACAATAGCTTACAATAAATCGAGCAAATCTAAGCAGCAATCCAGGTGTTACACTGGTATTTGCAAAATGTCCGCCAGCGTGCTATGTCGTGCATTCAGGCTCTATCCGCAATATAGCTCGGCCACAGAATAGTAACAGAAGGTCCGCTCCACTCAACGAGCAAAAACAGCGCCACGCAAAGGTAATACCTACGTGTGCGGCTATCTCATTCAATGACTGCGATTACTTCCTCTGATCTCGATAGTCTTCTTCTTCTTTGCGTGTCGATGGACTCAAATAATACACGACCGTATATAGCTACCTGCACAGCTGTTTCGTTGGCTTCGTTTAAATCCTGAAAGGTGAAGGCTGTGCAAGATGGGCAAGAAAGGGAATGGGGCATATCCTGGAGAGGGGTATCTCGATGGTACGATGTATTATTGAATCGCTTAAATATTAGGTACTATACTTCATACAACTTAAAGCACACATTATAAGCACTGCCCCAGATGATCTCGACATAAGGCAATGCCGTTACGGTGCTTTTAAGTGTAAAACAGCATGGGGTTTCATAGACAGACTGCTTGAGGCGATGATGACCCCGTGCAGTGCTTATAACTTATAGCTGTGTCTATACTGCTCTACAGATCTGATGAATCAGATGGTCAGAAAGTGTAGAAATCTTCCAACGGAAAGAGTCGCGCTTGCACTATAGTGTGCACTTAGCATGTCTGTGCCTAAGTGTTAGGTACGCATTTGTAGGTGACTGTACATTGTCATGTACACACGACTGTACATGACTGTACATTGTGATCAAACGAATAAAATAATAGACCAAAAATTGTTCCGGCCATTTTTACTTTTCTTTTACGTAGGTAGATTCGTCGCCAATGTTAGGTACGAGGACAGACGAGTGAAACCACTGTTTGCTAGTAACGCACTGACGTTTATTGCTGATGTAGGTACTTATCGGTGCGTAGGCACACGCACACATACCCAACACTAAGTGAACGCCGTACATGCGTTTTCGCTTGCCGTACAAAATCGCCCTTCTGTACTTATCTATTCTTTGACTCATCTCTACGATAAATCGCGTCGGACCTGAGAAATGCTTCATTACAAGTCGCCACAGCACTCGACTGCAATACGGCTGTGGACCTGATAAGCGAACGGAAGGCTATGCTTGGCCCGGGGGTATTTATGATTGTCGAAGTAATATCGGAACGGGCTATCAGATTGTATTGTAACATTCTTATATTCGGGCGGGGAATTTCAGGTATTCCAGGCGATTTTCTGGGGTGTCGATAAGAATTGTTGTTATGTGCGAATTTCGATTTTCTTTCCGTCTAGTATACTACTCAATGTTAAAGCTTCATAATCAGCCTATAATGTTCCCACTGCTGGGACACAGGCCTCCTCTCTATAATAATAAATAATAATAATTTTATTATTAGGCAACTAAGGCCCATAGATAAAATACACAAAATAATAAACTAATACATAGTTTAAACCATAGGAGACTAAAACTATACACGCAACGTTGTCGGCGTCGTGTTTCGCTGCGTGGTGTCGCGTAACCGTCCTCGGAAACGTCGATACACGACACCCTTCGGCCAAAAGTCCTCCTTCATGCAGGTCTGTAGATGGTGGGTTGGAACTCGTACCACGAATGACTTAAAATTGATATTGTGGCGCGATTCCAACCTTTGGACCCTCGAGAGTCCAGTTGGTCTTCCCTTTCAAATACTGCACCACTTCCTCAGTTGTAGTGGAGTGATGCAGACGTGAAATGTACAGCTGCGTCGTAGGCACAGCAGGACGCAGCAGCGTGTTGGGTCCACTATGAAAGCATATAATCCACCACGCGGGCCCAGTGCAGACTGGTAGATGTCTAATGTCTTCGAATTTTGGGTTCTAGGACATGCTGGTTTCCTCACGATGTTTTCCTTCACCGTTTTGAGAGCAGTGGTGATTACATTCAGTAATGCAGGCCTGCCTGGGTTCGAACCCATGACTTTAGTACTGCTTGTTCGGGGCCGCTACCACTGGGCCACCGCTACTCTTATAATTGAATTGCCTTTTTGGATCGCAAGCGCTACCTACTAATGAGCTCTTGGGTTCGTTTTCAGGTAAAATGGTATAGGGTTTTTCCTTTAGGAATTTTAGTGTAGTACCTACTTGAACATAACTTGCTATACCTACTACTAATAGGTATACCTCCACCCAAACTTTAAGGTCTAGTAAAGGTGTGAGTATCTACGGGATTATTGAGATTTTCTGATCCGTTTTCGGCAATTAAATATAGTTAATAGTAGGTAATAGTTTTCAACAACAAAAAACCATAACTTATCGTCACGCAATCTCGAAACCTCTAAAGGCGTAAGTGGGTACCTACCTAATGCCCAAATCCGAAACTATGAGGAATAGCGAAAAATCAAAGGAGTCTCGAGCCCGATTTTAATGAAAACAAAAACTGCATGATTGAGTTTTTGTAAAATCAATATTCGTAACCACCAACCCGTTGATTTTGGAAAAAATTAAAACACACGCTGTATTTATTTAAACTCCATAGCGTCGCTATTAGACCACTTGAAAAATTCACCCAGTATAACGGACGGTCACCCATCCGCGGATCTATATCGAATTCTCGACAAACGTTACTTAATCTTAAAGATCGACGCATACATACGGCTGTTATTATTAGATCATAAGCCCCTCTAGGCATACACATAGATAAAAATGGTGTCGATTCTGTTGTGCACAAACTAAACTTAATTTAGGCTATTGCTACCTATCTTTTACTAAAAGGCAGTGCGAGAAATGGACGGCTATGGCTATGAACTAAGTTAGAGATGTCAAACTTGTTTATGCCTTTCGCTTCACCGTGTTTTTAGTCGACATGTTTTTACGTGCACCCTTCATTAAGTGCTATGGAAATACTAGTTCCAATTAAATTTGACAGCTCTACATCACGTCCATCTCTTTCTCTTTTTATTAGAGAGAAAAAGATAGCAATAGCCTAAATTAAGTTTAGTTTGTGCACAACAGGAATCGACACCAATATCGATTTAATATTCTCATAGTGAATTCCTAACACGAACCAAGTAATGTCCATGTAGGCACGGTTCTAGGTAAATTCTTGGTCGTATGTTGGCTTTGTTGGGCCTCGCTCAAGCCGCAAATGGGTCAATGCATATATATACTCCATGCTCTTGCGGTTGGCGTAATTTGGATGAGCGTATTAGCAGCTTGTGATGCAGATGAATTAATTCTAGTGCCGTGGAGCGTGTTGATATGTTTCTTGTGAAAGGTTGGACGGTTCTTAAATTACGCTAGGCTAATAAAATTTTCGTTTTTCCAAATTCATGCTAATATTAATATTAAGGTCAGTTTCCCCCGTCAAAAACCTGCAGAAAAACCGAATAAATCGGGAAACTTAATTTAGTTGAACATGGTCTCCCCACAGATAAAAATGACGGGACGGCATTGCAAAGTGTCACTGCCACAGAGATATAGGTATAGTGCAGTGGTCTAAGCAATACATATCTACCCGCGAATCGACCCGTGGTCACACAGATACTAAACGCACTTTTGTGATTTTTGTTTAAGGTGAATGCTCCAACCAGTCCGTGAAATTCAAATTTTCTTACGTTTTTTGCAATTTTCAGACCAGTGCTAGGAGGGTTGTATTGATGATTTTGATGATTATAATTCTCTAACTACATACGTCTTACAATCGCCAACAATATTTTAATCAACATACAACCTAGCACTGGTCGGCAAATTGCAATAAACGTAAGAAAATTTGAATTACGCGGGCTACCCTGACGCTTTAACCTTAAGGGGACTACAGGAGCTAAACGCGAGTTTTATAATGCAAAAAAAGCATATGATTCACTGCATTAAACAAAACCAGAAATATATATGATATTCTTTAGGATATATGCTAGTATGTTATTATTTTGAAAACATTATACAATTTTTTTTTTTTGTTAGCTTATATTGTCCCACTGCTGGGCAAAGGCCTCCCCATAGCCTTCCACTCCTCTCTCCGTGCGGCTTTCTCAGGCCAATCTCTAACAAACGCCTCTTTAGTCGTCACTCCAGCGTTTTCTAGGCCTTCCTCAACTAATTCTACTCGATAAAAAAAAGCACGAACTTATCTCTAAAAATTTATTTTAACGATTATTAAAAACCATACTAAAATACATGCGATCATTCTGATTTTTACCCGACTGCGCCAGAAGGAGGGTTATGTCTTTCGAGAGTATGTAATGTATGTTTGTAAGTATGTATAATTGTTTGGCACGCTCTGCAGCCTGAACGGCACGATGGATTTTAGCTTGAGAGGTGTCGTTAGATTCGTATTTACTGTGTGAGTGACACTGGGTATGCAGGTGTTATCAAAATTAAAATCCCTGATGGTAGCCAAGCCAGTGTCAGTCACACAAGATCGATTGGGAAAATTGAAAAGTTTCGGGTAGGTATGTGCTGGCATCTGTACAAAAGTGCTTCCTTGTTATTTTAATTGGGTATATCTCAAACTATGATCAAAATATTGCTGGCCTTGCAGTCTGTTACAGTTCTAGTTGTATTGTTTTTCTAATATGGCGGCCAAAATCATCACAAAAAGCATTTAATTGGCAGATAGTCATTGGTGCCGATTCCCTTGTTTACAAACTAAACTAAATTTAAGTTCAGTGCATCTTTTTCTTTCTATTTCATTAAGAAAGGGACAGAAGATAAATTTTAGTTATGTTCTGTCAAATTAATCAGCGCCATACAAGTTTTAGACGCGATTAAAAAGTTGACTACTAAAATTACATCAAATTACGTCAGGTGCTGACTAATTTGTATCTTCTGTCCTTTTCATAATGAAATAGAAAGAAAAAGATGCATTCAACTTAAATTTAGTTTAGTTTGTGAACAAGGGAATCAACTAACATAATCTAGATATTTGTTGATTTCATCCAAAAACGTTTATTTCCTATTATTACAGTTCCGAAATCATCTGCCCCAAATCATTAAACAAAAGCAAATATTAAAAAAAAACCATGCATATACATATACCAAGAGGGCTGTAACCTGCGTCACCTATTAATGGTGTCGATTAATAGGTGTACAATAATTGTCGTGTTTCAGTGTTTCCAAGAAAAAGTAAAGACACCATAAAAAAAATATACTTGTGGGATGAGGGAGCGAATGAAAATCGGGCTTGGAGATATCTTACTTTATTCTTCACTGTAGTTAAATATAAAAATACAATAATTTGTACGGAGCACACAATTTCGTGCCGTAGCCATCACCGGATCGATTTCCCCCTCTTGTGAGCGAGCACGCAACACCTTTTTTATTTCCGTCTCACTCGGACATACGTTCGGAAACACAGTTTAGAAATGAAACGCATTTAAGACAATAATGTTTGGATATTTTTATGGTTCCTACAACTTCGGCCATCCTGTAAGAGTCTGGCCTCAGACTCCTCACCTACAAACATATCCAAACACATCAATATGTGGGACATCTAATGCAGAATATAAACAATCAATTAATACAACTTGAATTTCCCAAATTGAATATTGGTTATAATATGGTAAGGAAAATGAACTAGGAACATACTGAACCATATTATGGTATTTTATCTCTCTTAGATATTGAAACTATATCTAACTGGCGGTTATTAAATTTACAACTCCTGAATTGCAGACGGCTCACTTAAATAGGTAATCTCTATAAAATTAAACAAAAAAAAATGGTTTCTTAAAATTAAATTAAACAATCTAGAATATAACCTAGTATGGTGCTATCCACTAAACACATCATTAACTAAAATGAGATGCCAGTACACAATAATACACCAACTGACAACTTGTTTAAACTTTACAACATAAAGCTAAAACAAGTTGCAATCACCACGGCAAAACTAAAACAAAATGTAAGACAACGTTGATAATGGTGAAACATTGCCTCAATCTGGCCAAACCTTCATGTGATCAGCAGCAGAAGTAGTACATATTGGTCCCTCTGTAGAACTATCTACCTTCATCACCTCATAACGATCCCGCCCTAATATCTTGGTTATTTTATATGGACCAAGAAACTTGGGTCTCAGCTTCATGTGAGTACCAAACTGGGTCCGTTTGATGGCCACATAGTCTCCAACTTTGTACTTTATACTTTCTTTTCTTTTTCTGTTGTAAGTTTTCATATTTTCTTCCTGAATTCTATATATTTGTAATTTAGCCTTTTCTCTTAAATCTTCTCGTTCCTGGACAAAATTTTCGGTGTACTCTGCTTCTAACATGGTTAACAACTCTAAATCTTCCTTTTGTTTCATCTTGCATCCTGTAAGCAGTTCAAATGGTGACATACCAATGCTTCGTTGAAAAGTACTATTTATTGATCTCTGTACTCTACTAACATGACGATACCACAACTTATCATCTTCTATGCACAATTTGGTGAGAATTGACACCACAATCCTATGGATACGCTCAACTTGTCCATTGCCGCGCGGTACTCCTGTAGTCACTTTAATGTGCTGAATATTCTCCGTCGTACAATAATCAGCAAAATCATTGCTCACGAAAGCTGCACCTCTGTCTGAGATTATTCTCTGCGGATTTCCCCAAGTTTGCTGATGAATCTTTAGTCTTTCAATCACCTCCTTAGAGTTCGTGGTTTTAGTTGGGAACAACCATACAAATTTGGTGAATCCATCTACTACCGTCAGAATGTAGTTGTACTGCTTTTTAGTTTCTGAAAGTGGACCAATGTGGTCGACATGCAAGGTATCCAACGGTATACTTCCCTTGTCAATGCTATTAAGAAATCCCTCTTGATGTCCTGTCTTCTTCATTGCCAGTAAGCACGGGATACAAGAGGCTAATACTTCCTCTATCTTCTTATTTAAATCTTTTATATAGAAATCCTTTTTTATCAACTCTAACATTTTCTTCTTTCCAAAATGTCCATTACCATGTGTTTCGGATGGCCAGACCCTGGGGTCCAGTCAACCTGGGACAATCTCCCACAATAGTAGACGGGCGCTCCTTGCAGTACTCGCTGGTGGCGCACGCCTCCACGCACCCCTGAATGCGTAGGGTATGGTCGGGTACTAGCGACCTAGTAGAGCAGGACCTCGGGGAGAAGAGGGGTAGGCAGGAACCGTAGAATAACAACGCAATTTTTCTTTCTTCCTAATGTTCGGAGTTCCCTAGGTTTCGGCTTGTTCCCCTTCTAGTTGTTTCTTCCTCGGTGGCTGGGCTGCGACTGACGACCGTTCGCCGTCGACCCCGATTAATATACGGCCCTGTCCGCCCGTAACGAGAACCGTGATTTTTGGTTCTAATTTCGCGTCTATTTTCGCTATAGCCGAGACCTTTGGAACCCCATATTTATATTTATTTATTAAATAAACCTTACAAATTATACCTTTTTACATAGCCTATTATGTCTACTTTAATCTAAAACAATAATATTGCACCTTATATAACATATAAAAAACTTCCTAGAACATAAACTGCTAAATTGGCAATGTGTGAATTTTTCACTATACATTTTTCCTTATATTTCCTAAACTACTGAACCGATTTACATAATTCTTTCACAGAAAATGGTTTTAAGTTAAGACCAACCTTTTGACACTAATTTAAACATTATATCTTATCAAACAAAAAATCATGTTTTCAAGTTACGTAATTAGTATTGACTTACAATTTTTAACTTAAAATTTTCCTTTCTAATCAGTCTTATTGGAGTCTAGCATTAATTTGACGCTAAATTAACATAAAACTAATGAGATTTTAGCATGATTCTAATGAGAATTTACCTAGACTAAACTTTACGTTAATATCACAAGTTTTAAACAAAATCAACTATACAATTCGCGCTTACATTTTTACGTACGGCCACTACTTGCACCCTGGTGTCGAGATAGGGTCTCGTCGCCGACACCATGGATACTTCTTAAAATTTCATATTCCAAACCTTTAGGTATAACCAGTAATCCCTCGGCTCCTTTATATAACAATCCATTTCGCTCATAATAGTCTAAGTACGGTTCTTGCTTTATTAGATCCAATATAGCTTTTACACCATCATCAATCTCTTGGGCTCTCCTTATCTGCTCGTAGACCTTTCTGGTGACCACTCCTACATAGGGATTACGGCTGAGAGCGTCCACATGTCTCATCTTGGTGCCAGCTCTATGCTCCACAGTATAATTATATTCCTGTAGCAAAAGAACCCATCTAGCCACTCGTGTGGACAAATCTTTTTTCCTGAGTGTCATCTCAAATGCCAAACAATCTGTGACTATCTTAAATGGTATGCCTAGTAAATATCGTCTAAACTTTTTAACACCTTCTACCACCGCCAGGGCTTCCAGTTCATAACTTGTGTATTTTTTCTCAGCATCTGTGGTCTTCTTACTCATATAGTACACTGGGTGTAGTTGCTGGTCATTGGGGTCTCTCTGTAGTAAAATTGCTGAGAATGCCTGCTGTGAAGCGTCTGTATGCATCTCAGTTACCAGACCGGGATTGAAAAGTTTCAATACAGGTTGTTTTGACAACCTCTCTTTTAATATTAAAAATGCATGCTCCCGTTCTCCTGTAAAGTCGAACGGACTGTTTTTCTTCAACAGATCAGTAAGTGGCTTGGCTATAGCAGCATAGCCCTCGATAAATTTACGAAAATAGGATGTTAGCCCAATAAAACTTTGTACCTGCTTGACGGTCTTCGGTGTCGGATATTTCATCACTGCTTCTACTTTGTCATTTGATGGCCTCACAGTACCATCCTCCACTATATGGCCCAAATATTCGACTCGTGTTGTGAGCAACTCGCTCTTCTCCCAGTTAATTATTAAACCATATTCAGCTGCCACCTGTAAAACATGCTTTAATCTATCTAACCCTTGGTCATATGTTTCTGCGGAAATGATCATGTCATCGATAAAAATCTGTAAGAATCCTTCACACAGTAAATCTCGAAAAATTGCGTTAATAAATCTGGTAAAATAGTTAGGACATATGGCTAAACCAAATGGTGCCCTGGTAAATTCATACTGTCCGGTTTGCGTCACAAAAGAAGTAAACTTAGTACAGTCTTCTCTAATCTTCAGGTGGAAAAAGGCATCTTTCAAATCCAGCTTACTGAAAACTTTTGCTTTAGACAACCTATCGAGCTGATCGTCGATGATCGGCAAAGGGAATTGGTCCTTCACCATTTTCTCATTAATCTTCCTATAGTCCACGCAAACCCGTATTTGTCCATTCTTCTTTTTAATTAACACTAGGGGACTGGCATATTCTGAAAAACTGGGTTTCACAATACCTTTACATATCCATTCTCGAACTTGAAGCTCTACCACCTCCTGCTCTGGTGCTGACAAGCGCCTGGGACGTTGCGCCACTGGTATATTGTCTTTCAGAATTATGACCATCTCCAACGGAGCCTCCTTGACTTGACAGGGTACGTAACTATCAACCAAAACTTGAGCATCTGCTTGGACATCTGAAGGGATATAGTTCCGAGAGGTGGTATGTACTTCTGAAAGCAAACAACTTAATAGATCACCCTCGCCCTGAGGCACAATGTTTAAAACACCTTTATCAATAATCACTCTAGCCAAATTTAAGAAAGGTTGACCTAAAATCATCTTATACGGCATTGTGTCTCTAGGTACAATATAAAACGTTACATCATAACAAGCATCATCAAGTTTTATACAAGTATTGAATTTTCCTACCGCTATAACCTCACTACGGCCTAAACCTGTCAATGTTATGTTTTCTTTCATGTATAAACAGTCTTTGAGTTCAAAAAATAAATCTTCCGTCACAAGATTGAGATCACTGCCCGAATCAATTAGACTTTCGACGCCTAAACCACTTATTTCGACACTTTTCACTGAGCCGCGCGCTTTGTTTACATTTAGTACAGTCTGACATTTTAAACCAACATGGCCGCCGTTGTCGTCCTCAGCGTTGCCGTCCTGCGCCAACTTCACACACATCGACTTTTCGCTGCTTTTACCTGGAACGCGCTCGGTTGTGTTGGTACACTGCGGCGCCACGTGACCAAATTCTCCACACTTGAAGCATTTGACTCCTTTGGTACACGATGATGAAATATGATCTTTATCTCCACATTTATAACATCTTCGATCTGGCCGTGAAGCTGACTCCTTCTTATCACCACGAGCCGACGAGGAAGCTGCCGGAACCGTGTGTCGCTTGGCCGCCTTAGCAGAATTCTTTTTCATTTGCTCGTAAATGGTTAGCTTTTCCTTTAAAACGGAATAGGTAGTGACACCATATAATATAGCTTTGTTACTCTCGTAATCCGTAATTCCATCCACTATGTACTGTATCGCGACGTAGTCAGCGATTTTCCCCCTTTTTGCCAATTCCTTCATGGAAAGCATGTACTCATAGTACGACTCATCCTTATGTTTTTTCCTCGAGGACAGTAATTCATGGACTTCTTTAGAATTGATGCTGTCAGGAAACTCTTTCGCCACCGCTGTCTTTAATTCCTCAAACGTGCGATGTGTTTTTTCTGTTTTCAACCACAAGGCCGCAACGCCAGTGAGTGAACGCCGGGCCACAATAAGAGTCTGCGTTGGTGTCCATTTCATAATCTCGGCGTGATCTTCGACATCCTGCGCCCACTTGCTAGACGTGTACACCTTATCGACGCCATCAAACTTCGGCACCAAGCCCTCGCACCACGACGCTGCCGGCACAACCGCTGCCGCCGCCGCCGCCATATTTTCGTCTGGTTTAGTCATCACAATCAACTCAACTTCAAACAATCTCGCCACCGCTGCCTTCGCCACAGTTTTTCACCTCTCACCACAGATATTTTGCACCTTGATCATGGGAAATTTTGCCCCGCCGCCATGTGCCCACACGTCTCTTCATGCACACACCACACCTCGATTCGCCCGATCTCTCATCTCATCCCGGACGAGCCCCCAAATTTGTGGGATGAGGGAGCGAATGAAAATCGGGCTTGGAGATATCTTACTTTATTCTTCACTGTAGTTAAATATAAAAATACAATAATTTGTACGGAGCACACAATTTCGTGCCGTAGCCATCACCGGATCGATTTCCCCCTCTTGTGAGCGAGCACGCAACACCTTTTTTATTTCCGTCTCACTCGGACATACGTTCGGAAACACAGTTTAGAAATGAAACGCATTTAAGACAATAATGTTTGGATATTTTTATGGTTCCTACATACTTATATAATTTTCTTTTTTAAACTTTCACGATCAAAACACATTATAAAACACATATAAACAGGTGTAAATACCCGTTTATATGCGTTTTATAATGGGCTTATATAATTTATTCCTATATTATCAACTTTCATCAAAAACAATCTTTTTACCTTCAAACGGTAAAAGACCAGATTTCTTCTTCTTAGCTTCCCAAGATGGATGCAATTTCTCTGGCTGGTCATCATTATTCTTATCATTTCTATTATTAAAACCTCTTTTGTCATTAAAATCATTATTGAAAGACTTCCTATCATAGTTTCTTCTGTCATTTTGTTGTCTATCATTGAATTTGCCATTAAAGTTATTTCCTCTATCATTACCATTTTGTCTATTAAATCTATCTTCTTTATGGTAATTGTTTTGCCTAAGTTTGCTTTTAGGGATGAGGCCAAACAGTACTGCTCTTCTTAATTTTCTATTACCGCCGCTATGTTCATCCTTAATTTCATCTGGTGCTCTAGGTTCTACCACAGACATATAATTCTCTCCGGTTGACGTCATAAAGAATGGATCTACAATTTTACTTTCAACCACAGGAGCCTCTGAATCTTTCTTTAACTTCTTTTGAAGTATTTTCTCATTGAAGTGTTTAGTTTTGTCTAATTCTTTTTGTTTCTTCACTGGGTTCTTCTTGATGATTTCTTTTTGTGGTATTTTGTTTTTAATTTCTTTAAATTGAACTGTTTTAATGGTAACTACTTCTGTTTCTGCTGCTTTTAATGTATCTACAGATGGTTTGACTTTAGGAACAGGTGATTTAACATCAGTGACTGTTGGTTTGACTTTAGCAGGGACTTTCACAATATGACTTACATCTTCCTTATCTTCATCATTGCTACTTTCTACAGCTGCATCACTCTGTTCTTCTATATCTTCAGATCCAGAATCTTCATTTGGTTCATCATCTTCCACAGACTGTTCACTTTCATCACCTGACACTTCATTATCATCATTTTCATCACCGGGCATTTCATTTCCACTGCCTTCATCAACTGAAATCTCATCATCTTCTCCACCTTCATTAACTTTGATGTCATCTTCCATAGCAATATCCTCAACATTCCAATCACCTTCAGAATTGACAACTTTATTATTCTTTGCCTTTTTCTTATTCTTCTGTTTTTCTTTGGCTTCTTTCTTAATTTTTCTTCTTTCTATCCGGGACATAAATAGGTCCTGTATAGGGACATTAGAGAATCTACCTCTAATGAATTTGTACTTGTCCTGCAATGCTTTATGGAGAAGTAATCTGGCACATGCTTTGTCTTCATCTACTTGAGGTTTATTCAAGAAGGTATTTAACTCTCCTTTGTGTGTTACTATAAATTTTGCTAGGTCCTTTGGTTTGATTTTCTGTAATAGATAAAGGAAGAAGTGTTTAGTACGGACAGTCACATCAATATCATATTCTTTAAAAAAAAATCAACCACAGAGAGCTGAAGTTTTTAACGGTTTCCAAGAATCATTTTGACTTTGATCAAAATACTTATAATCTGTGTATTTTTTATAGCATTTAGGTAGCAGCAACATGTGTAACTATTATTTTCATTATATGTTGAATATTACATACACAACAAAATAAATGGACTGTGTGAAGGATGATAGTCAGGGGATGACTATTGGGATTGTACCTAATAGAGATATGTTCAGGGCTGACCCCAAATAAGTTGTGATATGGGTTGAAGAATAACAATCATGAAATTTATCCAAAAAAAAACTTAATTCACATATTTAATAGAAAAAAATACTAATACTACAAGTTTAGGCTTTATTATTTATTTACCTTTAAAATCAAAACTTCCTTTACAGCAGACTCCGCTTTCCTTTTCAACTTTTCTTGTAGCTTTTCTGGAGCTTTCTTCTCTGTCAGTTGTTTTGCCTTCCTGGTCAATTTGTGTATTATCTGTATTTTAGCCTGGTTCAATTTCTTTTTGAGTAATATAACCTGGAATCAGTTTAAGGAAATATACATGTTAATTATTTTTGTCTTCATTCGTTTAATAATACAATTTATTAAATTTCTTGGGCCCAGTAAGTGCTCAGATAAGTTGCGGCAAATGTGTTTTAAGTCTTCTATGTGCAGGTGTAGGAGTAATAGAAGTTTGTATATTACTAGGACTAAAATAAAACATTATTGCTATCCCAGGCTACTACACTAAAAAGATTTCTAGGTCTTCAGTTAGTATATTATTCAACTATTCAAACAAATCTGGGAATTAATGCTAGGAAACTGTCCACGAGAGTTATCTACAGATACACTATTTAAACAATTGCTTTGCGTTACATTTACTAATCCAGTCAATGTAATAAATAATACTGGAAACTGCTTTGAGATAACTAGACGAGTAGTAGTTGTAGCAGTGAATAAATGAAAATTATAGAAATTCAGTTAGCAAAAACGAAGTAATTAAAAAGACAGTTAAAAAATGTTTGTACCTCAGTGTTGAAGTCCTGTTTTACTGCTCCAACTTCCATTTTATTAAATAATTTGACTTTTTTCTGAAGAATAGGTTATGTCTGCAAATGTGAATTTTATAACAATCAGGATGTTATATCATAATATTGAACGTCAATGGCGTGAATTACAAGGATTGTTTTAATATTTAATCTTACTTCTTTTCCGATAAAAGCAATGCTTCTTTTAGAATTCTCGTGTTGTTAATTTATCAACACGACCCCGAACACACCGTAATAAGAATCGTGACAATGACATGACGTTGATTCGATGACAGTGACAGCCACCATCGCATCACGAAGAATAAATAAACTGATATTCTCGCACTTCTGACTGCACTGCTGTTTTGATTTAGTCTGGGGAGTACGAAGTATTATATTTTCTGTGGCAACATGGCATGGCATTTTTCCATGCTCCTATCCTTTTCTATTACTTGGACCGTCATTTGCTAGGAGTAGTAGGAGTTTGCTTGACTCTAGTAAATAACGGTCCCGCTCCACTCCCGCTCTATGTTTCGCTCTAGCAGCTAGAGCGAGACAGAGCGGGAGTGCTGCTATAGTGCTATCTGTGCTTTAACAAGCGGCAGCCGCAGCACCGCACTTCACCGCAGCGGGCTGCGTTTAAGGTGAATGCTCCAGGGTAGCCCGCGAAATTCAAATTTTCATGTTTTTTCGGCGTATCACCCAGTTGAAGGAAAAATAGAAAAAATAAAGAGCAATGCAACAAGGACAAAAAGCGGTGCTTGTCGAAAAGTACATTATATTTAACATTTTATAGACTTTTAGCTGTTTTCTAGGCAATATTAAGGTTCTATAAGTTGTAAAATAAACTTCACTCACTAACTTTTTGCTTTTAAATGATAATGATAAATAAATTATGGTACAATACATCATTAGTTACATGTAACAAAATGTAAGGTTATTTGAAAAGAACCCATTTTTCATTCACAGGTTGGAAGCATAAAACAGAAATTTCAACTTCGACAGTGTTTGTAACAGTCCTGAAGCGGTCTCGTAGTCTGTTTCGTTGAAATGTTTCCCACATAACATCGAAAAATTACTTGATTTGTTTTTTTTTAGTTTCAGTGCCTTTTCCCGTTTTCTCTTCATGCGCAAATTTCTTGGAAATATGACAACGCCTATTTCTTTGCATCCAAGGGCTACACAACGACCCTTAATATTGAAAAAAGTCACTAAATAATAAGATATTGTTAAATTTCTATGGAGTTTGACAGTACAGTTTGTTTGTATCAAACAGTCAGCGCCATCTACGTGGAACTATTTGACAGTTTCTTCCCCATTGCAAAAAACGTAAGAAAATTTGAATTTCGCGGGCTACCTTGAAGCATCAGCCCATGGCATCAGCCTTAAAAGTCAATAATCCACTTTAAAATTTAAACTGACTAAATGTCAAACACCCCGTTCGAAGCGTGGTTCAAGCACACTGCCAGGCAGGGACCGATATCGATAAATAAAAAATACCGATATTTTCAAGAAGATATCATTATTGCAACTGATATTTTATGTTAATATCGATATCCATAACGAAATTATTAAATACTGCTATTAAATTATCCTTAACTATATCGTTATTCTATATCGATACCCGTCGCGAGAGGGAGACGATGACGCGACCTTAGTTGCTCGCACTCGCACAGCCGCAACGCCGAGCGGCAACATTGTAACGGATAGACCAGACCCTGTGTAACTTATTTATATACGTACCTACCTATTTTCTTGGTTTTACTAGGACGATACTGATATCATTTTCGACTTATTATTACGCACTAACCATAGTGGTGATGGTAGTGGTGGTTTAGCTGCCTACTTCTTACCTTCCTACTTCTTAGTTATTTAGGTACCTAATTGGTAGTAAGTGTGATTTTTTAGATTTAGTAGAAATAGTTTGGTAAGTATAAAAATCACTTACTTACCTAACTACCTACCTACTCAGAAATAAGTTTGAACGATCACTATTTATAAGGTAATTACCTACTACGGATATTTATAAATGTAGTTATTTATCCCATTTGATGACAATAGTACCTATAGGGCGCTGTCCTATTGAGATCGCTCGTACGATGGTATGGTGCGATTCGATTGCATTCTTCGATGACATCGTGTGTCCTATTTTGAAGCGATGCGATCATGCGTACTCGACATGTCTCTTATCATCAGAGATGCACAGTTTTTGGTGTCTGACAATATTCCTAAGGGTCCCTACAAGAAATTAAGTCATTTTGAACATTTTTGATCACTCCTTGTGAGAAAGGCAAGAAGAATTTGAACCTGATTTATTTTTATTATAAGAGTCAGGTTCTTATTCTTGTCGACTGCGGAAACAATTGTTTTAAATAATGTATATATTAATGGCAATCACCCATATTCAAAACCCCTTTTCCGCAAAAGTAACGAGCGAGTGATGTTTGTGGTTCTCTGAACAAAGAACTACAAAATATTCTGAATATTAAAAAATATGAATAACATCAATATATGGTCTACTCGTAACATACGGGGGAAAACATTATTGATTTCTATACGAAATATAGCAGAAAAAAAATGTTGAAAAAACTTAATTTATGGAAAACGTCGGGACAAAAGGGTATTTTTTTCTATACCTTAGAAACACTTTAAAGAAAATTTAAAAATTACTCATTAATCTCAAGGTAGCCCTTTATTAGAATCTGAATTTTTATTTATAAATAAACAATAACTTCATTTCGTAAATTAAATGCAAAGTGAACTATATAATCGACCGCGCAAACCCGATCCCGTCAGTAACGAAAGGGCTCTCCCAGCGTGAGCTGAGCACGTATCACTTTGCTTCGCAAGCGCTCCCGAGTTATTACGTGAATATATTTCCGAGATATACGCAGACTACCACATTTCGATCCAGTATTTATATTAAAATTATTAAACTTTTTGATTGTACATATTTAGATAAGTATTTTTTTTGACGTTGGTTGTTTATTATGATTGGTAATATATTTTTTGTTTTTTACGGATTCGTATAGAGGAGGCTCGGGAAAGTAAAAACCAGTTTTCAATAGTTGACCCACTTGTCCCCCTTCTCCCCCCTTTAGGCGGATCTCGGAAGTTGAGAGACTTGAAACATTTTTTTTTTCAGATTCATATAAAGGGGCAACGCGTTAGTCAAAATCATTTTTCAAAACTCCCCACTCTCCCCCCCTTCACCCCTCCCCCCACCGTATCTCGGAAACTAGGACACGTAGCGGCTTTTTGATTTTTACTATAAATTATTAATGAGGAGCGTTTAAATTTGTAAACGGAGGGTATCCTCCCCTCCCCAACCTCCCCTAAAAATAAAAGGGCTATAACTTCGTAACGGTCAGAGATAGCCATTGGGTGCTTGAACAAATATTATAGTAGGCGTCGAAACCTGTCTGGTGGTAGGTAGGTTCTGAGTGGAGCGAACCTGCGAGACCGAGTGGAGCGAAGGGGGCGGAGGTGGCGAGTGAAGCGAGCCGGCGACCTCCGCAGCGTAACGAAAGTTGAGTGGGTGAAGCGTAACTCAGGGCGACGACAAGCAAACTTTAGGGTAGTGTTTTTTTTAATGGGTCTGAGTTTTTAAATAAGTTTTTTTTTTATAGGTGATATTTTTTTTAATTGGTTTTTAGAATGTTTTAGGGGTTCTTAAGGGTTTTCATACTGATATATGGGTAGTTGTAACGGATTTTCCAATTATCTTAAGGATTCCTATGGATTCTCAAAATTTTATGATGGTAAGGAATACTTCTCAAGAACACGACAAAAAGCGAGCTGCACGCAACTCGCGCACCCACGCAAATACTAGTATTAATATAATGTAGAAGTAAGTAAGTTTTGGGGTCGCTGATTATGAAAATGACATCAAAATGAAAATCCAAGATGACGTCGACGAAAATTTTCGGTTTTTTCTTCATGGGTGTTGTTTTCGTGATTTTTGGGGTCGCTGATAATGAAAATGAGATCAAAATGAAATCCAAGATGGGGCCGATGAAAATTTTCGGTTTTTTCTTGATGGGTGTCATTTTCGTTGTTTTTGGGATAGCTGATAACGAAAATGAATTCAAAATGAAAATCCAAGATGGCGCCGAGGAATTTTTTTTGATTTTCCGTCATGGGTGTCGTTTTCATGGTTTTTGGGGTTGCTGATTACGAAAATGAGGTCAAAATGAAAATCCAAGATGTCGCCGAGAGAAAATTTTGTTTTTCCGTCATGGGTGTCGATTTCATGGTTTTTGGGGTTGTTGGTTACGAAAATGAGGTCAAAATGAAAATCCAAGACGTTGCCGAGAAAAAAATTGTTTTTCCATCATGGATGTCGTTTTCATGGCTTTAGGGGTTCATTTTCGTTGTTTTTGGGATAGCTGATAACGATAATGAGATCAAAATGAAAATCCAAGATGGTGCCGAAGGAAAATTTTAAATTTTACGTCATGGGTGTACTTTTCATGGTTTTTAGGGTTGCTGATTACGAAAATGAGGTCATAATAAAAATCCAAGTAGGCGCCCAAAAAAATTTTCGGTTTTTCTGTCATGGGTGTCGTTTTGATGATTTTGGGGGTTGCTGGTTACAAAAATGAGGTCGAATGCAAATCCAACATGGCCCCGTGAAAAAAGTTCGGTTTTTCCAACGTAGGTGTCATTTTCATGGTTTTTGAGGTCGCTGATTATTTTAATTTTAATGCTTCCTCGGCGCCATCTTGGATTTGCATTTCGACTTCAGTTTCGTAACCAGCAACCCCAAAATCCATGAAAACGACACCCATGACGGAAAATCAAAAATTATCCTGGGCGCCATCTTGGATTTTCATATTGATCTCATTTTCATTATCAGCGATCCCGAAAACCATATAAATGACACCCATGATAGAAAAAACAGAAGTTTTCCTCGGCGCCATCTTGGATTTTCATTTTGATCTCATTTCGTTATCAGCGTCTCCTTAACCATGAAAATGACATCCATGACAGAAAAACCAAAAGAAAAAACCACCTTCAAGTATAAATATAGTGCAACATAAAAGAGTAGAAATTAAATATTTGGGAACTAAAATTTTTCATTTTCTGGCAACATCTAAAATGAGTAATTGAGCTGTCAATTCTTCTCGAACGGTTTCGTTTTTCATTAGAATTTTGGTTTTTGTGTGTTATTTCTGAGTGTGGACAGGAAAACAGCGACATATCATGAATAAGGTAATTCGTGGAGGTGCCCGTGAAATAATGTTTAAGTTTTCATGTGGTGTTTGACCGAATTACAAGCTGGGAAGCTGCTATCCTACTTCGAAGATGTTTGCCATCGTACAGCAGATTTTACTGGTAAGTAACTATTGAAAGTTGCAGTAAACGTTAATTACAAACGATTATTACATTCAGGGAGCAACATTTTCGATCTAAATAGTATTTACAAATTATTTTTCTACCATTTTTGAGGTTATGCTAAGATAAACAAATACCATTGTAGTTATAGCGCGACTTAACAACGTTGATAGTTTGGCAAAAGCATTTAATGAAATTTAATTGCGTATTAACAAATACGTTTTTTGCCATACCATATTTGTTGAAGCAACCGACTAGTGGAAAGAAACAATTTTAAAATATTTTCACGTTATGAACATATGCGCGGGACTTTTTTCGTCGGACTGACTGCAGTTATATTATGAAGATAAAAGCACTAGTTTAAAGTTGTATTACAAGTTTATGTTAATACCATGCTTTGTTTGTTTTAGGTGTTTCTGTAAGCACAGTGCGCAGAATTGTGCAAAACGGCGGGTAATTCTCGACACCAGCTAAACACAGAAAGGGTCGTCCCTCGAAGTCCTTGATATTTGAGTGAACTTGTAGTTTTATTACTATTACGTACCAAATCTATGATCTATGCGGAACTTATTGAAAGCAATGAATTAATAAACATATTTATTTAAAATAATTATTTACTTATTATTCCTAGCTAATAAACCAATAATACTAATCAAGTATCAAAATCAGTAAGATCGTACTAACTGGGTTGCCACCTGACCGATTGTGGCGCCCTCATTTACTTTCTACTCTTTTATGTTGCACTGTAACAGGGGTATGTTATGTTTACTCTACAGAGTGAACCTCAGTGGCCATTAAGTCGCGCTAAAGTCCAGTCGCACAAGTTTCCAGGCGCGCAAAAGTCCGTTCGCGCATAAGTCCAATCGCGCAAATACCATGCGCGCATTTGTCTTTTCGCGCAAATGGGTTCGCGCAAGTGTCCTTCGCGCAAATGTTTTTCGCGCAAAAGTCCCAGATCCAGAAAAATTAAGTTTGTCCTTTAAAAAGTTTGTACGGAACCCTCAGTGCGCGAGTCCAACTCGCACTTTTATTTATCATTTTGTAAAATGTTTATATGTATCTAAATTCTTCTAATACAAAATTAAACCATTTTTATTTTGATTGTGATAAATATACAGTAGACACACATTCCAGACTTTTATTTCTAAACCGTACTGACTTTATAATTATGTATCATAAAATAATATCGTCTACAGGATCAAAATGGTTTAGGCGATTACTACGTTCGATCTGCACCCGTGTGTGCGTGTATCTGCATGAACAATGCACACTAACATAGGATCGCAACAAATGTGCCTAAACTCTAGCGACTGAATTTTTGGAAGGGGCTCTTAAAGTGTAAAGGAAGGAAGGTGCCACATCATTTTATTGGTAATATATCGTTATTTTAGGATCAGTACCGGTACCGATAAAGACACACATAAATACATATATTGATGAACTGAAATAAAATATCGGTACCAGTATCGATAAAGAGGTACCAAAATATCAGTTCCTATATCGATATTTCGATATCGATACAGGAATCATATCGGTATTACAGTCCCTGCTGCC
This sequence comes from Xestia xanthographa, assembly GCA_905147715.2. NCBI lineage: Eukaryota > Metazoa > Arthropoda > Insecta > Lepidoptera > Noctuidae > Xestia > Xestia xanthographa. The sequence goes on along the minus strand of LR990661.1, from coordinate 7,496,998 downwards.
AGGTGAAAAAACTGACTAAAAAAATAAAAAAAAATCAAAATCAAAGCATTTATTTCAAGCTGAACAGCGATAAAAGCGTAATTTTTTTGCAACGAACCGCTCCGACCGCGCTAATTATTGGCGAAATATTCGCAAAAATTCGCAAATATATAAAAACGCTTGACGATCGCAAACTACAAGAGATATAGCTATATAAACTTTACAGTGAATAGCTGAATAGATATGGAATTAACCAAAGCCGGCTTACTTATACGTACCCCAGTGCAGCATTGAAGACGCGGTCGCTTGCTTGATCGGCAGCACGGCACGCCTTCCACAACAGACACAAACTTATGGAAGCATCTTATAAGTTATAACGCTTACAACAAGCTAAAACCTTCCTTTGATTGAAACATAAGTTGACGAATCAGCTTTAACGAATGATTGCATTCCCATATTCCGACCACATGCCAAGCCATACACTATACACTTGTTTGAGTTGGCGATAGTTTTGGCAATCATGTGGTCAGAAAAATATTTTTAATCGATTCCTATCAATCTTTGTTCAAAATTCACTAACAAATCGACTAAAAGTCTATGATCGAACATCCTTTCTGTCAAAGTTGTGTCTAAAAATTAAAAACAGAACAAATTCTTTCTGGTCGGATCTGTCAATCCGTAATGTACGTAAATTTTTTTGTAAAATATAATTTCCATGAAAATCAACGTAATCTAGATAATTTCGTATGTTGTTATATTGAATTGAGTTTTTAATAATTAAGAAGAAAGTGCTGGTGTTCTTATTTCGTCCATAAAGTTTCTGTGTTTGTTATTTCAGCATGGCTCCTCGGTTTGAGTTAGCAGTCGGTCTCCGAAAGGGACACAAAACGACCAAAATATCCGCCGGCAGGAAGGGTATTACTGACAAAGCCATCAAAATCAGACCCGCCAGGCTAAAGGGTGTAAGTATAACAAACAAAATATCTTAAAACTAGATAGTTACAGGTTATGTTTTGAATGTTGTAAAAGTTGTGGATTTTATTTTTCTCAAGTAAATACTGCGTTCTATTACTTACATTAGGTACGATCTCTGTGATCAAACCTCTCTAGAACTTGACACAGGCAGCAAGATTTTAGTACATACGTACGATGTATGTGCACGAGACACCTCATTGTTTCACCAGATTTAGCAAAATAAATTAACTGTTAAGTCTAGTGAAGAAATTAATTTGAACTCTTGCGTTTTATCGTAATTAAGTTAATACTAGGTTTCAAAATACAACTTCTTTCAATATTCCAATACAACACATAACTACGAATCCAATATTTTAAATTTTTGCAGCTTTTGATTGGTAAAAGATTTACGCTACTCCTATTCCTTACTCTTCAAATCAGAGTATCATCGTTCCAATAATCAAAATATGTGCTTTATTAATAAACAACCTCATTTCTGTTTTATGTTTTGGGAAGCACATACGGTTAGCGATGGGCGATTCCGAGATGTTTTAACAATCGAAGGAATCGGAGTCGTTAAAGTAAACCATCGAGTCGACCATCGACTCGCCGTTTTTCAAAACAATCGAGATGTTTTTCGATTGTTTCGAGTCAACGCAATCGACTGCTAGTTTTCGAATCAGTCACTAGCGAGTCTCGATCGATCACCAGGGTGCAGGGTCAGTCGATTGAATGCATCGAGCCGAAGTGCATGTAAGGCGAGAGTGTGCTAGACTCGAGCTATTTAAGTATTCGTACGTAAACTTTAACTACTTCTATTTTAGAGGTTTTGATTATTTTCGATTGCTCTTGTTGAAAGAATTAGGCAGTTTGAATTCGCATAACAACGCAAGTCAAGAACTCGCGAAACTCTAAACCATCGAGGAACAACTCTCGAATGAACGCGCGATGCGCCAGTCGCAATAACAGACCGAGTCGGACTCGAGCCCAAGTCGAAACTCTAAACCATCGAGGAACAACTCTCGAATGAACGCGCGATGCGCCAGTCGCAATAACAGACCGAGTCGGACTCGAGCCCAAGTCGAAACCGCGAAACTCTAAACCATCGAGGAACAACTCTCGAATAAACGCGCGATGCGCCAGTCGCAATAACAGACCGAGTCGGACTCGAGCCCAAGTCGAAACAATCGAGAACCATCGAGATGTTCGAACAATCGAAACAATCGAAAAAAACCTCTCGCCATCGCGCATCGCTACATACGGTACTGCAGGAAATAGCAGTACCAATCATTATTAACTAACACTGTTTAACTAATTATTTCCAGCTTCAAACTAAGCACTCCAAGTTCGTTCGTGACCTGGTCCGTGAGGTTGTAGGACACGCTCAGTATGAGAAGAGGGCAATGGAGTTGCTCAAGGTGGGTTTCAATTTTATACAAGACTAGTGGACGTCACGCAGTTGCACCCTCGTAGTTTCCGTGGGAGTATGGGGATAAAATATAGCCTATGTTACTCAGGGTAAATGTAGCTTTCTAATGGTGAAAGAATTTTTGAAATCGGCGCAGTAGTTTTTGAGTTTATTCATTACAAACATACACACAAAAATACAAATCTTTTCTCTTTATAATATTAGTGTAGACTAGCACTATGATAATCATTAATCTGTTGTCATAGAAAAGCAGAAAACAAACATTACTATTTTTTACTTCTAATTTGTCTTGAGCAGTCTAATAATATTTGCAAAACAATGGAGGGAATCTGCTGGATGTGAGTTGCACAGGACCGGTCAATGCGTAGACACTTGGGGGAGGCCTATGTCCAGCAGTGGACGTCTTTCGGCTGAAACGATGATGACAAATGGGGGCTTAGCAGATATTGATGATAGGTTCTGCTCTATGTAATTACAACTATCCTCCAGTAAGGACACAAGTCTTCTTTTAGCTCGACTCTCCCTGGTTTTACATTGACAAGATCAGTCAGCTGGGCCACTTGAGTTTTTCTTCCACTACCCTGAGACTTGCAAAGTAAAATAACTCTGTTTTCAACAACATTTGTCTTTCTGATAATAATAATACTTGTTTTTCTAGGTCTCAAAAGACAAGCGTGCTCTGAAGTTCTTAAAGCGTCGTCTGGGCACACACATCCGTGCCAAGAGGAAGCGTGAAGAACTGAGCAACGTCCTGACACAGATGAGGAAGGCGGCCGCACAGGCACATCACGCCCCACACCCTGCTAAGTGAACAATAAACTAAGTAATACTTAAATGGTGTTTTTTTCCATGGCTTCAACACCCAATACCTTTTTTTTTATAATGCAATCTATCGGGCGATATTCAGCATTAGGTTAGTATTTGCAGGGATAAGGCTTGTGCGAGATTGTTCATTAACAATATCGCTTCATTTTGCGATCTACAACTTCACAGTAGTAGTCTATCTATCATGGGGCTTAGGTTTCCGCACTTAGTCCCTGAACTGGACCATTGTGCGTGAATATCACTATAGTACATAGATCTTGTGGGTTTTTGTGTTTGACCTTTTGTGGCATTTGCACTTGTTCATTAGATCCTTTGCAAGTACATTAGGGTGGTGTGTGATTCTTGTTTTGTATTTAGTCATCCCTTTCCTTTACTTCCTCCTTGACTGGCTCCCGATACCTATCTGATTAAAATTTACAGATAAAATACCTAAAGTAAATGAAGTAGGACCATCCATAAGTTTCCTGTCCGGGCCTTTATACACAATTATGAAACGCAGCACAACAAACAAGACAATCACAAAAGTCCATTGCAAAAGTCTAACCAATACACCATGTCTGTCACTGTTGTCGATTGTGGAGCCTAGTAAAGGCGCAATATGCAATCATCGTAGATTGCATTGCATGCAAAGCTTCGCAAAATAATTGCACGAAGCACTTGGTTCTGAGTCTCACTAGGTATGTGAACGCTGTCTCTATAATAATCGCCGTTTGGCCTCTAAGGGTCATAGTGTGATGTTAAATAGCCTCGAGAATGGGGCTATCAGAAGCAAAAAATTATTCGACTGGTTGTTCGTCGAGATTGGCGCCTTCAAATTCAATTCATGTATGATTCACACATTATCTGCACATCATGAAGCTTGAAATTCTAACGAATGACATGCCGCTGATTCTACTACAAACAAGTAGGTATGCTTAATTTTAAGAGGGCTATTACAAATTTTCTTGTTTTTGAGTGTTTTAAGAGTCTAGCACTCAAATATAAGAAAAATTTTGATTTTTATTTTGAGCGCTCCCTAGAGAATTAATCAAACTTTCTCGGGCATATATCTTTTTTAATTTTGTGGCCATATCTAAACCATAATCACACTTCTAAACTGAGATTTTTGATGTGTGATTATGGTTTAGATATGGCCACAAAATTAAAAAAGATATATGCCCTAAAATCTACTGATCTACTGCCTTGATAGGAAATCTACCTGCTTTTTTTCAAATGAGATCGTATCATCTAGTTATTGTCGCCGTGTCGTGTCATCTGGCCTAAAGGCCTAAATAACATGACATTTGTTCAACAAGTTTTGTGAATTCGCGGTATTTTTTATCTGTAGTATGTGCAAGACCGACCAATCACTGACGGTAGGTACTATATATTACCTGTGGTACTACTTACTGAGTCTGCCAATCTGGTCACAAGGCATAAAAACCCAGTAACAAGGCATAAAAACTGTGAAAGTACTGTACTCAGGTTCTTTTTACCTCATGTGGGTATGACTTTTTTAATCTACTGCTTTTTCCTTCGATCTACTGCTAAAACTTTAACTTTTCTACTGATTTCTTCAGATTCCGTCTGGCAACACTGGTTGCTATGCTACCTATTAGTGGAAAGTTTAAATCATGCCTCGCTCCAATTCTAATCCTTTTCTTTATCGGTCATTGTTCTACTGGTAAACGCGGCTGTCAAGGTTCGTACTTCGACTGAAAAGTGTAGTTTTATTGGGTTTTTTCTGTTAGTAGGTTAAAGTTATAATTACTTATAGAGAATATTATAATTGTTACCAATCAAAATTGGTACTTACATAGTTCGTTTACGAATTTTGTTATCTACCTACCCTAAGTTCCGATGATTTCCGATGTCCAACAGCGGTGAACATTGAGAACTATTCACTGTCCGCCACTGGTAGGGTTCCCAGATCAAAATATCAAAAATCCGGAGAAAATTCCTGACATTCCATGAAATTTCCGGACAATCTTGTTATTTTTTTATTAAAATCGTTACGCATCGTGCAAGTAAATAAACTAACCAAATCGATTGCCAAATCGTTCGAATTTTGATTTTCTTTGATTTAGAATAAAAATAATTAATAAATAATTTGGTTTTTTAATTTTTTATTTCACTCTTCACTTATTTGTAGAAATTCCGGACGGTTTAAGATTCCCCCCGCATTCCGGACAAAGACCTATATTTCCGGACTTGTCCGGAAAATTCCGGACGTATGGCAACCCTAGCCACTGGTGAACATCGGGAATCATCTTCTAAATTCTCCCCCGTAGATGTTTATTCCTTGATAGTTGTTAATATCTACAGGGCGCAAAGTCATGATGTAATATTATTTATTGATTTATATAAGTACACACAAAATAGGTATTAGACAACTTGAAAAAAAAGTATTAATTTAAAACACTTTTTCTGAACCCATTTCCAAACACTACTTTACTCATTTTTTATTGGGTAGGTACAAGCTGCTGTGATCAAAAAATCAGAACCAGCTATTCATTGTCATTATTGCTTCGATCGCAGACGCGAAAGTACAAATAAATCTATGAAATTTTTTATCACAAATTGATAAAAAGTTATCAAAAGTATCGTTAGGCAGAATGTACTAAAAAACTGGGTGTCATTGACTTAATTTTAGATCCGTCATCCGCCATCTTTTTTCTCTAGTTTTAGCGGGAAATTCAAGTAAGTATTCATTCTCAATAGATACCTCTAAAATCTAAACCATAATCACACTTCTAAACTGAGATTTTTGATGTGTGATTATGGTTTAGATATGGCCACAAAATTAAAAAAGATATATGCCCGAGAAAGTTTGATTAATTCTCTAGGGAGCGCTCAAAATAAAAATCAAAATTTTTCTTATATTTGAGTGCTAGACTCTTAAAACACTCAAAAACAAGAAAATTTGTAATAGCCCTCTTAAGCATACCTACTGGCAATTTGTAGTGCCAATGAGAGGTTTTCCTTTTGAAGTTTTAAAAAAAAACTTAGTTTCCAAGAACTCTATAGATGGCGTTGAACTTACTATGCCAAAGCCAAAACGCTTGAAAAAAAAAAAACATTGTATCACGTCACATACTCTCGATGACTGATACTTTCATTTGCTAACCTTCCGAATATAACCAACATTTCTCGCGCTTTGTTAAAATCAGTTTTTTTGGGTTCCGTTCCTTGCATTATCATACTTACTCCTAGCGCCATCTATCCAGCGACTAGGGAAGAGCTAAAAAGAAAATCCCTCATTACGACGAAAATTCATGAAATGCCAAGACAAGACGATAAGCTGCCGAGTTACTATGGGGATTCACAAGAAAAAATGATTCCTCGAGGATCGGTGATTATTTTGGGACTTATAGACGCGCTCATCACACGCAAGTATAAAATTAATATATCATCATCAGGCCTGTAATCCCTGAAGGGGTAGGCAGAGTTACTACTTACCTACCAGACTCAACCTCGACGACCACTACGCAAAAGAAAACATTCATCAATCTCTAATAATTCTAGATCTAAAAATGAGACAGTGTCATCTGTTTTCAGCGTCTGTCTCCAGCGTTACGTACCATCTACGTCGTATCATACTCACTGACCCACATCTATAGAATATTATGCGTCATGGAGATAGCATTACTTTGGTAAACAAACAAACTTATGTCACACAAATATTTGTTCCGAGGCGCGGAATCGATTTCGTGACCCTGAAGACTGAAAGCGGTTGCAGCACCACATTGCGTCAATTAGATCATTGTACCTAAACAATTTCTGTAATATTGGTAAGTACTGTCGGTGCCATGGGTCGGTAACTCGGTACATACCTCCACTCGACCAAGTAAAAAATCTTTTTAATTGGTCTGAGCCTATCCATCAGGAAGTAAACAATAGCCATTGATTTAAAGTAATATATATGTCAATGACAATAGCAGACACGGCTACTTCATAGGTACCTAAGTTGTACTGAAAGCCGACCCCAACAAAACGAAGTTCAAAACAGCCTAGGCAGATGAGATGATGTTACCTATTGTAGGTTGTAATATCCTATCGGCGTCACTTACATGTTACTTAATTACGGAGACGCCGAGCCACGCCTCCTTGAAGTTTGGGCCTATTAGGAAAGCGTAAACTTTAGCGCGCAAAATAACAATAACTCTCGTTTGGCGTGCGTCGTCAATGCGCTCGGCCGATTCGGTATCTTTTCATTCATTTTTTCTACACAAAGTCAACGGGGCGGGGCTAGAGAGCGTTTTTATGTAGCGAGTGCAAGCAAAAATGAGCTTAGTGGTGGTCAGGCGGGAGTGTCCTCGATAGTACAATAACAAGCACAAAAAAATGTTAATTCAAGTTTTATTTGTTTCAGTAGTCGGTAACATTGAGATTTAGATTTTTTTTTTGTTTTATTATCAAGCACTAGGTATCCTTTGGAATACAATAATAGGTAGCTATTCAGTTGATATTTTCCATACTTAGATCATAAGACTCGTAGGACAACTATGTAGGTACTTACTTCTCTTAGGTCTAGTTCTGAATCCTGATTAGCCTGAAAACGTTGGGAAGAAAAAACTAAAACGCCGGAGACATAGACGTAGGTATCTATTGAGAATGAATACTTACTTGAATTTCCCGCTAAAACTAGAGAAAAAAGATGGCGGATGACGGATCTAAAATTAAGTCAATGACACCCAGTTTTTTAGTACATTCTGCCTAACGATACTTTTGATAACTTTTTATCAATTTGTGATAAAAAATTTCATAGATTTATTTGTACTTTCGCGTCTGCGATCGAAGCAATAATGACAATGAATAGCTGGTTCTGATTTTTTGATCACAGCAGCTTGTACCTACCCAATAAAAAATGAGTAAAGTAGTGTTTGGAAATGGGTTCAGAAAAAGTGTTTTAAATTAATACTTTTTTTTCAAGTTGTCTAATACCTATTTTGTGTGTACTTATATAAATCAATAAATAATATTACATCATGACTTTGCGCCCTGTAGATATTAACAACTATCAAGGAATAAACATCTACGGGGGAGAATTTAGAAGATGATTCCCGATGTTCACCAGTGGCTAGGGTTGCCATACGTCCGGAATTTTCCGGACAAGTCCGGAAATATAGGTCTTTGTCCGGAATGCGGGGGGAATCTTAAACCGTCCGGAATTTCTACAAATAAGTGAAGAGTGAAATAAAAAATTAAAAAACCAAATTATTTATTAATTATTTTTATTCTAAATCAAAGAAAATCAAAATTCGAACGATTTGGCAATCGATTTGGTTAGTTTATTTACTTGCACGATGCGTAACGATTTTAATAAAAAAATAACAAGATTGTCCGGAAATTTCATGGAATGTCAGGAATTTTCTCCGGATTTTTGATATTTTGATCTGGGAACCCTACCAGTGGCGGACAGTGAATAGTTCTCAATGTTCACCGCTGTTGGACATCGGAAATCATCGGAACTTAGGGTAGGTAGATAACAAAATTCGTAAACGAACTATGTAAGTACCAATTTTGATTGGTAACAATTATAATATTCTCTATAAGTAATTATAACTTTAACCTACTAACAGAAAAAACCCAATAAAACTACACTTTTCAGTCGAAGTACGAACCTTGACAGCCGCGTTTACCAGTAGAACAATGACCGATAAAGAAAAGGATTAGAATTGGAGCGAGGCATGATTTAAACTTTCCACTAATAGGTAGCATAGCAACCAGTGTTGCCAGACGGAATCTGAAGAAATCAGTAGAAAAGTTAAAGTTTTAGCAGTAGATCGAAGGAAAAAGCAGTAGATTAAAAAAGTCATACCCACATGAGGTAAAAAGAACCTGAGTACAGTACTTTCACAGTTTTTATGCCTTGTTACTGGGTTTTTATGCCTTGTGACCAGATTGGCAGACTCAGTAAGTAGTACCACAGGTAATATATAGTACCTACCGTCAGTGATTGGTCGGTCTTGCACATACTACAGATAAAAAATACCGCGAATTCACAAAACTTGTTGAACAAATGTCATGTTATTTAGGCCTTTAGGCCAGATGACACGACACGGCGACAATAACTAGATGATACGATCTCATTTGAAAAAAAGCAGGTAGATTTCCTATCAAGGCAGTAGATCAGTAGATTTTTTTAAAATCAGGTAGATCTACTGCTAAATCAGTAGATCTGGCATCACTGATAGCAACACTACACTGCCAGTTGTTGGTCAGTTCATTATATTATTATTCTTTATGGTTCGTAGGGACAGCAACGAAAGTAACATTCTAGATATAAAGGGACTCTTCATGAAGTCGTCAACGAAGCATCCTGTACCTACCTACATCAAATTAAGTACCTAGGTAATTCTATGCAAAAACTATTGCTGGGAAACAACTTTTTTTTTGGGGTGAAAAAATCAAGTCTTACGGTACTTAGGACTCGACGTAAACCACTTAGAACATTGTGCTGATATGCATGCATTGGATAGTATACGGGGGTCATGGGTCATGGTATTTAAAAGTAAAGATAAAACATTAAAAACTTGTATTTTTTTTAACTTGAGTAAATTGGTAAGTACCTACCCCAAATATCTCTGTGACTAGAAGGTTCCCATTAACATTCCCAGGTACGTACATGGTTCAGAGTCCAGAACAAAAAAACATAGTCACGGTGGGGAAAACAAGTGCTTTTAAAAGCTTCGTTAAGGGTATTTTGTGACCCTTTCGTATCGGACTCCTCAGCATTCTATGTACATTTATGTAATTAACAACTGATCCATTTCATTTACCTACTTAAAAAAAATCGACTAATATTGCAGACCCACATGGAATGTTGTAAAAATTTTAGCTCATTTTCCTATGATAATTAAGATTCTGAGGTCTTTATTTCAGATAATCTAAGTAGGTAGGTCTAAGTACCTACAACTTACCTAATTACCGAAACGAAAATCTGGAAAACAACAATGTTGAATAATGTGTGTACTTATTAAACGTTTTTGCAAAACATATTTATTATTGACACTTTATCTTTGAACTGTGATTGTAATTATGACGCTTGTTATAACTAGAGGGGGTCTCAGAAAGGTCAGGCTATCAGGTTGCGTCAAGAAACTCGAGAAGATCATACGTCGCTACGTGGAACATCTCTCATTACTTTTGCTTAGCAGTTAGGTACTGGTAATATTACGTAGACTGATAACTAAGTATGAATAAACAACGAAAGTTCGTAACTAAACATTCAAGACTATATTTAGATTAGGTATCGTCATTACATCAGCTCATAAGTGAGGAAAAATTTCTATGGAGGAAAATGTTGAGTATGAATGTAGGTACTTAGATGGCTATATGTGTAAGAGTAGAGGAAGACCAAAGACACCATAGATGAACTATGTGGGAATAACCATACGTCTCTCCAACCGCCTACTTTTCACAGTTCCTGTGTTACAACTTACCATCACAGTTAGATACCGAGTAAGTACAGGTCGCGGCACGAAAGTCTAGCGGTGACCGTTATTGCGCACAGAAGTAAAAAATAAGAATGTCTTGGGGCGTGCGTTGCGCCGATTGGCTCTCCAGTCGTATAACATGCGCAGATATCCCCTCCACGTTTCGTTCAGCGCTAGACTTACGTGCCGCGACCTGTACCTACCTATATACTTGTCGTGACAGTTACTATGCTGGCCTGGCAGTTTTGATGATGATGACAACTATATGTTGGTGCCAGTTATGATGAAAATAGCGGTCATTGCCCTTTCCCTAACATCTCTTCGTACAAAGCAAAACAAATAAACCATGTATCGTTTTTCATTAAGTACTTACAAAAAATTTTGAAGATCACGATAGATGACGATTCCAGACTTGAACAGGCAGTTTGGTTTTCAAAGTTAAGAAGTTTAATAAATGTAGGTGGGCCAATGACCGCTATTCTCATCTTAACTGGCACCAACTATAGGTAAGTATCTATAGAATACGAAGAAAATATTAAAGAAAACACAACAAACACTGCAACTATTGGAAGCCGCGGAACGGCGAAGCTTGACACTGATCATTTCCTGGTAAGTAGGTACCTACTATTATTACGCGATGATTTGAATATTTACGTTCTAAGACTTTGATTCCAGCTGTCATTTGTAGATCTTTGACACAGGTAGGTACCTACAGCAAGTCAGTAGCCTGAAAGACTGACAACCAGTTTTACCAAGTCAGATAGGCAGTTGCTGCATCCGGTTAGACTGGAAGTCGATCCCAACACAACGTAGTTGGGAATAGGTACATAAACTCACGCTTTTTCCGTGGTGGTCCACAGAGGCAGAAACTACAGAGTCACGATAATTTAATTGAATATTTGTCTCGTAGGCCCCTTTTATTGTCAGGTGTACTGGTGGTCGCGTGAGCTGACGTCTCTGCGCGAGGCGTGCGTGGCTACGCAACACCTGTACGCCAGGCATCGCAGGCTCCGCATCCGCCCACCGGATGCGGCAGCCATTGACGCGGAGCTATATGAGGGGTACAGAGCGGCGAAGACCGCCCTCCGCGAGGCTGTCCTCCGGAACAGAGACCTGGCCCGCGAGGAGATGCTGGGGACTCTCGACAGAGATCCATGGGGGCGCCCTTACAAGATGGTGCGGGATAAACTCCGCACCTGGGTCCCCCCACTGACGCAGAGTCTCCGGCCTGAGCTCGTGGAGGACGTGGTGAGCACTCTGTTCCCTACGCGAGGGGAACATCCCCCCACCGCCTGCGGTGCTGGAAGCGGATCACCAGGATGACGACGACGACGCTCCGGAAGTGACTGGGGTAGACCTGACGCAGGCTCAGCGCCAAAAATACCGCCCCGGGACCCGACGGCTTGCCTGGCCCCGACTGGAGGGGCTCCTAAGCGCAGGCTTGGAGAGAGGCCAGTTCCCGCTTCGTTGGAAGACGGGGAAGCTGGTCTTCATTCCGAAGCCGGGACGCCCTGCGGACTCTCCGTCCGCATACCGGCCCGTGGTGCTGCTCGACGAGGTGGGCAAGCTTTTTGAAAGAGTCATTGCAAACCGCCTCGACGAGCACCTTGCGGGGACGGGGCCGGATCTTGCGGAACACCAGTTTGGTTTCCGCAAAGAGCGCTCTGGGGTCTCATGGGATCTGGAGGCGATAGTCCTCGCGCGCCTACATGAATGGCGCTCGGAGGCGCTACGCCGGGGGGAAACTCCGCTGCCGCAGCAAATTGTCCCTCAGCGGACAGACTTCCGGCGGGATCTCATGGCGACATGGAGAGAGCGACTGTCGCAACCCCGTGCAGGGCACGCCACGATGGTGGCGATAAGTCCCCTCTTTGAGGAGTGGCTTGAGAGACGCCACGGCGTCCTCACCTTCCGCCTGACGCAGGTCCTTACCGGACACAGTGTTTTCGGGAGATTCCTGCACCGAATCGGGCGGGAGGAAACGCCCGGGTGTTTCCACTGCGAGGATCGACCGGAGGACACGGTGGAGCACACGGTGGAGGTGTGCCCCGCATGGGCGGAGCTCCACCGTGTCCTCGAGGCGGCGGCGACCTCTCGCGTCGGGCCCTGGTCCAAGCCATGGTCCGGAGCGAGACGGAATGGGACGCCGTCACCTCCTTGGTGGTGGAACGTGAGAGGGAGAGAACCTCTCAACGTCCCGGCCGCCGCGGGAGACGCCCCGGGCGTCTCTCGCCACCGGCCACCGTAGGCGTGGGCCTGTGGACGGTGGGCTATGGGCTAGCTCGCCGTCCGTCCGTCTCATGACGACAGGCCGTGTCGACGGCGCGTTTGTGTTCCACGCGCGCCTCAAAGGGAGTCAGCAATAGGAAGGGGTCCGCAAGGGCCAATGCCTGCCGGGGTTGCGGGACTGTTCGAAAGAGATACCGTGTATCGCCGTGTTCCGAGGCCACGGTTTCCCTTTCGAACAGTCCCGCAGCCCCGTCTCTTAACCCCCTCGGAACTCGTATCTGTTAGATTAAAACTAGGCCTCTTGAATAATATGGAAACGATTTGTGGTTATGCAAGACGTCACTGATAAGAGTTATCAATGACACGATAGTTTCGTTCCCTTATCTATCTGTTTATAAAAGTCTGCTGAAATCATTAGAAATCGTCTCTTTTTTATTTAACCGACTTCTATAAAAGGAGGTTTCTCAATTCGGCCGTATATCTTTTTTTTTTATGAGTGTTCGCGGATAACTTCGTCGTTTATGAACCGATTTAGATGATACTTTTTTGTTAGAAAGGAGATATTCCAAGAGTCGTACCATGATAAGGAAACCAGGGTTTGATGATGGCATCTCAGAGAAATCGAGGGGAACCTTCGAAAATCGTACTGGTGACTAGTGCGTTTGTTAATTTTTTCATTAAGTATTTTAAAGCACTATTATTTAATGCAGGTTTGGAGTCGATCTGATGATGGAGCCGAAAGACAGTCGAGGGAACTCCTCAACGATTTACAGCAATTACCTGGTGTTTGGGCTTGACTAATTTGTATTGATGAGAACTTTACACCTAGATGGGTTGTGACAGTCATTAGGGGTCTGATGATGAAGACGAAGGACAGTCAATGGAACTCCTCAACGTTTTACAGTAGCTACCTTGTGTTTGGACTTAATTCATTTCTATTGATGAGAAATTTGCACCCATATGGGTTATAAGTGCTATTTCAGGTCTGATGATGGAGACCATAAACAGTCGACGGAATTCCTCAACGATTTACAGCAGTTATCTTTTGTTGGGCTTACTTCAAATTGAAGTTTGCATAGCAAATATTTGTTTAGGATACATTACAACTAAAAATGGAAAAATAAAAAACTTTTTTGCAAAAAATAAAACCGACTTCAAAAAACAAAAACAAAAAAGTGAAAAATAACTTTAATAGTTTCAGAAGTCGGTGACAAAAAAACTAAATTAATCAAACAAAGGTCACCGACTTCTGAAGCTAAAGTTATTTTTCACTGTTTTGTTTTTGTTTTTGAAGAAAAACTCCAGCTTTTCTGAGTAGGTAGTAAGAATGTGTGTTAAACAAACTCTGGGACTTTCATCGCAAGGGGACTGCGGGACTGTTCCGGGGCTGCGGGACTGTTCGAAAGAGATACCGCGGCCCCGTTACACAAAGGGCTTAAAAGGAACATGGATGGGTTTTATTCAGTAAAAGTCTGACACTCCGACACTCCCTTCCGCTCCGCCCAGAGCGGGAGGAGTTATTTGATGATTTCCCATCCGAAAAAAAAGGGCTTAGGTATAGGAAAGCCGAACATTTTAACATACCTACTTAGAAAACTTACGCATAAGGGCTAGATGAAGCTACAGTACCTACTTCACCTGAATAACTACGATAAACGCAAGGCAAAAATAACAACAGACGGACGGTTTTCCCCAATACTTTTCAAATGGGAAATCATCAAAAATGAGTCCCGCTCTGGGCGGCGCGAAAGGTAGTGTTAGACTTGTACTGACTAAAACCCATCCAAGTTCATTTTTAGCCCTTTGTGTTCCAGGGCCGCGGTATCTCTAACAGTCCCACAGCCCCGGCAGTTCCCCAATACCCTGACGACCCAAATAAATCAAATTCATCAAGCAGGAAGGCACCTCATTGAATATTCACTAACGTTGAACGAACTGTCCGATTTTCTCGATTTACCTCGTCCGACCAACGACCATTTTCAATAACTTACCAACAGGTATCGGTAGGTTGCTATCTCTGTCTGTTTGACATTTAGTTTATCGACTGTTTTAAACAAAACGTCACAGAAATGCTTTCTTTGATTTTTCTATAAATCAAGTGACAGGTAGGACCGGTAGGACACGCGGATAGGATATTTCAAGCGATTGATGTTAAATTTATTTATCTGTGAATGCAGTAACAAATATTGTTTTCATAATAGCCACTATGCGCCGTAGCGCCACCATCAATGAAATTGAGAAATTGTATTCCCAAAACTAAGGGGACACTCCCTCCAACCTTCCCATGGCCCTTCCAACTTGCGTTATACGGGCCGAAACGTGGGGCAGCTGCGGACATAGCACCCTTGGCAATCTTATTTTTACGGTCCGCAGGCGCTTCTTGATCCCTTACAAATTAGCCATGTGTGTCCCTTTTGCAGTTCTCCCTTAATAGGGCATGCACACAACGAAACCACAGTAATACTCCGCTGCCCGTCGACTCCGGTGTCTTCTAGTTGTTTGCGTAGCCGTTCTTCTTCCTCCCGTTGTTACGTCGCCTGGCCTTGCGTAGCGCCCTCGTTCTCGCTGTTGTCGCTGCCATATTCCTGCTTCCTCCGGACGGCGTGCCAGTCGTGCGCGAACTCTCTTAGCCGTGCAAAGTTCGCCGGTGAACTCACGAGATCGCCGTAGTAAACTGGACCGAACTCCTCGCGACTGATCCCATCCATCATCTTGCACCTAGCCTCCGCGTACAGGGGGCAGACCCACAGAGCGTGATGCAGGTCCTCCTCTTCCATACCACATGCGCACATACTGTCCTCGCAAAGCGCCATCGCATGCAGCCTTTTCCGGAAGCACCCGTGTCCCGTGAGAATCTGGGACAGCTGGTGGTCCGGCACAATCCAGTGCGACCTGAGTCGATCCCTCACGTCCGGGAAGAAACGGAATAGCTCTCGTCCTTTCTCCTCATCCATCCATCTCTTTTGCCACATTTCCATCACCTCATTCCAAATCACTCGCTTGCGCTGGGCCAGCACGCGCCGCCGCAAGCCCAGTTCTACCTGTGCCCCGGCCGCGGCCTGGCGCTCCTCATCGAACCGCCCCGCACGGATCACCTCCAGGTCCGCCGGGAGAACACCACCCAACACTGCCAGCGCAGCCGTACTGGTAGACCTGTACGCCTTCGTCAGCAGTATCAGGCTTGGTCTCTGGCACCTGAGCAACGCGCTGCGAACAACGTGGAGTGCCGCTCTTTTGTGCCAACAAGCAGCAGCATACGTCACCGTGGCTACGAAAGTGCCCCTGTAGAGGAGGCGCAGTCCGGGATATCGAATGCCCCAGGAAGATGCCGACACTCTTGACATCTTGCCGAAGCATTTGGCTGCGCGTTCCCCTATCGATGCCGCATGCCGCGCGAAGGAAAGACTCGCGTCGAGTACCACACCCAGAACCATCGTCGAAGTGACACTCCTGACCGAATCCCCGGCTAACTTGACAGTGGGGGCCCGCTGGAGTTTCCCCCTGATCGTCATCGTGGATGACTTCGCAGGAGAGAACCCCAGCCTGTTCCTGGCGCCCCACGCCGCAACCAAGTCCAGCGTTATCTTGGCCGCAGCCTCAATCCCTGCACGGGATTGGGACTCGATCAGGATGGTCACGTCATCCGCATACGCGACCATGCGAACGCCGGCAGGCAGTGGCAGTCGAAGCAAGTCGTCCAACAGCAGGTTCCATAATGCCGGACCCAGGACAGACCCCTGGGGGCAGCCCATCGTGGACACCTTCCACTCCACCCGGTTTCCGATGAAAAGCCCGACTCGTCGGCGGGAGAAGTAGTCCGCCAGCATCTCGAAGATGTTGTGCGGACACCCCCCCCCCGCTTGGCTTTCGTCAGGATCATCGGCCACCAGGCGTTGTCGAAGGCGCCCGATATGTCCAGAAATATGGCCTGCACGTACTTGCCCGAGCCCTCCCCCGCGGCGCGCAATATATCGTTGAGCGCCGTGACGGTTGACTTACCCGGAGAAAACCCGTGCTGGGCGGCAGAGATCTGATTGCCGATCGTGGGAGCGCATCTCAACATTACGCGCTCTAGAATTTTCTAGAAACTAAGGGGACAGTGGTAATCTCGTTAATCCATTCATGCGCGTCACTAATTAGATGATGAGGCATTTGGCTACCTTAAGAGAGTCATAGTTACGACCGCCGCGCGGGGGGGGGCCGCGTAGGCCCCCCACTTCGGATATTAACCTCGGCGCCACTCCCCGAGACGCGAAGCGACCTCAGATCCACAGAGTACATCTCAGATCGACAAGCTACGCTAGTCATTAGGGCAGAAACCGCAGGCTTAACCCCCCCCCAGGTTTACCCGCGCTTGCTTGAATTTCTTCACGTTGAAAAAATCGTTGTCCATCTTGCAAATCGTGGTGTGTCTCATTTCAAACACAAAACCCAGATAAATCCTTAAACCTCTTTCAAAACTGACTTTGTATATAAAGAAAAACCATTATCTACGAGGCTTAAGGCTGATGCTCCAGGGTAGCCCGCGAAATTCAAATTTTCTTACGTTTCTTGCAATTTGCAGTCCAGTGCTAGGTTGTATGTTGATTAAAATATTGTTCGCGATTGTAAGACGTATGTAATTACAGAATTATAATCATCAAAATCATCAATACGACCGTCCAAGTTCATAAAGGTCGAGGAACGATTTTTTCAAAGTCAAAGTTATTGCTAGACGTTTATGAACTTGGATGTGGACTTTTGCAACCGAAAGCGCCAAACTAGTGGCTCAGTTCTGGGCCGACTCAATTTAGATTGCCATCGACACGCTAAGAAGATGAACTTGGAGGGTTGAATTGATGATTTTGATGATAATAATTCCGTAACTAAATAAGTAGGTTGACACCTTAAGAAAGCATAATAACTAACAGTTTAAAAACGTAAGCAAGTGATAGAAAACGGCCATAAGTGGCAACCAATTACATAAAAGGTGGTACCACCTTATAATTGAATGCCACTTACTTAAATTATGAGGTCAACTATGCAAGCCTCGTAAACATCATAATTCCCATACCAGTGAATCATGTTTCATGTCAATGAATGTATTGATTGAAGCAGACTGATTGTATGGCATAGTGAAGTTCTCAAATTCGTGTTATGTGACACAACCTTGACCTTGGCTTAACGTGGATTTGTGTAACTTCCTTTACTTAGTGAACTAAGCATGCAAAGTGATGAGTATAAACACGTTACATAAAAAAGTGTATGGTTGTAGGTACCTACAAGAATCTTATGGCGTATGTCAAAAAATCGGAACTAACGCCGCCATATTGTTTCCGATTCACTGGGGAAGGCTGGTCAAAGCTGATTGTAGATGGCGCGTCCATAGCTTAGACCCAATCTGACCAATGAAGTCAAAATATTTTGAAATATAAAATGACATTGACAGATTTTCAACGAATGACGATGTTTGGTTTGGGTTCTTGCGATGCTAGCGTCATTAGTTCCACAGTTGCCCACTCCCTTAACGATCGAATGAAGAATTTGGGTAAGCTCGTTCCATCGTCAAGCAAGCTCATCTCTGTCCTAAGGTCAAAAGTAGGCCTATTTGAAATATTAAAATAAAGAATTTCTCAAATGTTTACCAGCAAGTTCTCAATCAATGTCATTCACGCGCCAAAATATCGTTGTAGCATTGTAAGTAAGAAAGACTGATAAATTAAAGTGTCTTGACGATACAAGTCAGAACAGTACGAAAGCCTGAAATGTTCGCCGTCAAATGATCTCGGACAAATCTCGGTCGATCAGCACCATTAAACAGAATGATGGACACCACCAATAGGGTCATCTCCATTAATACCGAGGTCGACATTTTCCGCGACAGCTTACAGAGTCTCAAGCAAAAATTGTTGGAAATTCATTTGTAGTCGTCTTTTAGCACGTTATTTTTTAATCCATTTCTCATTTTTATTTTTATTTTTTATCCAGTATGCTCACCTTGCAAAACAAATTATTATACAACATCTCAAGAAAGAATTTATGTTTTATTTATGTTAATGTTAGGAATTTAATTGAATTGAATTTTTAAAGTATATCCATGTTTTAAGATTATTTTTTTCAATTTTTTGCATCATTACAATTTATGTCAATGTTAATCATATAATTTATTCTACTATTTTTCCAAATTCTACTAAAATTATTTGTATTTTTTTTTATCGCTCTTAAACTTACAAAAATAACATTTTTATATTAATTAGTAATAGGAGCTTAATTTATTAACTATATTGTGCATGCTGTGGTCTCCTATAAGTGAAGGAGTACACCTACCTAATACCTTGTGTCTTCCACTAACTAACAATGCTTTGTGTACATCTTTTGTTGGAGATCCTTATATAAATAAATAAATAAAATACAAAAAAAAACACTACCTACCTAGGTACCTACTTATATGAAAAACGATACCTAACCCAATATATTTTCTAAAAATATCCAGCAAGTAGGTATAGGTAATGTTTGTATTTCCGAATCTTATCATCAATCAAGATTATTCTAGGTAGGCATCTTTGTAAATTCAGGAGTCTTACTCGTAAGGCTGATGCTCAAGGGTAGCCCGCAAAATTCAAGTTTTCTCACGTGTTTTGCTATTTGCAGGCCAATGCTAGGTTGTATGTTGATTAAAATGAGTCCGTTACCCCAGCCAGATGTTATCGAAAATGGTCATTTGAATCTTATAGATAATTAGTTTTACGGCTTCTATAATTGTTGCGCACATTTTTAAATTTGTTGCGCTTATAGTTTTTTAATTATTTCACAAAAACATTTCCTGCTGGGGTAACGTTACCCCAGCCAGACCTTTTTCTTTCTAATGGGAATATTTAAATAAATACTAGCTATAAAATTAGTTGTCTAGATGAAGTAAATGTTGTGCCTTATTTTGTATTTGTTCTTTCTTCGGTTGCGAAGTTATTCGAGATTTTGCTGGGGTAACGTTTTTGGTTTTGCTAGATCTTTGAAATGGTTAAGCGGATTCTTATCATATTTTGTACAAGACTTCTTAGGAATTAGTTTAAATTTGTTCTGCAATAAAAAAACCAAAATAATACATAGCTTAAAGGTTATTTCATTAAATAGAAAAACACTTCAATTGGTCCCAGCACTCCCAATAAGAAGTCTAAAGACTTACTTTAAACGTTATTTTAAAGCTTGTAACTGCCTTCAAATGTATGTGAAGTTTCATTAGTATCCTGTAAGTATTTAACAAGTTATGATGATATTCAGTTCTTCACGAGCACGGTCTTGATGCGCGCGGTGTTATTTGGCCACTGGATTGGATATATGAACTGAATGTTATGTCAATTATTAGTTGTTTAGTTCAGTTGTATATCAGTAAAATTTCAGCTCAGTACATTGGATAATTAAAGAGATAATACGATTAAAGTCATTAGGAAGTGAATGACCGTGGTAACCCGACCAAGTTTAGGTGGTTACAAAAAAGCGAAAACGCAGAACATTACACTATCTTTTGAAATGTTTAGTATAATACACCTTACAATTTCGGTACAGACGCGTACACTGTTAAATACATAATAATATCTGTACTATGAAAACATTATTATTATCTTCCAGTTGCACAAACTTATCAAAAATCACCGATATAACATGTCGTTCGGTGGGACGCGGGAAGGGTGGGGTGAAGGGGTAATACATTGTTTGCATAACGCACTAAACATGCTCCATAATCACATAATTCATCTTGTAGAGTGCGCGTGCGCTTCGGCAGTTCTGTTTCCTGTTTTTTGCAAATATTTATCGAGTGCGTGAGAGCTATTATATAATAATAAGTGTGGCGAATTACTGCTAATGTGGAGTGCTTCTATTGATGATCATAATTATGGTGCGGGCTGCTTGATGAATTCACGAACAAGGTAAGCTTGCATAATGTAACTACAGAAATAGTAGCAAAATTATTATTAATATGTACATGTTGTTAGGTACTTAGCTAAAACTGTATTTTTTTTAAGGCTTAAATATTTGAATTTAGGAACTTACTTATTATTTTCTTTTTTTAGCAAAATTACTATCTGTAATTTTAATCTGTGATTGTTTTTAAGTATAAGTTTATTAATACTTTAAAAGTTCAATTAAAATGATTTTTTACCTGTCAATAAAAATTCTTTAATAATCATGTAGTTTTGTTAAAAAACTTGTGTACTTGTCTGTACTAAATTTGTAACACTATCCTACATATTTTAGAAGGTACCATAATGTTCTGCGTTTTCGCTTTTTCGCAACCACCTAAACTTGGTCGGGTTACCACGGTCATTCACTTCCTAATGACTTTAATCGTATTATCTCATTAATTATCCAATGTACTGACCTGAAATTTTTCTGATATACAACTGAACTAAACAACTAATAATTGACATAACATTCAGTTCATATATCCAATCCAGTGGCCAAATAACACCGCGCGCATCAAGACCGTGCTCGTGAAGAACTGAATATCATCATAACTTGTTAAATACTTACAGGATACTAATGAAACTTCACATACATTTGAAGGCAGTTACAAGCTTTAAAATAACGTTTAAAGTAAGTCTTTAGACTTCTTATTGGGAGTGCTGGGACCAATTGAAGTGTTTTTCTATTTAATGAAATAACCTATAAGCAATGCATTATTTTAGTTTTTTTATTGCACAACAAATTTAAACTAATTCCTAAAAAGTCATGTACAAAATATGATAAGAATCCGCTTAACCATTTCAAAGATCTAGCAAAACCAAAAACGTTACCCCAGCAAAATCTCGAATAACTTCGCAACCGATGAAAGAACTAATACAAAATAAGGCACAACATTTACTTCAACTAGACAACTAATTTTATAGCTAGTATTTATTTAAATATTCCCATTAGAAAGAAAAAGGTCTGGCTGGGGTAACGTTACCCCAGCAGGAAATGTTTTTGTGAAATAATTAAAAAACTATAAGCGCAACAAATTTAAAAATGTGCGCAACAATTATAGAAGCCGTAAAACTAATTATCTATCAGATTCAAATGACCATTTTCGACAACATCTGGCTGGGGTAACGGACTCGATTAAAATATTGTTCGCGATTGTAAGACGTATGTAGTTACAGAATTATAATGATCAAAATCATCAATACAACCACCCAAGTTCATTTATAGGTGCAGGAATGATTTTGACCTTGAAAAAGTCATTTTTCCACCTTTATGAACTTTGAGCATTGACATATATATTACTGCGTAAGGACTGGGTGGACCGCATGTTACAATGACGCCTCGAACGTGGTCCCAAAATGGTCTTCCCTGTAGCAAACTAAACTAGAACGCGTTCGGCTGTCTTCGGAAGCGGTCGTAAATTTTACAAACAAAAATGCCAAGTTGTGTCGTGAAGGGATGCGTGAACTACGACAAAAAGCACAATAAAATAAATGATAACATTTCTTATCACCGGTAAGTTAAAAAAAAATATTATATCAACTTCTAACATTATTTAAAACAATTTTCTTTCGTATTTGTCTCAACGTTTGGCAAAGACGACGCGAAGCCCCGTAAAACCCCGTAAAAGTTAGACATAACTTTGCAGCGGCGCGCGTTTTAGCCGATGAAATGAAAAGATTTAATAATTCATATCATAAAATTAATTTTATATGTATAAAATATTTTTTATTGTTTATTACAAGCAAATTAAAATGTGTTTTTATGTACTTACTGGTAAAAATCTATAAGTACAGTGAAAATACGTATTTAATTTTCAGATTTCCTACTGATTCGGTGCGAAAAATACCCGCTCTTACAAGGTTACGTCTAGGGGCAGACCACGCCGATTGACATCGTAGTTCATAGTAGTTCTAATAGATGGCGTTAGTGTTTCTGTATGGCGACCGCGTTCGGCGAACGTTCGGATGACCGTATCTTTACTATTTAAGAGGGCTATTACAAATTTTCTTGTTTTTGAGTGTTTTAAGAGTCTAGCACTCAAATATAAGAAAAATTTTGATTTTTATTTTGAGCACTCCATAGAGAATTAATCAAACTTTCTCGGGCATATATCTTTTTTAATTTTGTGGCCATATCTAAACCATAATCACACTTCTAAACTGAGATTTTAGAAGTGTGATTATGGTTTAGATATGGCCACAAAATTAAAAAAGATATATGCCCGAGAAAGTTTGATTAATTCTCTATGGAGTGCTCAAAATAAAAATCAAAATTTTTCTTATATTTGAGTGCTAGACTCTTAAAACACTCAAAAACAAGAAAATTTGTAATAGCCCTCTTAAATCAATGACTTTGAGGGTTGTATTCTCAGATGTTGTATTGATGATTTTGATGAATATAAATCTGTAACTACATACGTCTTACAACCGAATTTCGCGGGCTACCCTGGAGCATTCACCAGGAGTTGTGGCATACCTGTGAGGCATTGTAAATACGTTACTGTAGGGTAATTTTGAGACATTTTGACAGCTGTAATTATTAGTAGGTAGGTAGCTATTTGATTTTTAAATGACTAAGGCAAATAGGTCTATCATTATATTTTTATACATAGCCCGCCCATAATTCAGCAAGTAGGTATTGTATTACTGTATCATCTGTTTATCTCCTTAGTTAAAGAAGTTATCTGAGGTCAGAGGAATACTACAATTCAAGCGATACCTATCTTCTTAAAATTAACACTAATTTATGTAACTTTAGCTTATTTTCTAACCCGGAGTCAACTAGATTATAAAGCACCTAAGTAGGTAGGTACTCAGAATAGTAAGTTAAGTAGCGCCTCCATTATGAATCAAAATCACCTGACATAATGGTGCCGATTCCCTTGTTCACAAACTAAATTAAATTTAAGTTGAATGCATCTTTTTCTTTCTATTTCACTATGAAAAGGACAGAAGATAAATAGGGTAAACCACCCTAATATCGGCCCCTTAAGCCTTTTTCAGTTTTAAAGTACTCATAATATCTCAACCTGATAAGTAAAGTGTTAACATTGTTGTTTTCCTATTGTGAAATTTAATTGGTTTCTTATTCTTACGTAAAATTTGGAAAATAACCTAGTTGTTTAATTATTATGATTTTTTTTATCAATACATTCCGATTTTCCCCAATATCGGCCCCTTTTGCCTAAACCCGACCAGATTTTTTCCTTATATCGGCCATATGCAAAATGTATGGTTAAACACTGGTTCTAACAGTGAGCAGCAGTGGAAAAATCGGCTTATTTGAAAAAAAAAAAACAAACATCGATTTGTCAACTTTGTATAAGTAATTAAGTTCCAGTCCTGTCCAGGCTTCAAAATTATTATTGATTAGGTAGGTACAATTGAGATCAAATAATCAAAAACACGTAAATTGAACACAATACAATCAACGTCACAATATAACATAATTAGGAACACACCTAATAGGTATTAATAGGTATCTAAAGATATGCAATGTGGACATAATGTAGTTAGTAGTCAACAAAAATAGATCCTTGTACCCAAAGTCAAAAGATCTATATTAGTTACACTTATATTTTACATACATATTTTTACAATTAAAAGTTTTTATGTGAATTCAACCTTTTTTGAATAAAATCGAATTGAGTTTTTAGACATGTTTGTGTCAAAATAAAACGTAATTTAAATCAAAAGCATTATGGAGTATTTATATCAACTTCGAAGCAAATCACCGCCAAAATAACTTTCTACCCCTTTTTAATCCCGTTAAGGAATGAATTTCAATAAAATACGAAACACGTTTTCCATCAATTCTGCTAAAAAAGGATTATGCAAAATTTGAAGTAGATTGGACCAAGGAATCACGTTGTCCCATACAAACTTTGCCCCCCTTTTTCACCCCCTTAGGGATAGAATTTCGGAAAATCCTTTCTTATCAGATGCCCACGTCGGCTTATTCCACTTTTCCCCGTTGGATGATCCCCATTGATGGGGATTAGTGAACTTTTTGTTCACTATTCCCCGTTGACCCAAAATTTTTATTTAATGGGGATAAGTGAACTAAAAAGTTCAATAATCCCCATTAGGTAGGTACGTTAAAAAAATAAAATATATGAATCATGTTACATTTATTAATTAAAAATATAACTTTCTTATCTAAATATATAAAAGAAGAAACTGACTGACTGACTGACTGATTGACTGACTGACTGACTGACTGACTGACTCATCTATCAACGCACAGCCCAAACCGCTGGGTCTACAGATTCCAAATTTGGCAAGTAGGTTCCTTATGTGATTTAGGGGTGCACTAAGAAAGGATTTTTCAAAATTCACCCCCTAAAGGGGTTAAACGGGGCTCCAAAGTTTGTATGGGGAAACAAGATTAGTTAGACTATTTTATTCGAAACTTCACAGGAGTGCTCCTATTGATAAATGAGTAGAAACGGGTTTCAGGTTTTTTCAGAATTCAACCCCTAAGAGGAGGAAATGGGGTGGCAAAGTATAAAAATCAATGCACAGCCCAAACCGCTGAGTCTAGAGATTCCAAATTTGGCAAGTAGGTTCCTTATGTGGGTCTAGGGGTGCACTAAGAAACGATTTTTCAAAATTCAACCCCTAAGGGGGTTAAACGGGGCTCCAAAGTTTGTATGGGTAAAACAAGATTAGTTAGACTATTTTATTCGAAACTTAACAGGAGTGCTCCTATTGATAAATGAGTAGAAACGGGTTTCAGGTTTTTTCAGAATTCAACCCCTAAGAGGGGGAAATGGGGTGGCAAAGTATAAAAATCAATGCACAGCCCAAACCGCTGAGTCTAGAGATTCCAAATTTGGCACGTATGTTCTTTATGTCGTCTAGGGTTGCACAAAGAAAGTATTGTTCGAAATTCACCCCCTATGGGGGTTAAACGGGGCTCCAAATTTTGTATGGGGAAACAAGATTATTTAGACTACTTTATTCGAAACTTCACAGGAGTGCTCCTATTGATAAATGAGTAGAAACGGATTTCAGGTTTTTTCAGAATTCAACCCCTAAGAGGGGGAAATGGGGTGACAAAGTCTAAAAATCAATGCACAGCCCAAACCGCTGAGTCTAGACATTTCAAATTTGGCACATTGGTTCCTTATGTAGTCTAGGGGTGCACTAAGAAAGGATTTTTCAAAATTCACCTCCTTAGGGGTTGGAACGGGAGTCCAAAGATTACATGGGGAAATAAGATTAGTTAGACTACTTTATTCGAAACTTAACAGGAGTACTCCTATCGATAAATGAGTTAACGTTTGTGTTTCAGGTATTTTCAGAATTCAACCCCTAAAGGTGGAAATGGGGTAACAAAGCCTGAAATTCAACATAGGTATTGTTTGTATGGTGAATTGGGTTTCGTGTATTACAAAAACAACGATTTTAAGATTTATTGTGGCGGCTCTAAAATAACATCATTCCCTGTTGGGGTGCGATGGGGTTGAAATGTCTAAAAATCAATATGGGTGTCGATACCGAGATTATCAGGGGTGCTGATTACGAAAATGGCATTTATTTTGAGATCCAGAAGATGGCGGATTCGACTTCTATACAGGGTTATTGTTGATTTATTGTGATGATTGTGATAACGATGATGATGATTGTGATTACGATGATGATGATTGTGATAATGATTGTGATGATGATGATATTTATTACGATGATAATTATTGTTTTACGATGATGATGATTGTGATAACGATGATGGTGATTGTGGTAGTGATTTTGATGGTGATTGTGATGGTGATGGTGATGTTTATTGTGATAGTGACGGTGATTGTGATGGTGATAGCGATGGTGATGGTCATTGTGACAGTGACGGTGAGAATGATGAAGATGATTATGATTACGATGATAATGATTGTGATAACGAGGATAGTCATTGTGAGAGTGATTGTGATGGTGATGGTGATTGTGATTGTATTAGTGATGGTCATTGTGATAGTGACGGTGATTGTGATAGTGATAGCGATGGTAATGGTGATTGTGATTGTCACAGTGACGGTGATAATGATGAAGATGATTGTGATTACGATGATAATGATTGTGTTAACGAGGATAGTGATTGTGAGAATGATTGTGATAGTGATAGCGATGGTAATGGTGATTGTGATTGTCACAGTGACGGTGATAATGATGAAGATGATTGTGATTACGATGATAATGATTGTGTTAACGAGGATAGTGATTGTGAGAATGATTGTGATGGTGATTGTGATTGTTTTAGTGTCTGTGATTGTGATAGTGACGGCGATTGTGATCATGATGATTGTGATTAAGATGATAATTATAGTTATCACGATGATAATAATTGTGATTACGACGATAATGATTGTGATACCAATGATGGTGATTGTGATAGTGATGATAGTGATTGTGATTGTGATAGTGATAGTGATTGTGATTGTGATTGTGATTGTGATTGTGATGATTGTGATTGTGATTGTGATTGTGATTGTGATTGTGATTGTGATTGTGATAGTGATAGTGATAGTGATAGTGATAGTGATAGTGATAGTGACAGTGACAGTGATAGTGATAGTGATAGTGATAGTGATAGTGATTGTGATTGTGATTGTGATTGTGATTGTGATTGTGATTGTGATAGTGATAGTGATAGTGATAGTGATAGTGATATTGATTGTGATTGTGATTGTGATTGTGATTGTGATTGTGATAGTGATTGTGTTGTGATTGTGATTGTGATTGTGATTGTGATTGTGATTGTGATTGTGATTGTGATTGTGATTGTGATTGTGATTGTGATTGTGATTGTGATTGTGATTGTGATTGTGATTCTAATAATGATTTTTAAGATAATAATAAGTTGTGATGATTATGAAATTTGGCACATAGATAGTTTATAACCTGAATTAACATGTAGGACACTATTTATCCCTTTAGTATGATCCAGTGGGACAGTTACCGAACTTCACGCGGGCGAAGCCGCGGGCAACAGCTAGTACCTAATAAAGTCACAGATTGTTACAATCATTAATTTAAAATTGTAGCATGAAAATATTTCTTTCTTATACCTTGTAAAATCAAAGATTACAATCACTTAAGTTTTTCTAATTAGGTACGTTAAATAAAAACAATATAAAAATAAAATATATGAGTCATGTACTTTTATTTTTATAAGGTAAGAACAAAATTTTAAATTACCTACATACCTACTTTACGATTTTATTAGAACGAAAAACAGATTGTTGCCCCAACGAAATTGTTCTAACGATGTTTGGGAATAAGACCTTATATCTATCTATCTAATAAAATACACAATACTGTAAAAGATGCTCATTTTCTAGAGGCGCGCGCGCAAGGCGGTGGCGGAGCGGGGTGCGAGTTAGCTCGTATGTGATTGGTCGACCCATCTTTTGTTTTTGTTTCGTAGTCGTTAAGGGTTAGTAGTGTGTAGTGTAGTTCAAGCGTGCAGTTCTTATCAGTTCGCAGTTATTAGTTTAATATAGGAATAAATAAAGGAAATGGCTGGTAGTTCAACTGACGTTTGTTTAGAGTACGTTAAAAAAGGTAAAGCTACCATACTTCTCCGGGCCGGACATCAATACAGTAAAAAATGCAAATATAAAAATGGTGGAGTTTTGTGGGAGTGTACCACAAGAAAACAAAGTAAATGTGCCGGATCCATCACTGTCATGGTAAGTTACTTATTATATTTTGTGATTAATAATGACAATAATAACTCAGGTTATGTGTGTTATCAATATCACGTTTATCAATATCAAAATTTAAAAATCAACGTTAAAGTTTAAACACTGTTTCTGTCATGGCGGCACGTGTGACGTCATTCTTTTGTCAAACAAGTCTATTACACCTAGTGTAAAAGAGTGTAGCTGAAGTGAATTGTATATATTTAATTATTATTACATATTTTAGTTAAGCATAAAGTGAAATATGTTTTGTTGAACTATTCTGATAGGATAACAACAATTTGTTATAAGTTTTAAAGGTTGTTAAATAGCCTATTTAATTTTGTATTCTATGTAAGTGCAATATTGTTTACTTAAAAAATAATGTAAAGTAATTAATTATTATTACTTAATTTTACAGGACAATCAAGTTGTAGCTGAGAAACGACACAATGTTTGTGAACCTGATTTTGCGCGGAATGAAGTTACCTTGAGGTTATTCAAACTAAAAACTACACTTGCGGATCCAGAAGCACCTGCTATTCCCACTGCTTACAACGCGGCTGTGAGCTCACTAAAAGATACCGGAATTGACAAAATAAAAGAATTCCCTGCCCTGAAGTCTATCAAAACAACATTATATAAACACAGAAATGCAGCATTTGAAGTAAGTAAAATTGAGTTCAAAAATGTTGAAGAAGTTAAAGTACCTCCAGCTCATCAGGAATTTATTTTAGCAGACTACAATGACAGTGGTATCCGTGTAATAGCTTTTTGCTCTGAATTTGCCCGACATCAAATGAAAAATTTGAAGATGTTCTTGGGTGATGGAACGTTTTGGATCTGTCCATCTCCCTTTTACCAACTCTACACCATTCATGGGGATTTGGGCAGTACAGAAAAACACATAAACATTGTGCCACTTGTTTATGCCCTCATGAGCCATAAAAATCAACAAACATATGAAATTTTATTTAGTATGCTAAAATCTGCATTACCTGATTGGAATCCAGAAATATTTAAATGTGACTATGAAGTGGCTCCGATGAACGCAATGCGAAATGTTTTTGTAAATATATCTATTAGCGGCTGTTATTTCCATTTCACCCAGGCAATATGGAAGAAAGGAAAACAACTCAAACTAACAAAAGATAAATTAACCAGAAGACAAGTTGCACTTAGCACTGCTTTGGCTTTGTTACCATCAG
This sequence comes from Xestia xanthographa, assembly GCA_905147715.2. Classification (NCBI taxonomy): domain Eukaryota; kingdom Metazoa; phylum Arthropoda; class Insecta; order Lepidoptera; family Noctuidae; genus Xestia; species Xestia xanthographa. The sequence continues at coordinate 7,467,340 of LR990661.1, read as the reverse complement.
ATAAAATCATTGCGGGTTGGTTTTATGTTGCCTCTCAAAGCCCTGATGATGATAATAGCAAGGAGTTTAGAAATTACATGCTCAGACAATGGCTACAAGATGATTTTATTAAAACGTGGTGTGTATTTGGACAGACTCATCGCACTACGAATTTAGTCGAAGCATGGAATAATAAAATAAAAAAGCGTGTGAAAATAAAGAAACCCAACATTATGAAGCTCCTCACAGCGTTGGCTGAAGATGCATCGTATTACGAAGTTCTTGCATTGGGGGTTTCTGAAAATAAAGGTATAGCGGAAAAAACAAAAAAAAGCATCAATCGCGATAATTATATACAGGAGGTCCAAATGGAACTCATTAATAATGAAATTACGATTGGGCACTGTTTAGAAAAACTTAAGTGAGTGTAATCTTTGATTTTACAAGGTATAAGAAAGAAATATTTTCATGCTACAATTTTAAATTAATGATTGTAACAATCTGTGACTTTATTAGGTATAAGAAAGTTATATTTTTTATTTTAAATTAATAATTGTACAATCTGTGATTTTACTAGGTATAAGAAAGTTATATTTTCATGCTACAATTTTAAATTAATGATTGTAACAATCTGTGACTTTATTAGGTATAAGAAAGTTATATTTTTTATTTTAAATTAATAATTGTACAATCTGTGATTTTACTAGGTATAAGAAAGTTATATTTTTTATTTTAAATTAATAATTGTACAATCTGTGATTTTATTAGGTATAAGAAAGTTATATTTTTTATTTTAAATTAATAATTGTACAATCTGTGATTTTACTAGGTATAAGAAAGTTATATTTTTTATTTTAAATTAATAATTGTACAATCTGTGATTTTATTAGGTATAAGAAAGTTATATTTTTTATTTTAAATTAATAATTGTACAATCTGTGATTTTACTAGGTATAAGAAAGTTATATTTTTTATTTTAAATTAATAATTGTACAATCTGTGATTTTACTAGGTATAAGAAAGTTATATTTTTTATTTTAAATTAATAATTGTACAATCTGTGATTTTATTAGGTATAAGAAAGTTATATTTTTTATTTTAAATTAATAATTGTACAATCTGTGATTTTACTAGGTATAAGAAAGTTATATTTTTTATTTTAAATTAATAATTGTACAATCTGTGATTTTATTAGGTATAAGAAAGTTATATTTTTAATTAATAAATGTAACATGATTCATATATTTTTATTTTTTTAACGTACCTACCTAATGGGGATTATTGAACTTTTTAGTTCACTTATCCCCATTAAATAAAAATTTTGGGTCAACGGGGAATAGTGAACAAAAAGTTCACTAATCCCCATCAATGGGGATCATCCAACGGGGAAAAGTGGAATAAGCCCCCACGTCATACAAAGAACACACCCTCCAAGTCTCAGGTCTCTACAATCTGCGGTTTAGGCTGTGCGTTGATCCGTCAGTCAGTCATTCAGGAACTACTTCGTTCCCAAACTCCTTCATTACCGTTCCGAATCGAGTCACCCTCTCCCTCCCATAAGAAGTTATATATCACTTCAAAAAAAAATTGCATAATGACCAAAGAGATTTAAAAAGACTAAGTAATATATTTGAATGTCTTTGATAATGACAAACGGAGCCGCCTCTGCCGGTTTTAGGATTCGTTGTTAAAAAATGATTGTCTTATATCGGCCGCCCCGGCCGATATTTGGATTTGTACTAATAAACAGAAACCTAACTCCGGAATCTTAAAATTACCATAAAGCATGATTTTTTTATTAAATTATGTATGTAAGGCGATTCTTTATTTTATTATGTATCGAAAACAATCAATTCTCATTACTTTTAATGAATCTATAACGCTAAAATCGCTTTTCCCAAAATGTCGTCCACAGTCGGTCTCGTAAGGCTCCACGTTCTACGACCGACTGAATATCCTATAGCGCACAGAGCAACGCCATGTTGGTATTGTCTATTGTGTATAATATAAGGTCTATATTGGTGCAATATTATCCTAACATTATGTCACGTTTTTTAATTTACGCCACGATTTCTTCGACACGGCCGATATTAGGACGGGGCCGGAATTAGGGCACTTTACCCTATTAGTTTAATCCTGTCAAATTAGTCGACACCTGACGTAATTTGATGTAATTTTAGTAGTCAACTTTTTAATCGCGTCTAAAACTTGTATGGCGCTGATTAATTTGACAGAACATAACTAAAATTTATCTTCTGTCCTTTTCTTAATGAAATAGAAAGAAAAAGATGCACTGAACTTAAATTTGGTTTAGTTTGTAAACAAGGGAATCGGCACCAATATGAATTAAGTTTTTGAGACTATTAATATTGAAATTTGCAAATTCTTGACTATGACTTAAGGCCTACACCTACTTAGATTTTTTATCCATGTAAAAATTGCAGAGTAAAGTCAAAACTGTCTTTTGTTGTTGACTGTACCTGCATACCTGACGGTTTGTGCATAGGTACCTTCCTGAGGGTTTGTTGTTATTCGAGCTTAAAACGAAAAACATAGAAACTGCACGTCACTTCGTCACAATATTTAACTAACAAACAAGACCTTGAATTCCATTTGAATGCAGCAAATTAACGATGAAGGTATCTTTAAAAAGTACCAAGGGAAGACTGGTACCATAGGAGGTACCGTCTGCTCCATTCTTTTACGTGTCGTTCCCAAATGAAATAAAAACGATTTTCAAATAAGTACCTACAAAAGATAGACTTGGCCTGACTTGGAGACATCAAAATAAATAAATATCGCTGGACATTACACACAGTGCCATCTAGTGCCACACTAAGCAACGAGGCTTGTGGCGTGGACACCAGATAGTTGATATAAGTACTACATAGATACTTTTTTGTTTGTAAATACATAATTATTATACATATAAACATCCATGACTGAAATTAATGTCCATGCTCATCACACAAACATTTGCTCCCACCGGGATTCGAACCCGGCAGACTAAGAACGTTAGGCAGCCTTACTACCGCTGCGCCCGGGCCATTTGTGTTGTCAATAATTTGAAGACTAAGTACCTACTAAAAATACAATCGAATTTCATAGCCTTTCAGAATCAACTAAGTAGGTACCTATCATAGAAAAACAGACATTGTCTTGACCATGGGAAGATAATAAAATAATTTATCATTCCTTCGTTACATAATGAAAGAACGAGAAAATCTTGTCCATTGATGAATTAAATAAGTACGGTTTGGATTCTTAGAAACGTCTGGTTCCGCCGCCATCTTGGTTTTCTAAATATGAAAATCTGAAAATAACAACTTTTTTAATTGGGCATAGATACCGGCCAGGATTGTGCAATGAACGATAACTTCTAATCTAGATCGTTGTGTTAGTGTGTTATTATGGTGACGGATAGACGCGCCCACTGACAAACAATTTACATCATTGGCCCGTGACCTTAGGGTCAGTTTTCATATTGATACTGTTAAGACTTGTACTGTGATGTAACAAGGTCATTTGAGATGTGTACCTATTGAATCTCTGAGAGCAAGTGAAAAATTGAAAAAAGATATCTGTGACGAGATGGCTGATGAAAATAAAGTAGGTAGGTCTGTCAAGTCAACAACAAAAGTCCGTTGACTCCATGTTTAGACTTTTAATGCTGATGGTAAGTAGGTACACAGTGAACCACCAGCGTAGCGCCAGCACCTTTATTTCGAAGAAAAGGGAGACATTTTAGCAACTTAGCGAGCGTAGTAATTAACTTATCTGTTGGGGTAACGTTAGGTGAGAAATACAAAATCAGCTCTACAATTTGTATGGAACTGGATTAATTTGGCTGATTAACACCTATCGACCATGTTCAAAAAGTTCGACTAGAAAATTTAAATAGGTACGAGTGCGAGTGCTAAAACAGTCCCTTGTCTTACCTAAGACAACTTACTTAGATACTTATGCTAGGTAAGGATGTTTTAGTTTCCATATCTGTTTTCCCCTATAATTTTAAGGCATCGAGAGAGATGATAATTAGGAAGAAATTTTCCGGGTTGTAATTAAATTAACTCACACCCACAGTGACATGTTGTGTGTTGAGTAAATGAGAACACGCATATTATTCAGTGTTTTGCCTTACTTAGCAACCACCTCGAACGTAGAAATCGATACCAATGAAACTTTTAGTATGACCGAGTTTCATGACAGTTTCACTAGCATTGTTTGGTGAAGTTTCCAAGGTCAATAACTGGGCTACAATGACGTTATGTAACTTGCAAGTTGTACCTAGGTATTTTTGGCATAGAATTAACGAACCACCAGATTTAGCAAAATGTAACGGCAAAAAAACAATAAATTTGATTGCCAAAATTATTAAATGATTACCAAAATTAATCCCCATTTTATCGTGAAATTAGAACTAAAAAAATATTTTTTTAGTTAATAACCACCAGAAATTAAACTGTTATGCTCTTGCATTCTAGTCGAGGGAGACCCGGACAACGGAGCCCCGCTTCGCGGGGTTCCTAATACTTCTGAAGTTCTGAATGGTTTATATAAAAATGTGTCGGGGTGCCCCAAGTCGGCCTAGGCAAAACTAGTTTGTTTGTTTTGCTCAATTTACTAAATTTGGTGATCAATTGATTTAGGTGATAGATGTTAGTGGTCACAAAGTTATTTTTGGTGGTCATTATATTTTCCCCTGTATTTTTTTTTATAAAAACCAAGAGATATTTCCAAGTAATTTATGGAATGTTTGCGGCAAGCAATTGAGTTATATTATAGCATAGAAAAAGGACATTGCCCATATTGTACCCCATCCATTGACCGAGGTAACGGCCAGGTAGACGATTCGAGTCATCTTTGGGACGTCCTCAGAAATTCCAGGAACATAAAAAAAACGGGTCGCCCCGAATTTCTCTTGTAAGTAAAGAAAAGGGTGTTTTACTGCTCGGTGCGGACTACGAATAATATTAAGTAGCTCCAAGGTCTGCCATTACTAAAAATATACTTTTCTTTGTCATCCGGCTTTGTGTTACTAATGTTACATGTCGCAAACAAGGATAGGAACCTATTAGGATAGGTTTAAGTACAACCTTCGTTCCTCTGTTTCTTGTTCCGAAAACTAGCTAAATAATTAGGTAGGTACTGAAGCAGATCAGAGAAACTAGCTCAAACTAAGTCTTTGGATCAGGATTTCCTTGTGACATGATCAATGGCAGATCCAGCCATTTTATGTTTCAGAGGACACCGTCCATCACAGTACCGTCTTTGCTCATTAAACTTGCGATTAAACTATTTATGTAGGTTTTGATGATGAACGACCTTTAAGTTTTCCGGCACGCTACCTACGTCAAATTCCAAGGTTACTAGTTACAACGTAGTAGACGACCACGACATTTGCGTGTGAATGAAAACCGAATTTGGAACAGAAGCCCTGTGACATCATCATAACAACTATTTTATTCATAAACAGCCCGTTTTCCAAATATTCGGTGTAAACACTAGTACCTAATTGGCGAATGGTGACATCATCATTTTCATAAAGCATTTCGCGGAGGCGGGTTGTTGAACTTTTCTTTGACATTGTATCATCAAACAGATCATTCTGCCAATAAAATTATCGTTTGGTTAAATCTTTTTTATTTATTATCTTAATCGTAGTTATCAGAACCAAATATACATAATTCTTTTTTATATAAAATTTAGAAAAAAATATACAATATGAGGCAATTCTGTTTTTTCTATAGGTACATCAATTTGCTACAATTTATTTACTATGCTTATGCCAATTATAACGATAGCCTTGAATAATGCGTCACATTTATAATAACGATTAGCCAATCTAAGAACATTATTTTACAGAAATTTAGAATTTTATATTTAACATTTTTAATTCATGGATTATTTTTTATGAAAAGAAAAAGTAAAACTTAATACATTTTATTGCTAGGTAGTTGTAACACAAACAACTTATACTAGACTGAAAAAAAAAAAAAACAAAATACATTAAAATACACAGTAGGATGTTTGCAGCTTCACTATTCTCATTTAGGTGTTTTATTTATCTTTCATTATTTTTAGGCATATTATTTTTAAGTGCACAGTAGATTTGAAAAATGCATGTTTTTTAAAAGTCCATAAAATGTGTGATTATTTATTTAAATAGGTATCTAAATCCTGTCTGGTAAACAAAATCCAAAACAAGTAGGCCTTTCTGATAAAATATACCTACCATAAATATGGCTAAATACATTTTTTATCGTATCTGTCATAGCTAAACAGGGTCAAATTATTTAGTCCAAATAAATTAAACACTTGCAAAAAAATTGCAGGACAAAACTTACATAGATATTGGAACAAATCTATATGAATTGTATAATAATACACTAGGGATTATACATTTTAGTTTCAAAACATAGTTTTCCTCTATTTGATGTCACTGTGACAATAGATGATTATGTGTGTATAAATGCTACATTGTATTTCTTAAGAAAATTAGAATAGGTACCCCCCTAACATCCTAGCTGCTCTTAAAGATACATAGTTTTACAACTAAAAGTGTCTTTTATTTTAAACTAACAATTGATTTTGTCTATAAAAACAGTTTTAGTGAGGTTCTCAGGAGAATATATGGAAGTTAACAGCTAAAAATACAAATGCAGACCTAATTTCCAAAAATGATAATGGTGTAAATGGAATGAAGAGTTATTTGGCAGAAAACAGAATTAAAAGTTTAAAATTTCATTACACACGGCATTTGCATAAGTGAGGGTAGTCTAAATATTTAGTCAACAATCATATTTGCTTTTTTTTAAATTGTATATAGCTGTTTTGCAAAATGCAACTCATTTTTGTATAAAATTGGCTATTTCTTTTCAGAATACCAGGATTTTCTCTAAATAATACATTTTATCTTCTTAACAAATTAATCACTTACTTGCTTATCGCTATGTCTGATTCCTAACAGGGTCGGAGCCAGACAACTGAACTCCAATGAAAAATCTTCCTTCACTTCATCGCTCAATATAAACTAACATTTTTTTTTCATAACGAATTTATGTAACGCTAAGATTTACTCAAGCCATTATAACAGTAATCTTACGAGTTACATTTCATTTTATGATTAAAATCATAACACTCACCTAAATTAAAGTAAAATATCATGTAAAATAAAGAAAACTATACTAGTATGGAACATTAGAGAATAGGTATGAGACGGATTCACCATTGTGTGTACGTCTCACAGCCTCCGCAAGCATCATGGACACATCAATACACTGGATTTTGGGGCATTCCTTCATGTGCCTCTCTTGAGGGATTGTGTTTGTGACGACAACTGCTTCTAAACACGCATTGTTGATCCTTGAGATAGCAGGTCCAGAGAAAATACCATGCGTAAGTATGGCATACACTTTGATTGCTCCAGCTTCTATCAGCTTCTCAGCAGCATGACAGATAGTTCCACAAGTATCTGCCATGTCGTCTACTAAGATAGCTGTCCGGTCCTTCACATCACCAACGAGTACCATTGAAGCTACCTCATTAGCCTTTTTCCTCTCCTTGTGAATCAGAGCAAACTCAACATTCAATCTGTCAGCAATGGATGTGACTCTCTTGGCTCCTCCTGCATCAGGAGACACTACAATACTGGTCTTCCAGTCAGGAATATTCTCCTTGATCCATTTCAGGACAGCTGGTTCAGCAAAGAGGTTATCCACAGGAATGTCGAAAAATCCTTGGATTTGAGACGCATGGAGGTCCATTGTGATGATGTGGTCGGCGCCCGACACCGATAGGATATTGGCGACCAGTTTAGCAGTGATCGGCGCTCTGCTCTTGTCCTTCTTGTCTTGCCGCGCGTACGGGAAGCACGGAATCACGGCTGTCACCCGAGACGCAGATGCAATCTTACACGCGTTAATCATGATCAGCAACTCCATCAGATTGTCATTTATCTCGCCGCTACCGCTCTGCACAATGTAAACATCCTCGCCACGTACGGATTCACCAATTTCAACGCACGTTTCCATGTTACTAAACTTCTTGGTTACAACTTTTCCTAGATCAATGCCCAAACGATCAACGATTTTCTGCGCCAGGTCAGGGTGGGAGCTCCCGCTGAACACTTTGATGTTAGGCATTCTGGTGGTTATGGGTAAGGATACGTGATCTAATTTATTTACTACTTCTTGTATAGTTACGGTTGATTTCATCAGCACAGCACCGATACGACCCTTCGACGGTCACTCGCGGTATGTTTATGCGACGGGAATAACAAGATGAACTATTTATGTGTGTCTAATTACCGATAAGAGACACCAGCGGCAACGTGGGAACCGCCGCGCCGTGCTGTAAATACGCACCGCACTTGACCACACTTCACGCGTTCGCCTTGTCTCGCACGTTTTTTTTATTTTACTAAAATTGATTTGACCTGTCAAGAATGTCAAGAACAATGAACTGTATGTTTATGTTAGGAACCCTGTGCCAAAATATTTGAAAAAAAATTACATAACTCATGTTTTCTCTGTTGTGGCTGAAAGTGATAACATTAATTATTTGTTTATTATTGGCCTGACGGAGTTGATAAATTTATCAAAGATATTAATATTCGCGCCAAAATCGATTTCATATTTTTTTATCGTCTCTAAAATACTTCAATGTGTTTGACAACTTTGTAATAAGTTGAATCTTGAAACGAACGTACCCGTGACCGGTATCCAGTGGAAAAACCATAAAAAATAACTTGAAGAACAAGTTTTGTTCTCTTGCCGAATACTTCCGGTGTGATAGTACAAAAAACATCAAGTATGCAAGAAATGCTTTGTATCTATCTCAAATAACTAACTGGTTTTCCTGCCTGTTGATCAAAACAATTTAAACAATATCCAAATTAAAATCAAATTGTACATGTTATTGGTAACAATATTAGTGCTAATTCGTCGTTAAAATCGACTAAACATTTTCAAAAATTGTACAGCACTACAAAATAAAAAAAAACTAACAATTGCCAAAATGAAATGTCAATGTCAGTCAATTGTCAAATTGAAACCAAACTGTAATCAAACGAACCACCTGAGTGAAATTACAATTTTAATTATTTCTTGTAGTTTTTGACAATGATGTGATGCAAAGTGATTTATTTAGCATATAATAACTAACAAGAGTAGTAACAAAAATAATGGGGGAAGAATCAAGGAATACCAAAGATGTCAAACCGAAGCTAGTTCGATGTATGGAATGGTTGCAAGAACAAAATAATGAAGACACGGAGAAGTTATCATTGGAAAATAAAAATGACATACAATTTATTATACAAACTCATGCAGCAAGGAAGAACTTTTTACTGGCTGTTGCTGAAGACGATGCAACTGTGCCCACAGGCGTCAATGAGCCCACACTGGAACCTAAAGCTGTGGTATGTGAAACAAACGTATCAAATAAAACAGTCTATTTATACAGCTTATAATTCCACAGAATTTTATTCATGTTCTATCATCGGTAAATTATCTTTACATTATTTAAAATAGACCGCAATAAGCTCTAGTATTTTGGCGCGTATATTGTACTGAGGTAGGTTTTGTTGTTGAAAACTCCAATTTATTGCAGCCCAATGCTGGATATAACCCTCTCCCTAGCTACACTATAACACCGTGTCCTCCATAATATACAGACAGTGATAAGAAAGTAGGCATAGAACATTGTAAAACTGGGAAATGGCCCAATAGCATGTGTGATTTAAATCATGTGCCCCTATACTTTATTTATTCCTGGTACATCCAACAAACAATCTAGTGATACACTACACTCACGCACAATGGTCCACTTTAAGGACTAAGTGTGGAAACCTAAATCCCCCATGATAGATACACTATTCTCACATGTTCTCAACATGAGATTTCACCAAGTTTTTGTAACAATCTTTTGATAGAAAAGACAAAGGGAATATTTTCACTAGCATAATTTTCAGCTCTAAAATATATAATTGTTCCTGGTAGTTAAGCTCTTGTTGTTTAGAGGTTATATAAAGATCACTCATTACATATTCAAAGGAGAAAAAAAAGATATGAAATTTGTATTGTATAATTTTTATGTTTATACATGTGGAAGCTTGTAATTAGCAAATGTCACTACTTATGCATAATATTTAAAATTGTTATTAGTCTGTAAGCTTTCTTTAAAATTAAATAAATAAATAAATAATAATACTTGCGGGTGCAAGTATTGTTATTTATTTAATTTTAAAGAAAGCTTAGAGGGGGTCTTACCCATTGTTCTCCTTATAGATCTACTCTTTGAAATGGGCAACTACAGTAGGTACTTGTATTCTATTGTATTACGTGCTGTGGTGTCCACAGCTCCACGTCCAAAGTGCATAATTATATTTATTAATTGGATCTCCTCTCGTTTAAACTAGTTACTTAATGTTGTGGAGATCAGATAACAAACTTGTCTGACCTCCAGCATATCTGATACAGCCGAATTGAGTCCGGTTAGACTGGAAGCCAACTACAACATAGTTTAGGAATAGGCTAGGCAGACAGATGATGTGTGCATAGTTACCATTTATTGACAATTCATAAATTTAGTACTGTTACGTTGTACTCGTACCTACAATCAAAAGTAGGTAGGTAGATACTAGTAGGTAGGTACCTACGACGAGTCTCGAAGATGTAGGTATAGGAATGGTCATTGTAATTTCGACCGTACGCCGAGAGCATAAAGTTCCTACTTCTTTATTTTGTACAAAGGCCAATGACCGACTGTAATTGTCTAGAAATTCGAGTAACTCTTGGATGTTTCTAGAAGGATTGGTCACCAGTATAAATAGCGGACCTGTTCGCAGGAGCGGCAGTATTATTTTGGCTACAGTACCAGGCGAATCGAGGTGAACTAGAAGTGCGATATCTAAGTGAATAGTGATCAGTACTGTATAAGTGATTGTGTTTTAAGTGTTTTGTGATTAATTAAAGTTATCCAAGTGTTTAATCGGTAGTAATTAATTTATCCCATACCCAGCTCGTAACAAATTGGTGTCAGAAGTAAGGGATAAATTATGCCAGTTCTACCAAAGGACAACACGGACGGTATCCGTACCAGGAGTCAGCGACAGCAGGACATGGACCAAAGGCGGTTTGGAGACTCTCCGACACAGACACCGGGTTAAGTCCAGCCTACGTCAGTGCCAGTCGCTGGTCCATCCGGAGTTTCTCCAGCATCAGTGGCGCCAGACTTGTCAGCTTTAATGGCGCTGCTGCAGGAGCAGGCTCGCCGTCAAGAGGAGCAGGCTCGCCGTCAAGAGGAGCAGGCTCGCCAGTTACAGGAGCAGTTGCAACGAGATAAGGAGGAGCAGGCTCGCCGTCAAGAGGAGCAGGCTCGGCAGTTACAGGAGCAGTTGCAACGAGATAAGGAGGAGCAGGCTCGCCGTCAAGAGGAGCAGGCTCGCCGTCAAGAGGAGCAGGCTCGCCGTCAAGAGGACCAGGCTCGCCAGTTACAGGAGCAGTTGCAACGAGATAAAGAGGAGCAGGCTCGCAGTCAAGAAGAACAGATGATCCTCATAAAGGATCTTCATGCAACTTTCGGCAAAGAGCTCAAGATTATGAAGGACCAGGTTCACCAGCACGAGAATCGCATTTCAGAGGCCGAAGTTCAGATCGCTGGAGTGAAGAAGGCTTTGGGAGAACTGAAGTCTGGAGACGTGACTGTGGCTTCAGTAGTTGCTGCACCTTCAGCGCGGGGCTTTAAGGTGCCTCCATTCGACGGAACATCTTCGTGGTCGGCTTATAAAATTCAATTTGAGGCCGTTATGAAGGCGAATGGATGGACAAAATCTCAAGCCATGACTGCGCTCACTTTGGGCCTCCGAGACCAGGCCCTCAACATTCTTGAAGCGCTTGGCAAGGATGTAACCTACGAGCAGCTGCTGGATGCATTAGAGTCCAGATACGGCGACGCGCACCTGGAGCACGTATTTCGTGCTAAGTTGAAGGATCGTGTTCAACGTAGTGCCGAGAACCTACAGCAGTGGGCCCTGGAAGTTGAAAAGCTGGTTCGGAAAGCATACCAGTCTGCCCCTGCACTTATCGATGGGAATCTGGTACAAGCGTTCGTTGATGGAATACGCGACTTGGAAGTTAGAGCCGCCGTGAGACTTGGGCATCATGAGACACTGAAAGGGGCGTTGGCCCATGCCTTGGAAGTAGAGGCAGCGAGGCAAGACCATGGAACACACTACGTCAGGGAGGTTGTGGCATCACCTGTACGTGACCGTGCGCAAGGGTATAGCCCTAGGTGCTATACTGGTAAAGAAAGGGATCATCTTCCGTCAAGCTACCCAAAGCAAGTTGTGACATCACGTGTACGCCAGCGTTCGCAAGGATACAGCCCTAAGTGTTACAATTGTGGAGAAAGGGGTCACCTTCGGTCAAGCTGTCCTAAGCGCAGCACCCTTAGAGAAGACCAATCTCTGCAGAGAAAAGCGGCTGGAATGACTGCCCAGCAACAGTGGAGAAACCACAGCAAAACAGATGAATTGTCAAGAAGACCGTCGACTGAAGATCGGAAGCACAGTTCCAGACAGGAGTCTAAAAAAGTGGTGCCTGTGAGGATTCTAAGAACGGATCTCAGCGATGAATGGAAGGAAACCCTACAGCAGGCTCAGCAAAATGACTCGGACATCAAACCGATCTTCGAGTGGATCAAAGCTGGTGGTCCTAAACCCAAGTGGAGTGATGTGGCTGCGATGAGTTCCATCACGAAGAGTTATTGGGCGCAATGGAACAGCTTGGTGATCCAGGATGGAGTCTTGTGCCGTAAATGGGAAAACGCTCGAGGGGACAGCTGTCATCTACAAATGGTTGTCCCTAAAGCTAAGGTACCGGATGTTTTACGGCTCTACCATGATGGATGTTCGGGAGGACATATGGGGGTAAAAAGGACTTTACTAAAAATTCGAGAACGCTTTTACTGGATCCACTGTCGAGATGATGTGGAGGACTGGTGTCGCAAATGTACCAGTTGTGCGGCCGTGAAAGGACCCCAAACACGCAGTAGAGGTGCATTAAAAGTGTACAACGTTGGAGCCCCTTGGGAACGGATAGCACTAGACGTTGCGGGACCATTTCCAGAAAGTGAGAGCGGAAACAAGTACTTCCTGGTAGTCATGGATTACTTCACAAAGTGGCCAGAAGTCTTCGCCATTCCTAACCAAGAAGCCACAACTGTCGCAGATAAATTAGTTCAGGAAGTCTTCTGTCGTTTTGGAGTACCCTTAGAAATACACAGCGATCAAGGAAGAAATTTTGAATCGCAAGTATTTCAGGAGACTTGTCGATTAATGGGTACCCACAAAACCAGAACCACCTCGTACCACCCACAATCTGATGGAATGGTGGAACGATTCAACCAAACTTTGGAAAGATATCTGGCAAAAGTAGTGGAAAGCAGACAAAGGGATTGGGACAAGCACATACAGCCATTTCTTCTGTCCTACCGCAGCGCAGTCCACGAAAGTACGACAGTGACGCCAGCTTTCGCGAACTTTGGAAGGGAATTACGGTTGCCTGCAGATTTAATCACTGGAACTCCCCCCGATGCCCCACGTAGTGTAACAGATTATGCGAATGATTTGCGTAACAAGTTGAATGATGTTTATGAGCATGTCAGACAATCCGGCCAACAGATGTCTGAGAAGATGAAGACCCGTTATGACCGGAAGGCAAATAGTAGAGGTTTCGACGAGAGTTCACTGGTGTGGTTGCATAACCCAGTACGGAGCAAAGGGAAGTCTCCGAAATTGCAAGCAAACTGGGATGGACCATACCGAGTCGTGACTAGGATCAACGATGTCACCTACCGAATACAGAAGGGTCCACGAGGTGCGCCTAAGATTGTCCATGTAGACCGATTAGCGCGATACTACGGGGCTAATGATGCTCGGGACGAGCATGTCTAAGGAGGGGGCAGTGTTACGTTGTACTCGTACCTACAATCAAAAGTAGGTAGGTAGATACTAGTAGGTAGGTACCTACGACGAGTCTCGAAGATGTAGGTATAGGAATGGTCATTGTAATTTCGACCGTACGCCGAGAGCATAAAGTTCCTACTTCTTTATTTTGTACAAAGGCCAATGACCGACTGTAATTGTCTAGAAATTCGAGTAACTCTTGGATGTTTCTGGAAGGATTGGTCACCAGTATAAATAGCGGACCTGTTCGCAGGAGCGGCAGTATTATTTTGGCTACAGTACCAGGCAAATCGAGGTGAACTAGAAGTGCGATATCTAAGTGAATAGTGATCAGTACTGTATAAGTGATTGTGTTTTAAGTGTTTTGTGATTAATTAAAGTTATCCAAGTGTTTAATCGGTAGTAATTAATTTATCCCATACCCAGCTCGTAACAGTACATAAATATACTTTTGTTATTTATTTTCAGTACATAATATCATGCTTATTTCATTTTTACAGTCCCGGCATAAGCTGCGTGTCGAAAACCTGCAAATGGAATGTGAATGGCAGTCCTGTCGCTTCACCTTCGTTAATTATGAGCTGTACCAGAAACACGTCCGCCAGCACTCTTCTGACATGCATGTCATTGAGAAAGAATCTGGATGTTTGTATTGAATACTTTGATTTATTACTTTACTAGCTTTGGTATGCGGTATCGCCCGGTTGGTGGTTGAATATTCTACCGGGATCAAAAACAACCTATGTCATCCCAACTCTGGTCATTTACATCTGTTTAAAATATCATTTTTATATTAGCATTGACAACTGCTAAGCGTGAGGTCCCGGGTTTGATTCCTGGGTCGAGGAAAGTGATATTGGGTTTTTCTGAGTGAGGTATCACAACACCCAATAAAACCATAATAAAATCAGATAAGTGCTATTATGCATGCTGATTATAGGTATCCACATGCTCTACTGTTTCCTATTATGTACTTACTAGCTGTTGCCCGCGGCTTCGCCCGCGTGAAGTTCGGTAACTGTCCCACGGGATCATACTAAAGGGATAAATGGTATCCTTCATGTTAATCCAGGTTATAAACTATCTATGTGCCAAATTTCATAATCATCACAATCGCTATCACAATCACCATCACTATCACCATCATTATCACTGTCACAATCGCAATCACCATCACCATCATCGTTATCACAACAACCATCACCATCACTATCCCAATCACAATCACTATCACAATCATTATCACAATGACCATCATCGCTATCACAATCATCGCAATAAATCAACAATAATCCTGTATAGAAGTCGAATCCGCCATCTTTTGGATCTAAAAATAAATGCCATATTCGTAATCAGCACCAATGATAATCTCGGAATCGACACCCATATTGATTTTGAGACATTTCAACCCCATCGCACCCCAACAGGGGATGATGGTATTTCAGGTCCGCCACATTAAATCTTAAAAACGCTGTTTTTGTAATACACCCGACCCGATACACCATACAAACAATACCAAACCCATTTCCCCCTTTAGGGGTTGAATTCTGAAAAAACCTGAAACCCATTTCTACCCATTTATCGATAGGAGTACTCCTGTTTAGTTTCGAATAAAATAATCTAACTAATGTTATTTCCCTATGTACATTTTGGACCCCCGTTTCAGCCCCAAAGGGGGTGAATTTTGAAAAATCCTTTCTTAGTGCACCCTTAAACCTCATAAGGAACCTATGTGCCAAATTTGGAATCTGTAGACTCAGCGGTTTGGGCTGATTTTTATTTTTAATATTTTGATTTTTATACTTTGTCACCCCATTTCCCTCTCTTTGGGGTTTAATTCTGAAAAAACCTGAAACACAAATGTTAACTCAATTATCGAGAGGAGTACGCCTGTTAAGTTTCGAATAAAACAGTTTAACTAATCTTGTTTCCCCATTCAAACTTTGGAGCCCTTTTCATCCCCTTAGGGAGTAAATGAATTTTGAAAAATCCTTTCTTAGCACTCCTTGACCACATAAGGAACCTACTTGCCAAATTTGGAATCAGTAGACCCAGCGGTCTGGGCTGTGTGTCACAGTCAGTCAGTCAGTTTCTTCTTCTTTTATATATTTATACCCGACTGCGCCAGAAGAAGGGTTATTAAATAGATTTATGTATAATAGAAGTAGCCTAAGTTACTCCTTATTTCATCAGCTATCTGCCAGTGAAAGTCCCGACAAAATCGGTCCCGCCGTTCCAGAGATTAGCCGGAACAAACAGACAACAGACAAAAATTGAAAAAAATGTTTTTTTGGTATATGTACCCTATATACGTATACATTCGTATGCATGTAGTAAAATGCGGTTGTTTTATTATTACAAACAGACACTTCAATTTTATTTATTTGTACAGATAAAGCCCCCTTTTCATCTTTCACCCCCTTAGGGGTTGACATTTTTAAAAACAATGTTGAGTTAGCTTCCAACCATAAGCCTAGATAATAAATTTAGTGAGTTTTACTTCGAAAATTAAGGACTTTCCATAAACAACTTCATTCTCCTTTTTAACCCTTCGGGGGTGGTATTATGGAAAACGCTGAGACACGTGAACAATTAATTTTTATTAATCAGCCTAAACTCAAAATTTGAAGATCCTAACTTTAAAACTGACGATTTTCCATAAACAACTTCATTCTCCTTTTTTAACCCTTCGGGGGTTGTATTATGAAAAACGCTGAGACACGTATAAATTTTTATTTTTATTTTTAGCCTAAACACAAAATTTGAAGATCTTAACTTTAAAACTGACGGACACACAACAGCTTCATCCCCTTTTTAACCCTTTGGGGGTAGAATTATGAAAAACACTGAGACACGTATAAATTAATTTTTAATTGTCAGCCTAAACACAACATTTGAAGATCCTAACTTTAAAACTGACGGACTTTCATACAAACTTCCATCCCCGATTTAACTCCATTAGGGGTTGAATTTCTAAAATTCCTTTTGTATTCCTTGTCTACATTATTAAGGGAACCTCTGTGCAAAATTTCAGCTTTCTAGGTCCTAGGTTTTGGGCTGCGCGTTGATGAGTCAGTCAGTCAGGCCTTTTGTTTTTATTTATATAGATATAAATATAATATATATATCAAAGTGGTCAGTACGACAAAACGCCAATTTCATATGTAACGACCTAATATATTTTTTTAAAGCCGGTCAGTCGATTTAAAATTTATGCGGTGAGCACATTTTTAGTCATTGGTACCATTTTAATTCAACAGATGTCGCTGCATGTATGTATCTTACGAACACAAACCTTTTAAAATAAATTGTGCTTACCTCCCATAACATACGGCGTGATAATATGTAGCCTAAAGCCTTCCTTGGTTTACAAAGAACATTTTTGCTGCGACATCGCTGCATGTATGTATCTCATACGAACAAAAACCTTTTAAAATCAATATTGCTTACCTCCCATAACATATGGCGTGATAATATGTAGCCTAAAGCCTTCCTTGGTTTACAAATAACATTTTTGCTGAATTTCAATTCAATCTATCCAATAGTTTAGGCGTGAAGCCGTACCATACACACAGACAAACAGACAAACAGACAAAAATTCTAAAAAGTCACTTTTTGTCATCAGCTACGTTTTTCTAACAAAAGCCACTTATTTTTTCTCGAAAATTCTCAATGTACAGTTTTTCTTTCGTAACTGTTTTATTATATGTATAGATTTGTGTAAACATACCAACACTGATGTAATCATGGCTTGATAAAATAACATTGATTGAATTAGTTGTTGATAGTGAGTAACTTGTTGTTATTGCAAATTATTAAGTCATGGAAATATAGATAATTTGCATGAATTAAACTTTCCCTTGCTTTCAAGAAAAATATTGTTTGTTGACATATTAATCTTTGTGGCATGTCTTGTGTATTGTGGAATGTTTTTCTAAATTATTCTAATCTTTCATCACACTTAGGTATCTTCTGTATAGAAAATGTATTAAGTGTATAGGTGCTACCAGGTGGATATTCAATAAAATGTCTGATAACACCAATGAACTATTTAATCTTTTACTAAGAAACATCTCTCTTATAATTCCACCGACACCTTCTCTTCTTCCCTCTAGCCCCGTTATGTCGCCCCCGAGCTTTTACGAAGCTAGCCGACCGACCGTCGGAAATGCGCGCGAATTTAGCGCGGCAAATTTAAGATGGTGAAGCTTGTACGCCACACCACCCCCCTAGGTTGAAAGATACCCCAACCAAAAAGAAAAACAATAACTTTACATCTTAAGTTCAACATAAACTTCAATAAAAAAAACAGTAAAATACACAATAAAGAAAATGCAAATTAAAATCGGGATACAAGAACATGCTTACAAAAACATTTATATTATTAGCTGAATAATGAGCCAAAACTACAGATCGAGACGGGCTTTGAAGCGAACGTTACGCCCTGAACGTGTCGTGTATTGCTGCGGTTGAGCTGGGGCTGTGAACGCAGGAACAGGCGGAGTTTGAGGCGCACTTGGGGCGGCAGGCACAACCGGAACAGCTGAACTTGGGCTAGGTGTCACAGGTAAGTCAGCGATTGGAGCTCGGTAAGCTGATGAGGTTGGGCTGTCGAAGATGAACGCCGGCTTTATCCTGTCAAGGCTTACCTGGGTATTCTTATCACCCACAGTGATGGTGACAGTTTTGTCTGTCCTGGAAACGACCGGGTATGGACCTCTGTAGGGAGGCTTGAGCGCAGGCCGTACAGTGTCGTCTCTTAAAAAAACGTGGGTCGCAGTTTCAAGTTCCTTCGAAATGAAGGTGCGCTGCTGTCCATGTCGAGAGGCAGGGGTAGGCCTTAAGCATGCCATGTATTGTCGCAATTGTGTTGCGAAACTCGAGGGGTCTTCGGCGCGATTTGGATCCGCAGAAGATGCAATAAATTCGCCGGGCAGGCGCAGGGGCTCCCCGTAAACGAGCTCGGCTGTGGAACTTTGTAGATCTTCTTTAAGAGCAGCACGCATGCCGAGAAGTACCACGGGCAGCGCTTTGTACCACGTCTCCTCATAGCACATTAAGGCGGCCTTGAGGGTGCGGTGCATTCGCTCGACGAGGCCATTCGCGCAAGGGTGGTAGCTCGTGGTTCGAATACGCTTAATGCCGCAAAGCTGCGTCAAATTTTGGAACAAGGTAGACTCAAACTGCCTACCTTGGTCAGTTGTCAAAATTGTAGGAACTCCGAAACGGGAGATCCAGCCTCGGAAGAAAGTCTCCGCTGTTTCCTCCGCAGTCATAGTCACCATTGGCCAGACCTCAGGCCAACGAGTGAACCTGTCCTCCGCAGTAAGGCAGTATTGGTAGCCTTTGCTGGAAGGAAGAGGGCCAACTATGTCCATATGAACGTGATAGAAACGTTTGGGAGGATTGGAGAAATTACCGAGAGGAGTTACTGTGTGTCTGGACACCTTACTGCGTTGGCAAGCGACGCAGGAACGAGTCCAGTTGTGGCAGTCCTTCTGGATACTAGGCCATACAAAGCGGTCAGCCACCAAGCGTGCTGTTGCCCGCGCACCTGGATGACTGAGGTTATGGAGCTTGTCAAAGTGATGACGTCTAAAAGAAGTGGTTAAGAAAGGACGGGGTTTTCCTGTAGACACGTCACAAAAGATCTCGAGGTCAGAACCGGGTATTAATATTTTTTCTATTTTCAGAGAAGAATCAGTTTGCGCCTTACGGAGTTCCTCGTCGGTCACTTGTTCTGCGGCGAGGGCGGCGAAGTTCTCATCAAGACGGATGGCCTCTACGCGCGACATGGTGTCAGCGACGACGTTGTCCTTCCCACTAACATGGACGATATCTGTTGTGAACTGTGAAATGAACGACAATTGGTTCAGTTGGACAGGAGGCAGCTTCTCGCGCTTCTGTGAAAAAGCATAAATCAACGGCTTATGATCGGTAAAAATTGTGACGTGCTGTGCTTCCAAGAGGTGGCGAAAGTGTTGGACAGCAGAATAAACTCCCAGCAGTTCCCTGTAGTACGCAGGCCAAGTAGCCTGACGTGCAGTAAGTTTTTTACTAAAGAAAGCGAGGGGTTGCCAGATGCTGTCTACCTGCTGCTGTAAGCAAGCGCCAACATGGGTCGAGGAAGCATCAGTGAAGAGGCCAAGCTTGGCATCAGGTATTGGGTGAGCCAAGAGGGTCGCGTTTGCGAGGTGGTCCTTACATTTTTGGAACGCTAACTCGAGCTCAAGTGTCCATGGGACTGGTTTTGCTCCTTTAAGTTGAGTGGACGCATAGCAATCAATAAGAGGGGCTTGGAGTTCCGCTGCATTTGGTAGGAAACGTCGGTAAAAATTTACCATTCCTAAAAACCTGCGAAGGCCTTCGATGGTCTTCGGCAGTGGGAAATTTTGCAGGGCTTCTATGCGTTCGGGAGGAGGGCGAATACCAGACTGGTCGATTCTGTACCCGAGGAACGTGATCTCATGTACGCCCAGCTGGCATTTGGATGGGTTGATTACAACACCGTACTCAGAGAGGCGCTTAAAAAGGGCGCGAAGATGTACTGCATGTTCTTCGGACGATTTGGAGAAGACCAGGATGTCGTCCACATAAGGGAAGCAAAAATCCAGGCCCATTGTGACCTCGTCAATAAACCGTTGAAACGATTGCCCGGCGTTCCGCAAACCAAAGGACATGAATGGGAACTCAAAGAGCCCAAAAGGAGTTATTATTGCAGTTTTGCAAATGTCCTCTGGCGCGACCGGGATTTGCTGGTAGGCTTTGACGAGGTCTATCTTGCTAAAGATGGAACAGCCAGCCAAGTTGCTTCCAACATCCCCGATGTGGCGGACTGGATAGCAGTCAGGTATTGTCCGAGCATTTACACCTCTATAATCGCCGCATGGCCTCCAGCGGTCCTGGGGACAGGCTGGTAACTCCAGATGACTGTCCTTGGGGACCATCTGTAGTGGCGAAGACCACGGGCTTTTAGAAGGACGGGCAGTACCACAACGAACCATGTCTTCGAAGACGGCCTTCGCGACCTGCAGCTTCTGCGGTGCAAGGCGGCGAGGACGGCTCGAAACAGGAGGACCCTCTGTCGTGAGGATGTGGTGCATGGTTGCATGCTTGACGACCCGCGGGAGTCCAGGAGGTCTCGTGATGTCAGGGAACTCCTGTAATATTACAGAGAAAGGAGAATTATCAGTTATGATAGTTTTGATACTAGCTTGTGTGATGGATGCCACAGAAGCACGCACAGAGAGCTTTGTGGTGCCGTCGAGCAGGCAGCGGTTATAGCAGTCGGGTAGCAGATTATAATATGCCAGAAAATCTGACCCGATAATTGCTGTGGTCACCTCGGCGATGATAAAATTCCACCTAAAGTCACGTCGAAGACCCAGATTTAGGTTAAGGCAAATAGTGCCGTAAGTTTTTATGGCGCTTCCGTTAGCGGCGCGAACGTCAAAACTAGTGGCATTGTAGCAGCCACGGAGCAATCGGCGCGGAAAACAACAAAGATCCGACCCAGTGTCGATTAAGAATCGATTACCTGACCTGGAATCTGTTATGAACAGACGGCGGCTCGTATTTTCGCAATCAGACGCCGCCGGTACTAATTGCCGACGGCATTTCCCGGTTGGTCAGGTTGCCAACTGCAAGGCGTAATGCACTTCGCTGCCTTTGTACCAAAACGACTGTGGTACCAGCACATGCCTTTACTCTGGCGCGAAGATGACCTTGACCGGGAACGAGCGTTTGTGGGGGAGCGTGAGCGTGCACTGTCCTTATCTAAGGCATCAATCCTTCTGGAAAGGTTTTCAATGCATTTTAAAATGCGCTCAAGGTCCGATGCCACACTGGAAGAAGTAGCATTAACTGACTTACCCGGAGATGCATCCACAATAGCATCAGCCAAGTCAGCTACCTTGTCCAATGGCAGGTCCATCTGGGCCATCAGGATCCGTTGGACCTCCTGAGGCAGGCTCCGCATCCATAGCTCGCGGATGATGCTCTCATCACTCTTTCCTGCCAATGAGCGCAGGTGCCGCAGGAAGGAAGATGGCTTGCGGTCGCCTATTTGCTGCTCACCGAGTAACTGGCGAATCCGCTGCTCTCTGGAAATGGAAAACCTCTTTATGAGTTCATTTTTTAAATTTTCATATTTTCCATCAGAAGGAGGGTTAGCGATGATGTCTTCAACCTCATCAGCCAACCTAGCATCCAAGACTGACAGTATGTGGCCATATTTAGTTCCGTCTTTTGTTATTCCAGCATTTTCAAATTGTGCCTCCGCTTGAGCAAACCAAAGGTGCGGTTTGTCCGGCCAAAAAGAAGAAAGTTTGACAGACACAGCCCCAACACTAGGTGTAGCATTCATGCGAGCAAGTTGCTCTTGGAGTACTGTGATCTGTTGCTTTAGCTCTTCCTCAGCAGACATGATTAAGCACAATGACACAAACCAAACCAATAATTTTACATTTACCAAAACCACAAAACAAAAATGAAAATAGTTTGCTAAAATTCTCAAACCAAGAGTAAATTGTTAGAATATTTACATTTTAAATTCTTAACATTAAAAGGTTATTATTTTTTTTTTTTTTTTTACTATCGCTTGTCAACAATTAAAAAAAAACATTACATGATACAAAAAAGAAAAAAAAACATCTACAGTATTTAAAACATTCCACCAGTCTAACGCAAATTGGTACACATTCCATAAGTCAGTTAGAATGCTACAAACAATATCAAATCAATTGTACTAAATAACACCAACACCTTACTCAAACACTTTAGAGAACACAACATTAAGCACCAGCAGTACAGTTATTTAAAATGAAATGTGACACAAGATATGGATAGCTTGTTCCCAATTATGTAAACATTGCTTGGCATAGAACAAAATGATATGATATGAACATGTGGTGACAGTTATGTGTTAGTTACAGTTTACAGTAGGTAGGTACCTACTGTGGTAAAATAAGTCAGATCTTGAACTGATAATTATGGCACATGTTAAATAGGTATGAATAACTGTTAAAAAACATAACTGGTAAAGTTGAATAGTTCAGTTCGGTTAGATTTAGGTAGCACGAATGTCCGAAGATTGGATTGATGTTCGCGTGAAGTGAACGACACCATAAACACTGATCACCAAAATAGCACATTTAACATGCAAGTTTTTAGGTAGGACGCATTCAAAGTTCACTCACCACGTTAGTAGGTAGGTTGGTAGGTAGAATGCCGGGCGAGCGCGAAATTCGCGCGCCACGGCTCACGTACCTGGGTAACAACAGCCACACAATTGGGTACCTCTAAATCGCTGGAGGCGCGGGCTGTCGTCATGCGCGTCGATGAACCGGCCAGCACGACGTCCAGGGTCAGTAGGGCCTGTGTTGAGCAGTGGGAACACGGCTGCAGAGGGCACGGGGCTTCCCCGGACCAGTGTGTGCGCGACCCACACGTGGGTGCCGAAGAAAATCTGTGTCAATCCAATCGCTCCAGCGACGGGACTGCCAGCATATAGTTGAAACGAGCTAGCCCAGCGTTAATAGGCACGCCCAGCACGCTATTTTGTGTCGTCGAACCACAAAACAATAGTATTTCTGTTTAGGCATATTTGTCGGACCATGCCGGCAGAGTTTACTTTTTGTTTTTACTCGCGTGTAATTTCAACGAGGTAGGTCACCATTATAGGTGCTACCAGGTGGATATTCAATAAAATGTCTGATAACACCAATGAACTATTTAATCTTTTACTAAGAAACATCTCTCTTATAATTCCACCGACACCTTCTCTTCTTCCCTCTAGCCCCGTTATGTCGCCCCCGAGCTTTTACGAAGCTAGCCGACCGACCGTCGGAAATGCGCGCGAATTTAGCGCGGCAAATTTAAGATGGTGAAGCTTGTACGCCACAAGTGTATAAAATATAGCAGATTCCACTCCAATGTCTAATGCTGTGAAGGGAAATCCCCTTTGATGCCTTAGGGTCCATCTCTTAATATTGGAATCTGTATCTTGTTACCACCAGCCATGTATGAATTTACGTTGGGGGTAAAGATAAATGCTCTATATATACAGGATGTAAAAGACCTCATCACGAAGCCGTCAACCAAGCATTCTGTACATCAACCTAAGTAACTTTACACAAAAATTATTGCTGGGAAACGACTTTTTTTTTGGGTGAAGAATCATGTTTTGTGGTAGAACTCAATGTAACTCACTCAAAACATTGTGCTGATGGATGGATTGAATAGTACGAGGGTCATGGAGGTGTTTAACCCGTATGCTCCCGGCCGTGCCTCCAGAGGCACGGTGCATTGTTATTTTAATTGTGTCTGTAATTGCGGGTATTGAAGTGTTAAAGTAAAAATCTTACATTAAAAACTTCTATCTATACTAATATTATAAAGAGGTAATCTATACTAATATTATAAAGAGGTAACATTTGTTTGTAAGTTTGTACGTAGGGGGTAATATCCGGAAGTTATGAACCGATTTCAAAAATTCTTTCACCATTAGATAGCTACATTCACCCTGAGTGACATAGGCTATATTTTATTATTTAAAATAAAACTTGTCAAAAAGTTGGAACTTTGACCCCTAATATCTCCCGTAACTAGAAGGTTCCCAGGTATGGTGTAGAACAAAAAAAATATCGCAATAACGGGGAAAACAAGTGCCTTTCGGCTTCGTTAAGAGGTGTTTTACACCCTTTATGATAACTCATTGCCAAGAAGTTAGGGCCTTAATCATAATCACTAACAATCTATTTTCCTTACCAGTTGAATATGTCTGCCTCTGGGATGTATGCGGTCACAAAACCTCGGACTTCAATGAGATGGTGCGTCACTTGAACTACCACGCTTACCATGGCAAGTTGTTGGCTATAGGCTTCAATGGGAGAGCTACGCTGAAGCTAGACCAGTGCAAAAAGGACTCCACCAAACGAAACCAGATACCTATTCAAGTGAATGATTATACTTGCATGTGGTATGACTGTGAGGTGAAACATAACTCAATGCAGGTGAGTTTTCATCTACTATTAGCCATGATTCCTCAAATCCTAACTAATACTATAAATGCGAAAGTGGATTTGTTTGTTTTATTACCTTTTCACACTTAACCACCACCACCACCACTGAGACCACTGAGTTGTCAGGTGTACAGAAACGGACGTAGGATACCTTACACGTCTTTCGAATCATGATTGAATTATATTAATGGAGAAACTTTAGTAGTGTGTTAATTGTCAAAGAAGTTGCAAGCAGAAGCTAGTTGGTTATAATAACAAGTGAGTCTGTAAAATGGTACTATATGGGGAAATTTTCACAGAAAAAACATTAACATTGTTGTTAATGTTGTGTGTGTGTGTTGTTGTTATGTTTATTGTTTCTGTCTTCAAATTTTGTGTGCACGTCATGCCCCTGCGATAAATAAAGATATTTTTTTCTTTCTCTCTCTCTTTACCGTGTACCGGGACAGAGCAATCTCAATTTGTTTTTTGATAGACTTGCCAATGTTCTAAATTGCATTTCTAAAATTAATAATCATAATACTGTTATAGCTGGTGACTTTAACATAGATATCATGAAGTCCAATAATGCCACATTGGATTTCGAATGTGTATTGTTAAATTATAATCTCACATTAGCACATAAGCAGCCCACAAGACTAGCGAGTAAGACTTGTATAGACAACTTTGCACATGACTTTAAAAAACCGTGTAAGACTGATGTGTTAGAATTCGGCTTATCAGATCACACTGCCCAATTAATTAAGCTTCCAGTTAGAAAAATATTTAAATTGAAGTATTGGCATAAAATGAAGCGTGACTACAGCTCAGAAAATATTCTTAAATTTAAAAAAACATATAAAAAGCCTTTCTTTTTGTGAAATATATAACACAAGTGATCCAACAGCAGCATATAATTACTTTATTGAAACATTTAAATTATTTTATGATTTGTGTTTTCCACTAACTAAAACTACTGTGCAAGTAAATACCAAGCTAAAATGGATATCACGTGGAATAAAGACCTGTAGTAAGAAAAAAAGAGAATTACTATGGAATTTCAGACGGAAACCAACATCAAGTAACAAACAAAAATATTCAACATATTCAAAACTTCTTAAACGAATTATAAACCTTACTAAACGCGCTCAAAACAATTATAAAATAAAAACATCGGCTAACAAAAATAAAGCAGCTTGGCAAATAATAAATAATAAGAAATTAAATATTCCAAAAGATTCACTAACTGAATTAAAAATTAACGATAAATTAACAAAAAATCCTACAGAAATTGCCAATGCGTTTAATAACTATTTCATTGAAAAAGTACAGCCTATTCCAGGTGCTGGAAAAGAATCCACAGCCCTAATTGATCCCCCGCCAAACTCAATGTTTTTATCACCCTGTTCACCTTATCATATGCAGAAGATTATAAGAAATCTCAAAAATACTAGTAGTGTAGGGTATGACGGTATTTCGACTTTAGTAGTCAAAGCAGTGAATGAAGATATCTCTCACCACTTAAGCCATATATTCTAAATCTTTGCATACAGAGTGGAACATTCCCAAAAGACCTCAAATTGACAATTATAAAACCGATATTTAAAAAAGATAATAAATACTTAATGGAGAACTATAGACCTATAGCACTAATCTCGGTATTCTCAAAAATCTTTGAAAAATATATATACAATGAAATAAATAACTACTTAGACCACAATGTAATCCTATGTGATGAGCAAAAAGGCTTCAGAAAAAACAAAAATATTAATATGGCGGTTTATGACTTTTTATACGTAGTTTCTGCACATGTTGACAAATCTTTACCAGTTTGTTCCATTTACTGCGACATGTCTCAAGCATTCGATTATGTTGACCACAATATTCTGCTAAACCAGGGATGCACAGACCACGGCCCGCGGGCCGCATGCGGCCCGCCGGTCGAATACTGGTGGCCCGCGGGCGCCGACAGCAAAAATAATACTCTCGTACATTCGAAAAATATTGAATTCTATTCCAGAATACACAATAGACAGATTTTCGGAGTTTAAAAAAGTGAAACCTCTGTTGGACATATTCAGCAATCCTTTCACGATTTCAGTTAAAAATGCGCCAGAGTCAATGCAGTTAGAAATTATCGACATTCAAAACGACCAAGATTTATGCAACAAATTCAACGAAGGAGACTTGCTGAACTTTTACCGCTACATTGATAAAAATACGTAGGTACAAAGAGTTGCGCATAAACGCTCTGAAATGTGCCAGCTTATTTGGTTCTACCTATATATGTGAACAAACCTTTTCAATACTAAATAATAATAAAACAAAAAATCGAAACCGCCTTGCAAACGAAAGTTTGGAAGCAGTTTTACGTGTTGCTACAAGTAAATTTGAGCCAAATATAAAAAAGATTGTAAGCACTATGCAGTGCCACGCTTCAAATTAATTTCAATTTTAATACATTATTATCAATTCTTTATTGTCTATAATTACCTGTACTTCTGGCGGCCCGCCATCGTTCATAATTTGCCCGAGTGGCCCCTAGTCTTAATAAGTCTGTGCATCCCTGTGCTAAACAAACTTGAGGCTTATGGTATACGAGGGAATGTCCTTGAGTTAATAACATCATATTTATCAGACCGCCAACAAGTAACACAAATATCAAAATTTGATACTAAAACTAAAAGGGAACAAGTTTTCTCCTCTGATAAGCGCTATATCACATATGGTGTTCCTCAGGGAAGTGTATTAGGCCCTCCATTGTTCCTACTATACATTAATGATCTACCAAATGCAACTAAGGAACCGATGTCATTGTTCGCTGACGACAGTACTGTAACCATAGCACCTAAAAATATGATTAACTACCATTCTGACACTCACGAGTCATTGAATTCTATAATTACCTGGCTTAATGATAATAATTTGAAAATTAATCTTAGTAAAACAAATATAATGCATTTTAGACAACGAGAAAAGTTACGCAATCCATCAAAATTTAATTTAGTTTATAAGGATAACATAATACAAGAAGTAGAAACAGCCCGATTTTTGGGATTGATCATTGACAAGCAATTAAATTGGAAAACACACATCAATGAACTTTGTAAAAAAATTAGTTCTTCGTCATATGCTCTTTACAAGTTAGCACCGACTGTCAACGCAGATACTTTACTTACAGCATATTACGGGCTCGCTGAATCAGTATTACGATTTGGAATAATTTTCTGGGGCAATTCAACTCTGAAGGACACTGCGTTCAAAGCACAAAAGCGTTGTATACGGGCTATGTTTGGGTTACAAACTACTGACAGTTGCAAGCCTATGTTTATACAGCACAGAATTCTAACACTTCCGTCACTTTACATATTAGAAATATCAGTATTTGTAAAAACTAATCCTAATTTGTTCCCCCTTCTGGTTAATAATACAGGTAGAAATAGACGTGAGAAGTATAGATTTTGGGTGCAATCACTCTCCGCCAAAACAGCATTTCTAAAAAAAAGTGTAATATGCATGGCCCCATTAATATACAATAAAATTCCTAATTCCATTAAGATATTGACTATTAATTCATTCAAGAGAGAGCTAAAAAAATGCTTATCAGTAAGGGATATTATAATGTTACGGAGTTTTTGAATGACAAATTTTGAATTTAGATAATTTAATAAGTAATTTTAATTTAATTATTGTTTTAATTATTATTTTATGACTATAATTTTTGTATTGAATGTAATTAGGTAATTGAATTGATTGAATTTTGACTATTATCCAATTTAATTATTTCTTAATTTCTAGTAAAGTATTGAAAACTATTTTGTACGCCGAATATGGCAAAACATGTTGAACCAGCAATCTTTCGTTCTCCATCCATATGTGCATATTTATGAATCATGTCACACATGTTTAAACAAATAATTGCATCTTTATCTTTATCTTTATAATTTCTTCTTCCAGCTATTCCTTGATCACGTACAAGTCCACACAAACTATGCAGACAACTATCTCTGCTCTTGGGCTGGCTGCGGTGCCGTATTCCCTCGTAAGGAGATGTTTAAAGCCCATGTAAGGACTCATACAGGGGAGCGACTGATCGCTTGCTATCATTGTGGACAGCACTTCGCGAATAATAGGAAACTGTGCGATCATTTGAGAAGGCAGGTATGTTTAAGTAATCGTGTCTTTGTATGAGAAAGTTTGAAATGCCTTCTCCATCCATGACTGTCATTATTTATACATATTACAGTCAAAACTGTTAATCAGTCAAAACTATTTTAACAATAACTAACATTTACTTAGAAACTTATTAGGTTGTTAAGTTTTTATTTGTGACCGTTTGAAAAACATCATGTAATTATAGAACAGTCGACCCATACCCATACTGACCCATGTGGACCCATGTGGACCCATATTGGATGTAATGATTTTAGTCTAGATATTTAATGGGTCCCGACTATTGCAGTCAATATGTCCTGTCAAATTCAAATTCAAATTCATTTATTGGTGTGATTTTTGGTCCACCGGATTTTCCGGATTTTTGGTTTTTTGGTGGTGTTTTTGGTCTGTCTCCTGAACTTGTTTTTTTTTTCTTTTCTTTTCAGTTTTATATAAAGTTATTACTTATGTTTACGTAGTCGGGTTTTAATTTTTTTTTTATTATTATTTTTTAGTCATGTCCTCAGTGCTGGATTTACACATTTGCCGCCTCAAAACGATAAAATTTTTGCCGCTCCTACTGACTTCTAAAATTAGATACACTGTTCACAATAAAGTTAATTCCTTTTTTTAGGGAATAACCTAGTTTCTATTCTAGATTATTTTTACAACTTTTTGGGTATATTTTTAAGCTAAGAAAAGCAAAGCTTTTCTTTTACTGCACTGCTTATAAGGTGTGGTTTTTGCCGCCAATTTTGCCGCCCCATAATTTTGCCGCCCTAAGTTTCAGCTTTTTCAGCTTCTATGGTAAATCCGGCACTGCATGTCCTAGTCTATTTGTATACACTTCATCTAACATTATACCCTGTGTTTACTTCCAGAATGTCTACCCCAACTCTCCCTACGTGTGCGAACTATGCGGCACCCGCTGCGCCACAGACTACCTCCTAGGTGAACACACCCGTCAGCACATATCGACGTACGCGTGCACTCTGTGCGACATGTCGGCCACGTCGCCGGCCCGGCTAGCCAATCACGTGCGCTATAGACATCTGTCGAGGAAGGATACTAGGGCGCATGCGTGCCCGCACTGTGAATATAAGTAAGTTATTAGAATGAAAGAAAATTGTATTTATTG
This sequence comes from Xestia xanthographa, assembly GCA_905147715.2. Taxonomy (NCBI): domain Eukaryota; kingdom Metazoa; phylum Arthropoda; class Insecta; order Lepidoptera; family Noctuidae; genus Xestia; species Xestia xanthographa. The sequence continues at coordinate 7,437,099 of LR990661.1, read as the reverse complement.
GCACTAGTATATATATATATGTTACGGCTAAAAGCCGAAGTGCGGCTAAACCTAGTTTAAGCCGGCTAAAACTAGGTGTAGCCGGCCACATGTGGTTAAACCTAGGTGTATCCTCTTATCTTCGGTTAGAACTAGGTTTAGCCTTCATCATAGCGGCTAGAACTAGGTGCAGCCACACACCGGTGGTTAAACTTAGGTGTATCCTATTTATCATCGCCTGGAACTAGGTTTTCAGTTCATTAATGAGGTGATTGATGACAAACTAGTTTTGCCTAGGCCGACTTGAGGCACCCCGACACAGATTTTTTTTATAAACCATTCAGAAGTAGGAGCCCCGATCGCGAGGCCGTTTCGACCGGTTCTCCCTCGACTCGGATGCATCTGCGGGGGTAATACGAAATCGAATCAATCGGGAAACGCAAGATAAGAATCTCAAAACAAAACCAATAATTATGCTTAACTGAACTAAAAACCTAGTTCTAGCCGATGATAAATAAGACACACACGCCGAACACCGGTGGTTAAACTTAGGTGTATCCTATTTATTATCGGCTAGAACTAGGTTTTCAGTTCAGTTAATCGTTTTGGTTTTGTTTTGAGATTCATATCTTGCGTTTCCCGATTGATTCGATATCGCATGTGGCCGGCTGCACCTAGTTGTACCCGGCTGAAACTAGGTGTAGCCGCACTGCGGCTATTAGCCGTAACATATTCACTATGGATCGATGTAGACCTGCAAAAGCGTAGGAGTGTGGTTGTCACTGCCAAATCTATACTAATATTATAAAATGGAAAGATTTGAATTTTTGTATGTAACAAATACACTTAAAAACTACTGGACCGATTTGAAAAATTCTTATTCTTAGAGATATTTCTCGACGGCTTGTAAAGCCAAGTCAGAGGCCCATGGGTGGTATAAAAACTCTGACACCAGGTTAGGTACCTACCAACAACAACAACAGCCCATAACGTCCACTGCTGGACATAAGCCTCTCCCATGAAAGAAAGAAAGAAAAAGCATTTATTAGCCCGCACAGGACAAAACACAAATAAAAATGGTTAAATTAACAGTACTTACAAATAGTAAAAATAAAAAAATAAACAAAGAGAAAAAAAAAAAAAAAACATGAAATGAAATTGGTCCTGTACGAGGCCAAAAGGCCCCTATCTCAGCATGATGGGAGGAATTTGCCGTAATCTCCACGCTTGGCAGGCGGATTGGAGATCGCAGTGATGAAAGACTAACAGAAAACGCTGCTGCCCATTCTCAGGTCTACGGAGGCGCAAGGTGCCTCAGACATTAGTCGCCTTATACGACACCCGTGAGTGTAATGGGTTGGTTCTATTCTACTCTGCCGGCTACGGCCACGGCTTGGTACCTACCAACCACACGATAAAAAAGATGATTACATTATACAGGGTGTAAAAGACCTCATCACGAAGCCGTCAACCAAGCATTCTGTACATCAACCTAAGTAACCTTACGCTGCTGGGAAACGACTTTTTTTTGGGGTGAAAAATCATGTTTTGTGGTAGAACTCAATGTAACGCACTCAAAACATTGTGCTGATGGATGGATTGAATAGTACGGGGGTCGTGGAGGTGTTCAAAGTAAAAATCTTACATTAAAACCTTGTAAGTATTAAAAAAAACTTGTCAAAAAGTTGGAACTTTGACCCCTAATATCTCCGTAACTAAAAGGTTCCCAGGTGTGATGTAGAACAAAAAAATGATCGCAATGACGAGGAGAACAAGTGCCTTTCGGCTTCGGTAATAGGTGTTTTAAACCCTTTATGAATAAAAATGAGTTACCTACGAAAAACAAAAACACACATCTCGTTTTCTTATAAACTACTTTTCTATGTTCCACAGAGCCATAACAAAATCAGACCTCCGCCAGCACATACTTACACATAAAAAGAAAAAAAAGAAATGCAAATCAATCAAAAAAGAGATAGACCGATCTGATGAAGAAAATTCAGAATCTGACTGTTATGAAGTTAAAAAGGAGAAGTCTGTGAGGAAATACGCCTGTCACTTGTGTCCGGAGAAGAAGATGAAGGTTTTCTCCAGAGGGAACAGACTGACGACGCATTTGGTGAAGGAACATGGTGCTCAGTGGTCGTTTGGTCATAGCAGGTTTAGGTAAGTTGTCATACCACCTGATTTATACTTGTCGAGTAAATGACTATTTCAAGAAAAAGTAATTCAATGGGATAGGGTACATGACAAAAAAATCTAATTAGTCCGTCAGACAGATTTCCAAAAAATATTGTATTCATATTTTTTCTTTTTTCACGTAAACAAAAAATGAAGACGATTTAATGCGTTGAAAATTCGTGTGACGTCGCATTTGAGTACATTTTTTACTCGTTTAGTCTACATTTGACAGATTCTACTTATGACATCATATTCTACATTTGACAGATTCTATATTTGACAGATTCTACAATCGACAGATTCTATGTTTGACAGATTCTACAATCGACAGATTCTATGTTTGACAGATTCTACAACCGACAGATTCTATGTTTGACCGATTCTACAATCGACAGATTCTATGTTTGACAGATTTTGAATAAGTTATTAATTAACAGGCAACAGTCATTTTTATCCCTTTAGGTACATAAAGTCTACTTTACCAAAAATACCACTTTACCAAAATGACCACTTTTTCATAATGACTACTGCGTTTCACAAAATGATCTCTTTACCAAAATGACCACTTTTTCATAATGACCACAGCCCGCACAATGCATATAAATTCTACTTTACCAGAAAGACTACTTTACCAGAAAGACTACTTTACCAAAATGATCACTTTTTCAATGACTTCTTAGTCAGTGGAAGGGGAGGGGATAGATTTCGGATGACAGCTGTCAAAATTTAAACGGCTAGAGCTCGGAAACTATCGATCTTAGACTAGTTGTGTGTAAGGACAAGTGATAGGTCTCGATGAGATCTACATTTCGGATGACAGCTGTCAATATCGCGATTTCGTACATCGGGATTTGATGAGTCGCGATAAGGTTTGTCGGGAGATTCCGTGTATCGGGTTTGTGTGAGTCGAGATCTGTCCCACTAACGTGCAGCGAGCTCGCGTGTTTCGAAATTACGTAGCCGACTCAGCGTAGTTGGTAGGTACTTTGCGTGTTGCAGTTTAGTAATTAGCGTAGTTTGTACTTTGGTAAGAGCTTGTCTCTTTGCGAAGTTGGTACTATGCGTAGTTGGAGTTTTGCGCATTTGGACATTTGCGTAAGTTGGCATAATGCGTATCAATACTATACGAACAAAGGCAACTTTTAACTAAGGTTTTTTTTTATTTAAACTTATTATACTAGACTAAACAAAAAGTAACAGTTTAACTTTAACTTAAAATTATGAGCATCTTATAATAAAGTAGCAAAAAATAACAGTTTAACTTAAAACAAACAAAAGATTATTATTACCATTTATACTAAACAAAAAAACTTTTTTGCAAAAAATAAAACCGATTTAAAAAAAAAAGAAAAAGAAAAACACAAATAAGTGAAAAATAACTAGCTTCAGAAGCCGGTGACAAAAACACCAAATCAATCAAACAAAGGTCAGGCTTCTGAAGCTAAAGTTATTTTTCACTTTTTTGTGTTTTTCTTTTTTTTATAACAAATGAGTATCATTTTTCGTTTTTTTTTTCATATCCAACTATTCCTGTATTTATTTTTCCTTATTTTTTATAGCAAATAAGTATCGCTTTTCGTTTTTTTAAGAAAATAATTTATATCCAACTGTTTCTGTAATTTAATTTTTATCTTTTTTCTTTTTTTTTATAACAAGTATAATTTTTCGTTCAAAAAAAAAAATCAAAAATCAAAATCTATTTATTTGCCAGAATGTAGGTTTACAAAGTATGATCTTAAACTATAATGGCCCCTTTACATTCTACCATTACATATGGTGTGCAAATATTTAATTTTAATCTGCACAAAGTTATTGTTTCAATTAATGCATTCAGAACAAAAATAAAATAAGAAAATTAAATAGTCAGTAACAACAAATAAGATCTCATGCATCGATTACTAGGAATAAATAAATAATCTAATTGATGTCAAAGTTATACCTATGTCAGTTCAAGTGATAAAGTTTTATAAAAATGTCAGATTATGAATGTAAGTATGTCATAAATAATAGTATATTGTAATTGATAATGTCATAAATATTAATTCGAACATCAATAAATCATTATTAGGTATTATTAATTTCTGTTTCACTCTCCGCGATCTGACATGTATTCATTAAGATTATAAAAGCATTTGTCTTTTAACCATTGCGTTACTTTTTTTTTTTAAATGTTCAAGGGAAGATCTTTAAAAGCATCCGGTAATTTGTTATAAACTTTTACAGCATTTATGTACGAGTTCCTCCTATACAATTCGAGCCTACATTGCGGTACACAGAGCTCATGTTTAAATTTATTTTTATTTCTAGGAACTACATTTCGTTTGGTTACATCTTTGTGTTTAATGAAATATTGCGGATGCTGTTTTACAAATAGGCATAATTCTCTAATATACATACACGGCAATGGCAGAATATTGCACTTTTTAAACAAGGGCTTACAACTATCCGTATACCAGGCCCCACAGATTGCACGTATACATTTTTTTTGTACTATAAACGCTTTTGTAATATCCACCGAATTACCCCACAACAAGAGACCATAAGCGAGTACGGACGAAACGTATCCGTGATAAGCACAAAGAGCAGCTTCTGTTGATACCGTGACTCTTAATCTTTTTATTGCGTAGACAAATCTGTCGAGTTTATCACAGACGTAATCGACGTGTGTTTTCCAGTCGCAATTCTGGTCTAGCATTATCCCCAGAAATTTAGTAGTTGCCACTTGTTCAATCATCGTGTCATTATATTTAACCTTTAACGTTAATTGCTTTCTTTTATGGGTTTGGAATTGGATCATTTTAGTTTTTTCCATATTCATTTGTAAGTTGTTAGAGTGTAACCAGTGTATTATTCTGTCCACTGCTTCGTTTATGTCATGCTCATATGTGTCTGCATTTTCACATTTCACAATGAGAGTTGTGTCATCGGCAAACAAGATTGTGGTATGGCAAATGATATTTGTTTTTGTTTGTGATATTCGTTTTTTTTTTTTTAATAATTCATTTATCCTGTTCCTGTATTTTTTATTGTTTTTCCTTATTTTTTATAACTAATGAGTATCATTTCTCGTTTTTTTTTTAAATTCATAATCCAACTGTTCCTGTATTTTTTTCCTTATTTTTTTATTATTTTTTATAACAAATAAGTATCGCTTTTCGTTTTTTTAAGAAAATAATTTATATCCAACTGTTTCTGTAATTTTTTTTTTTTTTTCCTTTTATTTTTATAACATAAGTATCACTTTTCGTTTTTTTAAGAAAATAATTTATATCCAACTGTTTCTGTAATTTTTTTTTTTTTTTTCCTTTTTTTTTATAACATAAGTATCACTTTTCGTTTTTTTAAGAAAATAATTTATATCCGTTTCTGTAATTTTTATATTTTTTCCTTATTTTTTTATAACAAATGAGTATCATTTTTCGTTTTTTTTTTTTTAAATTCATATCCAACTGTTCCTGTACTTTTATTTCTTATCCATACTTTTTCTCCTTTTTTTTATTACAAAATAAGTATAACTTTTCGTTTTTTTCTTTCAATGTGATTTTTAAAATTTTCCCTTTCTTTTTATTTTTTTTATTTACAAATAAGTATATTTTTTTAAGTAAATAATTCAAATCCAACTGTTTCTGTACTTTTATTTCTTATCCATACTTTTTCTCCTTTTTTTATTACAAATAAGTATAATTTTTTAAGTAAATAATTCAAATCCAACTGTTCCTGTACTTTTATTTCTTATCCATACTTTTTTTTATTACAAATAAGCATAATTTATTGTTTTTTTTGTTTCAATGTAATTGTATAAATACCTATGTAACTATGTTACAAAATAATACTATACCTAATAAATATGATAAAAATGACTGTTGCCTGTCAATTAATAACTTATTCAAAATCTGTCAAACATAGAATCTGTCGATTGTAGAATCGGTCAAACATAGAATCTGTCGGTTGTAGAATCTGTCAAACATAGAATCTGTCGATTGTAGAATCTGTCGATTGTAGAATCTGTCAAATGTAGAATATGATGTCATAAGTAGAATCTGTCAAATGTAGACTAAACCTTTTTACTCAAATGACACGTCACAAGCCCCCACTCATGATCTATGACACGTTTTATCTTCGTCAATTTTTATTAATTTGATAAATAAAAAACTCGTATCCAATATTTTTGATAACCTAACTGACGGACTAAACAGAATCATTTTTTTAGTCAGTCATCATCCCTATTAAATGAACTAGGGGTTGTATTGATGATTTTAATGATTATAAGTTTGTAAAACCAAATTTGTTTCAGTCGCGAATCATATTGAATCAATATACATACAACCTGACATTAAACCTGCAAATTACAAAAAAAAAAATAAAGAAAATTTGAATTTCGCGGGCTACTTTAGCGCAACTTTCTTAAAGTGATTTCTGAAGCACAGAGTAATCTCCATGACAATGAATGGTCACATAACCACGGATCGACCATTTCTATTCCAAATTTTGTTTTTCGACGATTTCAAAAACAATCTCCTTTAACTTTCCAGGTACCAAATGTCCGAAGACGGCATGTACAGACTGACAACCACTCGCTACGAATCCTTGGAAGTCTCCGAAAAAATTATGGACGGCTACAGCAGTCCAAAAGTGCCTTTAACAAGTCTAGATTTTAAACTAAGACAAGTTGCAGACCCTACCGCGTTCTCACCAAGATGTTTCGAGATCTCTCTGAAAAACGATGAAGATGATGAAATGGAGGTTGATAGGAAACCGGTGATTGAAGATAGTGGTGTAGAAATTATGATGTGTGACGTAGATGAAGATGGGAATATTATAAGCTCTGAGGTTATTGATAATAAGTCTGATCTCATACCGAAGTTAGAGAGGTAGGTGTTTTGTTGAACTGTTGTATTTAGATGAGGTCTGAGAGATTGCGTGGAATTGTTTCATCATGAGATAAATGGTATTTTTTTTTTTTGCTCACGACGTTTCTTATAGTGCAATAGGGAATAGGCATGAAATACAAAACTCTTTTTATTTATGAAAAATGCCTTATATTGGCGCATAAAAACATTGTGGTACACTTGTTTAAGTTTCTAATACATCACTTATTTTACAATTTACTGTTTTATGTAGCATGTTTGTGTGCACTCTCAAAACGCACCGTCCTCGATAACGCCGGTATTGACGTCAAAGTTCATTGTGGCAAAAAAACACTTTTATTTGAAAAGTGCTTAAAGTTTCGCTAAAATTGTAGGTATTATAATATTGTTATTGCAATTTTTACTTGATTAAAGCACATACAATTAGTAAAATTATTTTATTAAGGCCAAAAAAATTAGATGTAAACAAGGCAGATTGTGGATAATCACATCATGGCCGCGACAGCTACGGACGTTTGAACTGTCGTAGAAAAATGCAGGACTTCAATATTATTTTTGTGCTACAAGCAGTAGTTGAACTTAACTTTTAATACTTTTCTTGGGTTGTTTATACTGTATTTTATTGATTGAAATGAAGAAAAAATTACGTGCATATTCCCTATTACACTTGGTCGTTAGTCCGAATTCGATTGCCTATGGAATTCGGTCAAACGACCAAAATTAATGTCATGTAAAGCTAGGGTTACCATATCTCAGGATTTGTCCTGAGATTTCAGGATTTTTGGACTCGGCTGGATTTTGCAAATCTCATGAAATCTCAGGATTTTTTGAATTTTCAATAAAATACAGCTTACATTTTAAAGATCTCTTTAATAAAAAGTTAAACAAACTAAAAATAATCATCCTTTGGTAATAATTGCACAATTAAAATCAGTACTTATTTATCCAAGTAGGTTTTTTCTTTAATTATGGATTTATAAAATGCCCCCACATGTTAAGCTCTTCAAATTATATTGAATTAAAAGTATTGCTATAACTGAAGACACCGTTAGTCGGTTTCTTTCATTCGATCATTGAGCCCCCATGATAGATAAAACTCTTTCTACGTTTGCATTCTGGGCTGTAATTGCAAATATAATTATATTGAAAAATACGCATTATCTCTGGTAATCGTGAAATACCTATTGTCACCTATTGTCATGAAAATGGTTGCCCACAACGCATGAAGCATTACGTCAAAAAAAAGTTTGAGAATTGAATTTGTAATTGAATTGAAACTGTAAAAAATCTCAGGATTTTTCAATGGAAATCAGGTTTTTTCTCCGGACTTTTGTTTTTTTCATCTGGTAACCCTATGTAAAGCCAAGTAAGAAGCCCATGGGCGGAATTAAAACTGACACCAGGGTAGACATTAACCACACGATAACGATGAAAAGGTTAATAATTTATAATTATTTCGATTTCTATTTTATTTTAAAATGTATCTTTTGAAGAAGAAAGAGTTTTGACTGGATTTATTTTAAGGTTATATTTTTACTCTTTATGACGATTTAAGTGTAAAACATTATAAAATAAGTATTATTTTAAGTACAAGGACAATACTTTCAAGTGCTGTGAATAATATTAAAAACATCACGCCATTTGTACTCTCTGATAAAGTATTTATAGATACGGAACAGAAGATTAATCGAATTGAAGATAATTATACGAGTAAGGGCATGTACACGTAGATCTCTGGCCACCGGCGCCGATCTGCCAGCTCTTATCGGAACCAGTCCGCGCAGATAGTCGGCGCAGGCAGTCTCTATATTTTGTGCCGAACCAGCGCCGATAAGCAGATCGGAACTTGTCGGCGACGTTCGGCGCTTATCGGCGCTGCAGGCCTAGCCAAGTTACAAACGTATCGTATCGATTCTCTTTCTACAATCGTAAACGCCTCGGCGTAAGCGATTGTATAAACATAAAGCGCTAAATTGGCAGCCAAATTGACATGACTGAGTCGATCGCTCGTTCTCTAATGTCTTTAGAAAAAACCTACACTTTAGTCCATGGTGAGCGTTCCTACCAAAGAGTATAGCCGTCAACATTGTAGAAACGATAACATTCTATTCTATCATTTTGAACGATGTAAACTTGTCTACGAATTTTCTATTCGTTTGTGTTGAACACGTGATTTAACGTTTTCTACTAGCGTTAACGATTGTAGATTTTCAAGTTGGCTAAGCCTGCTGGTTCGGCGCCGACTACCTGCGTGGACCGGTTCCGATAAGCGCTGGCAGATCGGCACCGGTAGCCAGCGTTCTAAGTAGAACGCCTGGCTACCGGCGCCGTTCTCCAGAACTTAGGACTTAGAACTTAGGGCGTATACAAAGTTATTTCAAGCAGCATAAAGTGAATTGATGTGCTAAAATCAATTTATTTTATGCCTTATCTAAGTGATGGTTGTAAATTGGTCAACCGTTAGTGAGCGCAGTTGTACATCTCTGTCTATCCCTTCAGGAAAATCAGGTGTGATGTTATATTTCTAATAAAACCGTAAAATTATTATAATTATTTCATAATTAAAATATTTCTTATTACTTATTTTGTGGTATCTGAATATCAACTTCTTTTTTTAGACGGATGGTTTTAATTCATTTTTATTTTTCTTTGTTACTTTTTTTTTAATATTCCTAAATAAAGAAATAACGTTTTCTGAATCAAGTGGTGATAAAACGCGCTTTCATAATTTGTATTATTTTATTGATTATAATAACGAGTGGTTATTGAAGGAATTATTAAATGATAACTGTCCATATGATTGTACTTTAAAAATATCTTGAATGTGATGATTAAATAAAAAGAATGTATATTTAACATGTGTTTTATTTATTGTAATAACAAAAGCATACAAAACAAATCGACAACAGCCTGCAAAAACTAACACCAAAACGACATCCAACCAAAAAGGAATTATTTAAATCCGAACTCCTTGAAACTTGCGATCAAACGATCAGCCTCTCTAAACCCTGACTCTACGGCTCCATGGCCATCATGATGTCTATGGTGCGAGGTAGCTTCTCCCGCGAAGCAGACTACTGGGAACTTGTTAGGGTGGTATAGTGGTTCTGACAGCTCTATGGCACCGCCATCTCCGTTTTCTTCTAGGGCCACTGTTCGGAATGCGTAGGCTCCTCGGGCGAGAGGGTTTGAGGCCCATTGGGATCTGAAAAGGTTAAAAATATTCAAATATAACTGATGGTTGAAGTTTTTTGACGTTGAAGTGGAAGTGGGCGGTCCATATACCGGATGTAAACAACATCACGAAGCCGTCAATCAAGCATTCTGTACATCAAACTAAGTGACTTTACTCAAAAATTATTGCTGGGAAACGACTTTTTTTGGGGCGAAAAATCATGTTTGGTGGTAGAACTCAATGTAACGTACTCAAAACATTGTGCTGATGGATGGATTGAATAGTACGGGGGTCGTGGAGGTGTTTCAAGTATAATTTAACATTAAAAACTTGTATTAAAAAAAAACTTGTCAAAAAGTTGGAACTTTGATCCCCAATGTCTCCGTAACTAGAAGGTTCCCAGGTATGGTGTAGAACAAAAAACCGGCCAAGTGCGAGTCGGACTCGCGCACAAAGGGTTCCGTACCATTATTATCAAAAAATCACGTTTGTTGTATGGGAGCCCCCCTTAAATATTAATTTTATTCTGTTTTTAGTATTTGTTGTTATAGCGGCAACAGAAATACATCATCTGTGAAAATTTCAACTGTCCAGCTGTCACGGTTCATGAGATACAGCCTGGTGACAGACAGACGGACAGACAGCGAAGTCTTAGTAAAAGGGTTCCGTTTTTACCCTTTGGGTACGGAACCCTAAAAAAATGATCGCAATGACGGGGAGAACAAGTGCCTTTCGGCTTCGTTAAGAGGTTTTTACATCCTTTATTGAGGGGGGAAGAAAATGCTAGAGTGGAGACCACAGACGGGACGGAGGAATGTGGGCAGATAACTGACTAGGACAGATGATCTCATTAAAGTGACTGGAAGAAACTGGATAGCCATGACACAAAACCGCCAAAAGTGGAGAGATTTGGAAGAGACCTACATTCAGCATTGGGTGGCTAAGGGTTGAAGAAGACAGAGATTTTTTCCAAGATTCTTCTACACTAATATTATAAAGAGGAAAGATTTGTATTTTTGTGTGTGTGTATGTTTGTAATGAATAAACTCAAAAACTACTGCGCCGATTTTAAAAATTCTTTCACCATTAGAAAGCTACGTAAACCCTGAGTAACATAGGCTATATTTTATCCCCGTACTCCCACGGGAACGGGAACTACGCGGGTGAAACCGCATGACGTCCGTTAGTATATGATAAAAGAAAACAAATTAACAAAAACCTCACCTCAAAATACTCTTGATCGGTGAAACATCGAACTCCTTCTTGATGACAATATCAATAAACTTCTGAACGCCCGCTTGCACTTCTTCCACGCTACGTTTCTCCATGGCCACAGCTCCCTTCCCTTGGATCCAGGCTAGGAGAACATTAGGCTGGTAGTCCACGGTCCAAAGACCATAGATCTCAGTAATCCATTCTTCTTTTCCTGCAAATTGGGCCTTGTCTTCTTCTCTCCATAGCATGGTAAACTTAGCTGGAGTTTTAGGCCACCAGGGTGTCTCGAATTCAATGTAGATTTTGTCCAGGACACACATGTCCAGGTTCTGGATTGAGGCCACTTTGTCGGCGGGCAGTTGAGGGTAGAAAAGTTTTTCGTGTCTGTGAAAAAATATAGAATAAAATATAAAATGGAAAACTTCTAAATTCTATGAGTAAGAATTCAGTGTCGGGTGTGTTCAAGATAATAAGTTATATACAGCGTCTTAATTTCATAGCAGACCAGTGGTGGTCCAGTGCCAAAGACCCCTACTTAGTATTTGTTGGTCGTGGGTCCAAACCCGGTGAAGGAAAACGTCGTGAGGAAACCGGCATGTTTTAGAACAGAAAATTTGAAATATATCTACAGTTCACGAAAGACGTGTGATCTACAAACGCGCACTGGGCCCGTGTGTTGGATTACAGCCAGTTCCCTGTCATAGAGGCTTGTATCCCTGTAGTCATCGATCAATTGATCGAAGCCTGTAGTGGTAACATTTTGCATTGTGCTAATAGTTTTGAGCTATCAATGGTCTACGCCATGGGCACCGACAGGATTTTTTCTGGGGAGGTGCACCTTCAGTTCCATAAAAACAGCTCCAAATCTGCACTCCACCTCGGATATGTTATACATAGATTTAAAAAAAAGTAACTTTGACGATCCAGAAAAGCCTATCATTCGACTGAAGTAAAGTTGCAAGTTTGTATTTTAGTTTTAAGCGCCTTACTCAGAGTTAATAGACTACTTTGTCTATTTACAGATGGAGAGCAACGAAAATAATGTCTAGCCCGAAAGCGTTAAATTGTTATGACGCTACACATTACCGTGGTTTAATGTGTTTACTTGAAGTGTTAACAGAATTAGTGCTTAACGCTTAATGTGTTTTCAATCATAAGAGTGGATGTGTTGGTTTATTTACTCTTTCTTTTACACGTACTTATACCTTAGTTATTTGATAATGATCAATAGGTTCTTAAATAGGTCTGGCTCTTAATATTGTCATCTTATAGATGTTAAAAGTTAGGTCCAATCTCCGGTTCAGGTCTAACTTTAACGTGGTATATGGGCTCCTCAGCAGCAGCAGGCGATAGGCAATAAACCCTTCTTCTAATTATATTGGGTTTAAGCTTACCTAACCAACCTAATGGTATTTCTTAGTATGCATCTTTGTCTACTTCTACATAATAGGGGTAGGTACATAATTCACGATTTTTTTTGCTAGTATTAACATCACCTAACGTTTCCACCGCTAGAACACAAGCCTCCTCTTTGTGAGGTTCACAATCACAACCCCCACGCCGCCGCCGGCCCATTTTTTTTTGCTAGGTTCTGCAAAATTTGTTTCAGGCAACTTGACAGACAGCAGATTTCCAAAGTCTTACCTCTCCTTTAAAACTCCAACAGACACGGTCACGATAACACTCTTGGCTGCATACAGGCTCCCGTCCTTACACTTGACTTGTACCATCGGGTTGGAGGGGTCTACATCGAGTTGGGTGACGCCCCATCGAATGTTCTCCACCTCTTTGTTGAGGAGGATCTGTAGGGGGATCTCCTTGGACGGGTCGGGATATTTGTTCTGCAACGCAAGGAGGTTGAATCAATAAGGGTAATTATCTCGTACCCTGACTTTCGGATTTTTGACTTCGGTGATAATACATAGTTATACCGTATAAGTAGGTATTTTATACGCTAGATTACTACTAAATGAGGTCTTCGAGACGTATGGGTAAAGAATGGTCAGTCAGTTCATTCCATGTGGGTTTTTAGACAAAACAAGAATCAAAATTAGAATTCTGTCGTTCATCATCAGAAACTATGCATAAGTATGGTAGTCTTGTTGAAAAAGGGTTACTGTTTTAGTAGGCTGCACGAGTCCGTAATATTTCTCCGATTTTCCCTAGGCTAACTTCCATAATATCATAATTGATGGGTAATCCCACAAAAAAGTATAACTAACTTACCGTCAACACATCAAGAATAGTCTTGTACCCTCTTCCGTTCCAGTTCAAGAAGGCATCACCCTCACTCTCCCAGAACTCGGCCATCGTTCTCAAAGACTTGCCTCTCTTCGGGTCTTCGGGACTACCCAGGTGCCTGTTTCTCTCAAACCACTCTACAAACGATTTTGATAGCTCCTGGTCTTTCTTTAAGGTGGCGTTTGAGTTGACTCTGAAAATGGAATTACGATAAATTGTAGATTAAGCGAGAAATTGTTTAAGTGTGGAAGTGTTTGGATATCGTTGTTAAAGACTACTTACGCGCCCCGCACAAACTCCGCAATTGATGTCTTGGTGTACTTATCAACATTAGCCAGCTCTTCATCCAAAGCTTTCAGGATGCCAGTAGCTTTGTCTTCAGTCACCAGCTCTCCATTGGAACGCACGTACCAGTTGGTATCAGGGGGTGATCTACCTAGAAGACCCAATGGGTTGACCATTTCGAAGATCACATTGTCTTTCTCTCCGTGGCACCTGGAAATTAGAAAGAATACTATATATTCTCGACCAATTCAAAAATGTTCTAACATACACAGACAGATGTGTTGCTGGGGTGTTTTTTCCACCACCTCTTCTCCTCGGCTATAAGACGGAAGTGGCAAAGAGCATGCGTTTTTGGGGACTTTCTTATGCAAGTAATTTGACGTTCAAAAAGTGCTGATTTGAATAAATGAGTTTTGATTTGATTAGAGGCAATATAGCATAAGTTTAATATTGTGTTCGAATAAAAAATCTAAAAGAAAAAATACCAGGTTGGTTAAAACTCAGTGATTTCAAAATTTTAAGTAAGGTGTACCTACTATAGTTTGTGATACAGCTGCATCCACATCCGGCTTTCGTTAAAGTGATCAAATACATTTAAAGGATTATCTTACCACGCAGCGCCGATATCAATAGTCTTCCCTGCGAACTCAGTAGTCAAGATTCTGCCTCCGATCCTGTCGTCGGCTTCAAGGCCCAAGACCTGGAGACCAGCGTCGTGGAGCTTCCGCATTGCTGCGATGCCCGCAGCGCCGCACCCGATCACAATTACGTCCATTATTCGCCTGGAACCAATTAAACAGTGTTATTAATATCTGCTGCCTGATTTGTCTGTGTAACAAGGCTTGGGCTATAGATCAATGGAGCAAATCTCTATGCTGATAGCTACGAGTATCTGGCTATCTGCGCTAGGTTGAGCGATCGGTTGTGATTTTTTCGTTTGGTCCAAAGGTTTAATGATCTGCATCTGCGCTATGACTTTATGCGTCACCAGTTCGTCACCCATATGTTTTACGTTTTGTATGGCCCAGACATAGTTATGCCCGTGCCAGACTGTTGTAAACAAACCCTCTGCACACCTCCACATCGGTCTCCGCCGGCGGTTTGCAACAGCACGCACTGTTGTAAACCGCCGGTGGAGATCGATGTGGAGGTGTCTGAAGGGCATGCTTACAACAGTCTGGCACGGGCATCGAGCTTACGATGTTTTCCAATCTTAAGCAACTATCTAGGTACCTATTCTGATTAAACGATTCGGGAGAAATGTCAAAAGTTTGAACCAATTTTTCACGTTTTATACTGATCCCTATAATAGTACCTAAATTATTTAACGTCAAGGCCTCCGAGATGATTATACGGCAGGTATTGTCTGAACACGGTCCCTACCTAAGTATTGTTTGAAAACTGCATAATTTACTTACTAAATATTCGAATGAAGAATCAATGTTTGTTGTAATACTTAAATTAAGTAATGAAGCTAAAGGTAATCATATGACTCACTGATAATATACCTATTGCACCAGTAGATCAACAACTTTTTTTGGAATTTTGTCAACGAGTCAATACACAACATGAATGACTTCATGGACTAACTAACCCAACCTTACTCCCGAAGTGCCGACGCGTTTATCACACCGGCATCGACATGGATGAATTACATTAGCCTATTGTAATAAAGTAAGTTGTTTGTGTATCTTGTTTGCCACATAATTGAAGCAAATGTCAATATTGACAGCCCATTATACACTAATCTTAGTAATATTTTATCATACATACGTAGGTATAGGGAACGACGTCTGACGTCTAACGGGGGAGAATTGGAAGAAGAAAACGTGTTGCGCCGACCCTAATTAGAATGGGATTAGGGCAGGAAGATGATGATGACGTACCTATAGGCTGAATAGGTGACCTCTTGAGATGCTAAACGAGGACGTAGGTACTTACACCGTCGTTTGTAGGAAAGTTTCGAGTAGGTATAAATGTGGTATAGGAATATAGGATTTGGGTAAGAGCAAAGAAGCGACGGAGATGGACTGTGAGAAAGATGATACCTATGGCTCAAAAGGAGGTGACTGACGACTGAAATGCCTAGTAAGGGAGTATGGAAGATGTTGACATACCTACTGTGCCGACCCCAAGCAATCGGGATAAAGAACAGGAGAACCTCTTGATAATATTCGTAAAGAATATAAAAAGGTAAAGTTTTAGCAGGAGGTAAACTAAGTCCAAAAATTAATTCACTGAATAGAAAGCTATACGCTATTGCCTTGTGTCATAGCATATGTTTTATGTTAAAACAATCAACTTTGCGTGTACGAAATCGAGGGGAGAAGATACTTAATAATATTTTCATACTCACGCCACTTTTACGAATTATAAGAAGTCTGTTGTCACAATAACTATGCCACTACACAGCAGAATATAAACTAAAGATTCGTCTGTTTATTCATTCAATATCTCATGTTTGATGTTATTACTTATTACGTAATATTTGTAATCGACGGATCACGACGTTATTCAATGTTATCAATTTTTGCCGCTGTATTATGTAGATTTAACTTGGAGACAAATACTTATCTACATAATGAATTAATAATGAAAGTGTTAATAAGATGGAGAGCATTTCTTGTTATTTTTTTTATAGATTTTTGTTTTTAAATTCTAAGGTGGTTTGAATAGCTAATATTGGCTAATAGAGGTATTGGTATCTAATGGCCAGAAATCAGAATAGGTAGACTAGAGGCACGTATAAGTAACGTCTTTTGAAGAATACCTCCCTGTCTTTTTTTTTGGTGTAATTAGTGGCTAACCTGGTGTCAGAGTTTTCATGATTACCTCTGACTGAGTCAGTAAGTCATAGGTCTCGAATTCAAATCCAACACACGCACCTCTTTTTGATTTTTCGGATTTATGTGCTTATTATAGGTACTTTTTGTCTAATTAATAAGTACTTGCTTCGGTGAAGGAAAACATCGTGAGGAAACCAAACCAGCATATACCTGAGAGATATTTCTCGACGCCACTCGACGACATGCGTCATGTCCGTGAACGGGCGCTGTCAGTTGTGACTGGTCATCTCTTAGTGGCCATGGCTTATTTGAATGAATTATTTTGTATTGTATTTTTTTTGTGTGTTATTACTGTGGACACTTTTAACGTGCACATCTTGCTACATTGTTCTCACATAATATACCATCTCAACATGAATGATGTAACCAAGATTTTGTAACAATATTCTGATTTAAAAGAGTGTCCATGGAGTTTCTTGCCCGTTCTTCTCCATAGAGATCTACGCTAGGGAATGGGCAACTACAGTACTTTCACAGTTTTTATGTCTTGTAACTGGGACTGTAGCTACATTTAATTTTCATCTTTGTTTCGACAATTCAAAAGTCCCTGTAACTGGCTTAGGTACTTGAATGAAATAAATGCTTTGATTGATTTTTTTTGACATGTGAAGCCAAAGCAGAGGCCTATGAGTGGCATTAACTCTGACACTAGGTTTGGCACTAACCAACGATAGTGAAAGAAAGAAGGTCATGAGTTTTCAGCTATTTCCGGGCAATAATCATACAACAAGAAATTGATTCACAAAAACATTCAATAGGTGTCTGCCTATTCAAAAGGTTTTTTCGGTCTTTAAACCAAGGTTGTAATAAGGTGCTGACTTACGAATGGTTGTTTACTATATGGAGTCCGTATTGTGTTGTTCAGGAAAAGCAAAAAAAATAAGCACACAACTAATTATTAGAGAAGTCGCAATCGCTACTGCTGGGCCTTTTTTTTCGGATGGGAAATCATCAAATGACTCCTCCCGCTCTGGGCGGAGCCGTGTCAGACTTTTACTGACTAAAACCCATCCATGTTCCTTCATCGCCCTTTGTGTTCCGGGGCCGCGGTATCTCTTTCGAACTGTCCCGCAACCCCGGACTGTCCCGCAACCCCGGGCTACTGCTGAGCCTGAGTCGTGAGTTCGAAACCCGGGTCGGGTAGTGCTATTGGGTTTTCATCAGGAATTTCTGTGGTTGTTAGTTGTGTGTGTAGTTATGAAGAAACTGGATAGCTATGACATAAAACCGCCAAAATTGGAGAGATTTAGAAGAGACCTACACTCAGCATTGGGTGGCCGAGGGTTGAAGAAAAAGTAGTAGTAGGTACCTAGTATGTTTAAGTATGTTGGTCCCTATCAGAATACCAGCGCTTCGATTTTATTGAATGTTACAGCACCATGCACCTTTGGGCCTATTCCCAAATTCGTATTTGTCTTATTTTAAATTTTTTCGTGTTTCCTTTTTACATTTACTTTTTTATTTCATTTCGTTTTATTGTTAATTTAACCATTTTTTGTTATGCCGTGTGCGAGACAAATAAACACTTTTTCTTTCTTTATGAAAAACATCGAAATTGTGAAAAGATAGCTCTTGGTTCCCACCAAAACAGAATACCTTCTATTCAACTTGTAGTTCTACCTACCCCTTATGGTATTGTACTTGTACCTATATAAGCCCCATTCGTTTAGTAAAGGCACTTATTACATAGAGCCTGATAGAGCCACTGCTAACAGGATCAGCGGCATTCTTAGACCCATCCCTGTGACACGCGACCGATTGGTAGAGACACCATGCGTTGTGCGTAGAGACGGAACAGAATGATTTGTGTACACGGTAGAGTTAGTGTAAATGGGGTACTTTTTTTTTAAACTAGGAAATACATTTTTGTGGGGACTCAACGAAAATATAATTCAAGTGACATGGGGACATAGAACTCTGTTTTAAGGTGTGATATCAACAAGAAATATTGTTGTTTGTTATTAATTTGAATGATAAACGAAATAAGTTGTAACAATAATTGTGTGAAAACACTTCTTTCTTTATCTTGTGGTTAGTGACTAACCTGGTGTCAGAGTTTTTATGCCGCTCAAGGGCCTTTGACTTTGCTTTACATGCCGTCGAGAAATATCTCTCAGGCATGCTGGTTTCCTCACGATGTTTTCCGTGAAAACACTAAGCTTTTATTTGGTTTTGAATGCTATTTGGTTATTTAAACAAATCTTGGTTATTTTAGTGGAAGGACCGGGTACGACGGGTTTAAAAATCAGCAAAGGCTCGAAGTCTAGTCATAATAATAATTATTAGTTTTCTCGCTGTTTTCATTTAATTTTTGGTATTTGATAGAATATCTATTAGTTTATTTTATGTGTATATGTGTATTAGTATCAATATAAGTATATATACATTCTCCTTAACAAGAAGTTAGTTTTTTAGACATTATTTTGTACCCTATCACTATGTTTTCCTATTTAACTCAAAGGTTGACTGGTAGAGAATGCCTTGTGGCATTAAGTCCGCCTATGTACCACTCTTGTACATGAAGTTTAAATAAATAAATAAATAAAGGCTCCCATTTACTTTTGTAGTTTTATCATATTTAGACTTCGAAATGTATCACGTCTATGGAATTTCGACTGATTTGTTTGTTTTTGAATGCTATTTGGTTATTTAAACAAGTCTTGGTTATTTTAGTGGAATGACCAATTTATGACGGGTTAAATCAGCAAAGTCTCCCATTTACTTTTGTAGTTTTATCACATTTAGACTTCGAAATGTACCACGTCTATGGAATTTCGACTGATAATTTAATTTTACCTTTTACATTCTGGTCCTTTTGTACAAAAATCCAAAATTTGTTCGTTGAAAAATATTAAAACTGACACGGTCTCTTATAACACAAACTCATGGTGTCTCCACATTCGATGCAAGTTTTTGCTTGACTTGCGGACAACGTCCTCTGTACTTATGTAACATGTTACGAGTACAACACTTAACACTAGTAGCTTTCCTGGAATATTGTTAATCAGTACTAGTAGCAGGTAGTGCTCCCTGTCTAAGGCTGTAGAAGTTAGGGTCTAAACAAGGTAATTGCTGGTTGGTAGCTTGAAATTATCAGCTTATATGTTAATTTAGCACATTTTTATTTCGTTTTTGCCGATAATTTGTCACTTTGTCTAAGTTCTTATTAAAAACGGTTTTGTATCGAGTTGTCAAAAAAGCGTTTTCAAGGTACCAACCTATCCGGGGTTGCGGGACTGTTCCCGGGGTTGCGGGACTGTTCCGGGGTTGCGGGACTGTTCGAAAGAGATACCGTGCTCCGGAACACAAAGGGCGATGAAGGAACATGGATGGGTTTTAGTCAGTAAAAGTCTGACACTCCCTCCTGCTCCGCCCAGAGCGGGAGGAGTCATTTGATGATTTCTCATCCGAAAAAAAAAAAAAGGTACCAACCTATCCTATTTTCAATGTTAATAATAGAGAAAATAATATTGAATAAAACTTACAGGCGTCTTATGAACCCAAACTGTCGCGTTGACCGTTGTTGGTAGTAGACTAGACAACCAAACAACTCTATCTGTTGTGCTATCAAGATAAAAATAGATCTGACCTTGTACTGCCTCTAATACTGTGAGCTGTCAAACAAAATTCTAGATTAGGATATTTAGAGTGAAGTTCGTACGATCTCAGCCAAGGACCAGTCCGATTCTTTATTTAAGATTTGCCGGTAGCCACTTGTTTAGAGAGAATGTTGCATTCTAATGTGGCTAAGCATAAGAAATTCAAGCGTTCATGGAAAATTCTGGGGTTTCATTTCGTACTTATGAATTAGCCAGCAGTGTGTCGATTATCATTAACAATTTTTTTGCATAAAACGCTTACCTAGTAATAAAACAATTGATTGATATCTGAACCAGTTTCTAACGTACCAAAGGACAAACAGTAATTGAAACATGATGTTTCATGTCTGCGGTTTTATGAATGAAATGAAATTCTACACATTTATTTGATGTTCTACGAATTTTACAGAAGACGTGTATCTGATATGCAGACTGTGTAGTTATAATAAGAGAATTATGCAAAGCAACCAACTTCTTTCAATCTTTGTAGATTAAAATTGATTCGATTATTGAATGTTATGCAAAAATGACAATAAGAATGAGAATGAGGAGCTCGTGGCTAAATAATAACAGCCGCTCGGGTCGATCGTTAGGTTAAGCCGTGCTTGCCTAGGTTGGTCTGTGGATGGGTGACCGCCCATTACATACCGAGTTTCCTCCGTGCCTCGGAAAGCACGTTAAGCCGTTGGTCCCGGCTGTCATTTGTAGATCTTTGACAGTCGTTAGGTAGTCAGAGGCCCAAAAAGTCTGACAACCAGTCTGACCAAGGGGTATCGTATTACCCGGTACTAACTGGGTTGTGGAGGTCAGATAGGCAGTCGCTCCATGTAAAATACTGGTATTCAGCTGCATCCGGTTAGACTGGAAGCCGACCCCAACAAAGTTGGGAAAAGGCTAGGCAGATGATGATGCAAAAATGACAATAAAAAACTAGTCCTTTTAAAGGGTATCGAATCAAAGGACCAATTATCTATCTATTTTAATCATGATTGGCGGGTGATGTTTTCGTACAATATTTGAATCGTTAGGTCTTTTGCTAGCGTAGTAGAATCAAGGAATTGTAAATGGAATTTATTCGCCTAAATATTAAAGATTCAACGGGGAACTACGACACAAATTGACGCACTGCAGTCAATAGCTCCTGACATACAGAAGTTTTGCTAAGTCATCTTAACTACGTATACATATCATCACACTTGTATTCCCCTAGGGGTTAGACAGAGGTATACCCATAAGAGCAACATTAGGTATGTTTCACCAGTTACATTTCACCTTTGTATCTCCTTGAAACACCAACTGAAGGTTGAACAGGTTTTGGAACAAAGTCAGTAAGAAAAAAGTCCGTTGTCAAAGATAAAACAGGCTTGCCAGTAACAGTATACGCCTGTGGTCAGACACGAGGGCAGGTAAACATAATATTTTAATATCCCGTTACGCCATTGTTGGCTGCGGTCAGACTGCGCTTCTTTCTCACAGTGCAATATTGTGGCTTTTTATGGTGTGCTTATAGGGAGCTTGAGTGATGGGTTGCCATGCAATAAAATTATCTAGTGCATTTGTTGTTTTGTTTATGGGTATTTTGGGAGGAGTTTGCTTGGTATTGAGCTTTTGCGGTTGAAGTAGTAGGTATCATACCGTCACTTCCTTATGAGCCTATACTACCTCGAATTAGCAACTCTATTTGTGGTGGTTCAAACTTCGTTTGAAATTCTGTCCTCTCCAACGCGATTTGTCACACTCGTGACATCCTGCACCTCGCTTGACCGCTATCTGTCACACTTGTTGCACGCGCACCCGCCTCCAAAAAACTGCATTAAAAACCGTCTAAAACTGTCTACTCCACAGTTTATTACTCTGTGTTCAATTCGTTACTAAATTCCTCAATAATAAAATCGAACATCGCAACACTATTCCATTGACAACTTGCCGAAAAAAAAAAGAAACTTTAATTTGACATTAAACGACTGACGGTGAACACTCGAATTTACCTGCACAGCAAATGTCGTGATTACTCTGGTATTTTTAATGGTAGCTGATACTATTATATATCAAAATTATCCTTGTGAACCGTGCTTCATTATTTTGTCAACGTAAATTCGTTTTGGGATCTCGAAGTTGCAATATTTCGCCCGTGAAAAAGTAGTTATTTCCGTTGTGAACGATGGCGGCGTAACTATTTTTTAGCTATACATTATGATTTGGAGTATATAATTAAAGTATTACATTTTGATTTATAGATAAGTAGATTTCTTATCTAATCAGCTTGACAACAGTATTTTTGAAATTGCTCTAGGACTTGTAGTTTTTGAGCTACAGGTGTTTTTATCGGAACGGGCAGAAAATGTTTTGAAACTAGCAACAATTGTTGCATGTGCGCGGTTGGGGACTTGCAATCCCGCGCGTCGCGCGGTGGAGAGGTAATAAATAACGTTCTAATCAGCTTGCACTACAAAGTGGTTGTTACGTCAGTCACTGCAAGCCGAGTAGTGCGAAATGAGTGGTTTTTATTCTTTATAAAATCAAATTTTCGTCTTTTGGAAAAAATAAAAAAACATAAGACCTGCTTTATAGTTAGTTCAGTTAGTATGCAAAGTTTCATGATCTTATTTGAAGCATGTAACTGCGCGGGATACAAGGCGAGAACCCGTAGATATTAACATAAAGATGCTGCCTCTTCAATGTTTTGATTTTAACCGAAAATACGTTCATGAAAAAACTAAATATTTTTGCAAAAATCGTCAAATATTTGGGTCATCACGTATTTCCAGAGCTCTAGAATGTTGAGAATAATCGGAGCACTAGTGAACATCAAAATAACAAAATTATGAAGGATAACCACTTTTGGAGCAATAGATTTGAAAATCAGAGTGATAGAGCATATTCAAAGTGACTTGTTATCAGCGACAACGATAGTGGAAATGTCAAAAATGTTTTGGATTTACATAAGCTAAGCTTTTGAAAGACAAATGGGGAAGCGATCGTCCCTTGCCTAGGCCAGCTTTAACCATTAAAAACTTTAAAGGTTTTAGCTAAAGCATTTCTATTGTACCTAATTTGAAACAATTAACACAATTTATAACGCTTGTGTAATAAAGTGTATTAATTTATTACTAAATTCCCGCGCCATTTGGTCAACGTCTTTCCCGAATCCCGACGCAAGCGCACACTCCAAGGCACACGTTGCAGGCGCTAGATGTTTTTGTGATAACTTGATACGCGTACACCTGCACGACAGGTGTGCACGTGCCATGGGTGGGCGAGGAAGGAACAGCTTCTTTGTCAGGTTACCATGAGGAATTGAGGATCGATTCTTATGAGAATGTATAAATTCGTGAATCTCTTAGTGTTTTCTGTTATTAGGAGTATCGATAGTAAAATCAGGCACCGTAATTATCTACAGGGATTTAAGGACTTACAGATTATGGGACAAAGTGGACATTTAAGTACAGATGGACCCACAGGTGGGAAAACTTGGTGAGGCGAAGTGGAATAAGTCGGACAGTATATAGATGGACCTAAGAGGAAAAGTGCCATACATTTTCTTTTCATCTCCCAAATTTTTAGAGTAGTCTTCATTAATTTGTTTTCTAACTTGCCGATAAATGCTTCATTTTTAGGGTTCCGTACCCAAAGGGTAAAAACGGAACCCTATTACTAAGACTTCGCTGTCTGTCCGTCTGTCTGTCCGTCTGTCCGTCACCAGGCTGTATCTCATGAACCGTGACAGCTAGACAGTTGAAATTTTCACAGATGATGTATTTCTGTTGCCGCTATAACAACAAATACTAAAAACAGAATAAAATTAATATTTAAGGGGGGCTCCCATTCTGCGAAGCAGTAATGCTAGAGAAGGAGGTGGCGGAACGTGAGAGGGAGAGAACCTCTCAACGTCCCGGCCGCCGCGGGAGACGCCCCGGGCGTCGGGGGCCACCACCACGTGGCCCCCGGCCACCGTAGGCGCGGGCCTGTGGACGGTGAGCTATGGGCTAGCTCGCCGTCCGTCCGTCTCATGACGACAGGCCGTGTCGACGGCGCGTTCGTGTTCCACGCGCGCCTCAAAGAGAGTCAGCAAAAAGGAAAGGGTCCGCAAGGACCGATGCCTGCCGGGGTTGCGGAACTATTCGAAAGAGATACCGTGGCCCCGGAACACAAAGGGCGATGAAGGAACATGGATGGGTTTTAGTCAGTAAAAGTCTGACACTCCCCCCAGAGCGGGAGGGGGGGTTATTTGATGATTTCCCATCCGCAAAAGGGGGGCTCCCATACAACAAACGTGATTTATTTTGCCCTTTTTTTGATAATAATGGTACGGAACCCTTCGTGCGCGAGCCCGACTCGCACTTGGCCGGTTTTTTTTAGTTTTTTCAACTGTCAGTATTCAGAGTTTGGACTGCTTATGATACCATTACATAACGGTTATTTTATATTTTACTTCCCCAGCAGGTATGAGAACCCTTCTTATTAATTTACGAAGTTCCAATAGGCGGTTAATAATTAATTACTACATCTGAAATCGCGTCAAATGTCATTCAATTCTACTTAGTTCGAAAACAAAGGTCATGGAAATGTCAGTTCGTGTAAATGTCATTACGGCTTGTTTAATTGTAAAATTACGGCTGCTGTTACAGTAATTGTAATTGTCTTTGAAGATGTTAATAGAAAAGATTATGTTGATATTGTGGTGTAAAGGTTTTTAGCTGTTGTTTTCTGTGCTCTTTTGGTTAATGTCAGTTTTTGCTAACAACCATACCTGCTACTAATCCACCATGCAATAATCTTATTCCATTTAGTATCTATTTGCTTTGACTCTGTTTTATGGAGTGCAACGCAAGTTCTTTCTATAGGTCCCTTATTCAAATTCAATTTTATTTGCGACAAAAAAGACTAATCTTTACTAATATATGAAAGCTTATAAACCAGTAAATGTGGCGGACACTTGGGGGAGGTCTATGTCCAGCAGTGGACGTCTTTCGGCTGAAATGATGATAATGAAACAGATGATCTAATTATGAGACTATCAGAAAACTTTTATTGGAGGAACTTGAATGGTTCTAATAATATCACAGACTCGCAGATTAACGAGTTGTAATTTTTTTTTCTACATTTATTTGCATGACACTATCAAAACAAATTTGACAATCTGCTACTAAGCAGGTAAATCGCTAAAAGCTCATTTTGTTTAAAGTTCGTTGACTCTCGTTGTCTCGCTCACGTTGTTATCATAAAATTCTCCATTATGCGTTGATTTCCTGTTTCGTTGGACGCAAGGAAGATGTCACAGCGAAGATATTTCATTGTTTGAGAAATTGAACTTTTTGAATACACTTTGTCATTGGAATTATAGCTGATCCACATGGATAGTTGTTTTCTCGACTAAGATGTTTCGTTTCTTGTTATTATTATCATGATAAATACAACTTTAAGCGGTCGATAATTTAATGAACCACTGGCCATTTTAATGTGAGATGCTTTAATGGAATGATGAATCCGCCTATCAGGGTGATGACTAAGTCACCTACTGCAAATAAATTGCAATTTCTTGGTCCGGAGCAATTGCTAGAAATTGCTCGTTCTTCAAAAAAAACAATCGGGGCAGTCTTTGGGGACTACCGATAGAAGTGAAAACAAAAAGTACACAGGCCATGCCCCAGTCGTAGCACTGGTTATGCCCCGCGCATGCCTATGTGGTGCTACGCCATAGCGGATCGCCTACGAGTGCTACGAAGCGTGACCGCACGTTACGTCAAGTGACGATGAGTTCAATGTTTTTCCTTCACCCAAAAAGTGCTCAACGCGCCTAAAGAAGTTTTCACTTCAAAAATCTCTAATCAAGGATTATAAATATGATTTCATACAAACATTGCTTTTGATCCTAGAGTCGAATGGTATTAACTTGAAAGTTAAAGAGAAGCTAACCTAAACTCGAAATAATGAATAAAAAAAGACTAAAAACAAATAAGTTAATTAAGAAGAATAAAGACGTTACAACGGCCAGTGAAAACCGCCACTGAAACGCATCACCCAACTAACAGTTATCACTCATAAACTTGTTTACTTTTGCAACATAAACTTTATGTCGCATTGTACTTTGCGACTTGCGACACCGAAGATGAACGCGTCTTGATAACTGTAAACTTGATGCCTGGAAGAGGCAGGTACATAGGTGATGGGTGCAGCTTTTTGCGCTACTCTTAATGTTCTCTACGTAATCATAGGCG
Source organism: Xestia xanthographa (assembly GCA_905147715.2). Classification (NCBI taxonomy): domain Eukaryota; kingdom Metazoa; phylum Arthropoda; class Insecta; order Lepidoptera; family Noctuidae; genus Xestia; species Xestia xanthographa. Next base: position 7,410,492 of record LR990661.1, on the reverse strand, counting down.
TCAAGGGCTGTCATCTAAGAGTTAAATACGAATAAATATTGGTGTCGATTCTGTTGTGCACAAACTAAACTTAATTTAGGCTATGCTATCTTTTACTAAAAGGCAGTGCGAAAAAAGGACGGCTATAGCTATGAACTAAGATAGAGACGTCAAACTAGTTTGTGTCTTGCGCTTCACCGTGTTTTTAGTCGACATGTTTTTACGTGCACCCTTCATTTGTATAGAAATTTTAGTTCCAACTAAATTTGACAGCTCTAAATTACGTCCGTCTCTATCTCGTTTTATTAGAGAGAAAAAGATAGCAATAGCCTAAATTAAGTTTTGTTCGTGCACAACAGAATCGACACAAATCTCTTTGATAACTGTCGAAATGTGGGTGTACTATGCCACCTCTGCCGAACCCTTCGGGGATTGTCGACGTGATGTTATGTTAATATCTTTGATCGATCAGACAACCCGGAGTCCTAGATTGACCGAGAAAAAGTGAGTTTGTTTCGGCTGTTTCTGCTCAGAGTGGTTAGGTGCGAAACACTGGCCCTCCGTCTAGTTTAAAATTAAATATAACATGATAAAAAGCAATCTATAGAAATAATTATGATTTATGATTTAAAGATAGTAATGCGCCGCCGACCTTAAATAAATTTCAATATGGGCAAGAGGATTACAATGATGAATTTCAATTCAACAGTCAAGAAAGTTCTAATAAACGTAAGAGAAGGAAAATTTATTGAAGTTGATGCATGTTTGCTACACTTACACATAACAGTTGCGAAGGTTCGACTTAAAAGGATTCCTGCCGACTTCCCCTTCCAAAACTGCGAAATTAGGCGAAGAACGCTAAAGTGGTCCTTAGGTACTTACGAATAAATACTTACATACACGAATATGACGTAGTTATAAAATTAGTGAATACTGAAAATCTCCATAATATATCTGTCGAAGATATTATCACGTCTGTTATCTACGAAGGGCTAGGCAGAAGTGTGCATAATAGTACACCCACATTTGGTCGGTTATGTTTAAGTCCCATGTATGTATTGGGTGAGCATATTACCATCAACCGGGCACAAATCCAGACTCCGTGGCTGGCTACTACTGAGAAATTCCTGATAGAACATAACAATTTGCCCGACCCGGGAATCAAACATAGGACCTCATGCACAGCAGTCGCGATTGCAACCACTAGACCAACGAGGCAGCCTAATGAGTCAATTACAGAAAAATTTAGAATCAATAATATATTCTAATAGTAATACCAAACAAGCAAATTGTAAAAAGAATGTTTACTAAACATACGATACAAATAATACTCTCAGTAGACCTCTTGTTTCTTGTTTGTTGTAATGGGACTAAACATCCATTATTCTATTGTTGGGGTAGGTGAGTTAACCGATGCGTTCTAGGTTCGCGTGCAGTCCTGCAGCCCTCCGGCTTGATTGACATACATACGCGCGCGCGCAGGTACGAACTAGTACCTACGAAGCGCCGTCAGTCGTCCCGCGTCCGTCGCCCGAGCGCCCGTGTTGCTGTGTCGTGCAATAAAACCGGCCCGAATGCCGGAGAACCAGTCGGCGGGATGGCGAGTCTCGGCGTGCTAGTAACGCCATGTTGAAACACACGCAGCGGCCGCCAGCGGCGAACGATGCCGACCACCGCTACCAGAACATGCCGCGGCGGCCGCACCACCACCTGCCCCTCAACGTGTCAACCCTGGACTCGTCCAAGCACTCCGTCGGGGGCACCTCGGCGAGCGTCAGCCCTGGAGCGCAGCCGTCGACTGCCGCCCCAGTGTCAATCGTCGCCCCCTTACCGGTTGCGTCTCCCCCGAAGTTGGCAAACGGAAACGCGACAGGCATCCCGCCGCCTCGGTCGGCGAACGTCAGGAATAGGAGCACGAGAGCAGCCACGGAGGAGGCCTTGACTTCCCTAGCCCTGTTGTGCCTCGTCAGCTTGCTGCTGGCTCTCCTTGCTCTGCTGTTCTTGCTGAAGATATCAGCGCCCGCGACCAGTGCTCCCGAGGAGTTTGCAGTGGTGTATGAAGTGACATTAGCGTTGTGTGCGTTGACGCTATCATTGAATCTTTGCTGTTTGCTCGTGTGTGCAATACAGTTCCTCTTTGCTGTGAAATTGGTGCATTCCCCTTCAGCGCCTAATGGACGGTAAGTCATTCAAACAACCTTATTTTGTTTACTTGAGACCATTACAATCAGAGCGATCTGTCCAAGAGATAGGAATCCGAAGATTACCAACACAAATATTATAATCTGTTAGGTTATTACTTGCGGCATGCGTCGCTGGCTCAGTTCCGAACAGACTTATCTCAATTCAGGTTATCTCTTACACAACGGCATAACTGTAAGAAAACTTCAAGTTTTCAACTCGACTATCGGGTTTTTAAGTATTTTTCGTATAATTAATGCTATAACTGTTGTTGGCAGACACTTCTAAGGTTTATTATGGAATTCGGAAATTTGTTGAGATCGGTTGGGTTTTATCAGCTTATGTTTGTGTAAGGTAGGCTAAGCAGGTGTTAACGGTCCGAAGTGGCGGTTATTCGTGAATGGTTGAATAAAAAATGTTCTGTGTTCAACGGTTGATATCGGCTCGCACGCGCCTAGGCCGTTCTTTATCAAGTTTTTCAATCCACATAGGAGACGTATTAATATTGTTTTCAGTTGCGTGAGAATGAGATCCGCTATGCGATCAAACCAATGCGTTGTACAGTTGTGTTAATTTGCTACGATCGTTAGCTACTGTTATCGTTTTTTCCTCGAGATGTTGATTGCTGCATCCATTTGACTATTATGGCATTTGGAGGGGTTTACATCAAAGGAAAGTAATTTACCTTCATTGAATAGGAATAGCTTAAAATAAAGAACCATTCCGAGTAGCTAGCTAACTACCTGAAGAAACCATAACACAACCTACCACAAAGAACCTGTCCAAATGCTAGAGAGCATGTAAACAAAACAATACTATCATAAACTTTAAGTCTCTTGGAGTAACGCCTCGCTCCATTACAATCAGCTGTTTACGAAGTAGTAGTAGTAGCACTAGTTGTAACAGTTTACGTTTTTGATTACTTTCAAACACAACTATAGTATGGCCAACTATATCTCTAAACTGCACCGGTTTATTAACTCAGTACCTAAATGAGAGATAGGCGAAACATGGAACTAGGGCTTGCAATATCCGTTCATTTTTACTATCCGGATAATACGGATATCAATATTTTACTATCCGGATTATCCGGATAATACGGATATTTTTTAGTTTTTATTCTAAATAAAACTAATAAACTTTTGTAACACGTTTTAATCAGTGTCTCAAGCAAAATGATAAAGAAAAAAAATTGGTTGCCTGTAAAGTCGGTATACGGGCGAAAGTTTTACGTGACAACGACTTTGAGTGGTAAAATAATTTTAATGTGAATATTCATTCGTATAGTAGGAAGAAGGATGAAATAATAGTAACAATTTAAAACATTTAGGAAGGGACGCGTGCCTTTCACTTTTTATGTCTGTCTCTCTCGCTCTTAGGCGGGCTAACCATGCCCGAGTGGAAGGGACGCGTGCCTCTCACTCGCTCTCATTGTGAGCGCATAACGTGAGCGGAGCGTAACGCAGTTTCTTGAAGTGTCACCCGGCAAACCAATTTATAAGACGTTGTCACGTCAAAAAAAAACTATACTAATATTTCAAGTAACAATCACATAAGAAAACTAGTTCACTCTCTAAAATTATACAATAAAAACCCGATACCACACAAATAATTTGTATCTATCTATCTATCATGGGGGTATAGGTTTCCGCACTTAGTCCTTGAAGTGGACCATTGTGCTTGAGCCACGGTGGCCGATTACTCTAATCAGCCCACTCCAGAAGCAGATTAAACTTCCCGGTCTCCTCAGGGCATCCGCAAGGGATGTTGGTGTTCCTAGGGTCTCCCTTCGACTTTTGGTAACGCCTGTGCACTCAAGGAGCACATGCGCCACCGTTTCCTCCGCCTCCATACATGCTCTGCACAGGGGACTGTCAGTGATTCCTAGGGTGTGGAACTGGGAGTGTTTATTCAGTGAACAGTGTCCGGTGATGGTCCCCGCCGCCAGACGCAGGCTATCTCTGTCCAGGCGCAGAAGGCGCCTGGTCAGATTTGTATCTAGGGATGGCATAGCTTCCTTGGATTGCCTGCATCCTGGTGTCGAGGTCCACCATTTCTCCGCTTGTATTCGGGCGTGATCCTTTAACCAGCTTCTTAGCTGCTTGAAAGGAATGGGCACAATGGGTTCGGGTCCGTAGGGTTTTGTGCTGGATCCTCTTCTGGCAAGTTCGTCAGCCGCATCGTTTCCAAGTGATCCATTGTGACCTTTAATCGATTGTAGCGTTACCGTGTTGTGGTTTAGTACCGTGATTCGTTCTAGGGCCTTGTGGCATTCTAGTGTTATTCTCGACGTGATCTGATTACTCTTTAGAGATTGAAGAACTGAGGCACTGTCGGAGAGTATTCGGTATCTGTAACCTCCCTGGCACAGTACACACACAGTACACACTCTGCTTGGTAAACAGAGTTGAGCATTCCAAGTGGTTTGGATATCTTAATGTTTAGGTCGTCGGAGAACACCCCGACACCTGTCCCATCGTCGGTTTTTGATCCGTCAGTGTAAATCCTTAGCTCTTTTGTACCTGAGTAGTCCCACAACTCCTCTATGAGCTCTATGTTGTAGTGTTTTTGGACAAAGTGGGTCTTCAGGATTCTGTCGATGGGTGGTCGTCATCGGCTGTTGTTTGATTGCATCTTCTCTGATGCGTGTGTGTTTGATTCTGGAATCATTGCTTAGGGTGCCGGATACTTCGAGTCTGAAAGACGCTATGGCCGCCTCCTCTCTTACGACGAGGTGTAGGGGTGGTAGCCCCAGCATCACCTGTAAGGCAGCAGTGGGGGAAGTTCTCATGCTGCCGGTGATTGCTACGCAGGCAAATCTTTGTATTTTCTCGAGATCCTTTTGGGTCGTACTTAGGTTGGTCCTGGGCCACCAAACTAAAGAGCCGTAAGTAATGATTGGTCGGATAACTGTGGTGGTGGTGGCAACTAGGTGATTTTGGGGCTTATGCCCCAATTTCTCCCGAGGAGTCTCTTACATTGCCATAGGGCTATACTGGCTTTTGTGATGATGTATTCAGTGTGTTTTGCCCAGTTCAGCTGCTTGTCCAAAAAGATACCCAGGTATTTGATTTCAGTCGATAGGGTTAGGGTTGTCCCAAAGAAGCTTGGTAATTGTAACGTTACCAGCTTCCTTTTATTTGTGAAGAGGACGAGTTCGGTTTTGGTAGGGTTCACTACTAGTCTGTATTCCTTGCACCAGTCTTCTACTATCGTTAGGGCTTGGCGCATAAGGTTGCATAGTGTGTTTTCGTGTGTGCCGTTTATTATTATGGTCAGATCATCGGCATAGCCCACTGTGTAGTAGCCTCTGCTGTTGAGACGTTTGATGAGGCTGTCTACTAAGAGGTTCCATAAAAGTGGCGAAAGGACATCACCTTGGGGGGCAGCCCCCCGCCACTATTGCTCTAGTGGTGTCGTTTACCGTAACTTGTACGGCTCTTAGTCGGAGCATATTTGTGATTCATCCTCGCAGGGTCGAGTCCACACCGTGTTCCTCGAGTATATATTATTTAATTTGTATTTATTCTTCTCATACTTAAAACAATTCCAATTAAAAATGAGATCTTACATTTATCACAAAATCCTAATCAAATCAACCTATTTAAAACATAATAAAAATAAATAAAATATCACTTTAGAACAAGAACTAGTTTTAAGTGAGAAGCAGCCGTGCGTGCGATACAATACAATACAATCTTGAAAATATGTGTAGTATGGATGTAAGTTTAACTTTAACAAGTGGTCAATGATCTCTGTCACTAAATTAACTTATTGTGTTGTGATTTGTAAAGTGAACAAACAATTGCAAGAGTGATTAGCTCTATAATAAAATAATAAATAACGTAATAACAGTTACGTACTTTGCAGATGACAGCTTTTTATTAAATATTTTAAATAGAAATACAACTATCCGTATTATCCGAAAAATCCGGATAATGATCCAAGTAAAATCCGGATTTGAAAATCGGCGGATATCCGGATAATACGGATATCCGGATATCCGGATTGCAAGCCCTACATGGAACTAAGCTTCTACAAAAGATATAATATTATTTGGGGAGAAAGAAGTATCCTATATTCATTAATCTCCATCATAGACACTAAACTGATTATCGAGTTTTGATGTCAATACAAAAATACTGAATGGAATTTTGTGTCCTGACATAGAGTCCAGAATCGTCAAGTTTCGGAATGCCAATAATCCAGAACTTTTGATCCAATCAAAACTTTTGGAGAATTTTGAACCTAAATTGATTTCAGATACAATACAGGGATATATCAGAAGAAATGTCATAGAATAATAAAAAAATATGATGCAGTGACGGCTGAATGCAAAATTCCATTTTGATATTACACTTGTAACGACAACACCCAGGTGGGACTTATAAGTAGATTACGACTTTGTTTTTTTGAATCTTCTTCTTTACATGAATGGAAATAGTCAAATAAGTTTAAAAAATTATAGAACACTTCGAAAGCTAAACAGTATTTTGGAAAAGCAAAGCATGTAGGACAGAGCACGACCCCACGTTACGTGCCTCAACCGGTATTACTTTCCGGGTTGCTTGTATTTATACCGTGACCGCATACCTCAGGGAGCACTAGCACAGAGACAGGTCAGAAAGTGCTATTTTGATGTTTTAGATAACGAAAATGTTATGAAATTGCTTGCGGAGAGAAAGGACCAAAAATTTTGACGGAGGACCAAAAATATTGAAGATTTGTTGTGAAATGATCAGTAATGATGAAAATAGAAAAATCTAAATGAACGTAAACGAATTAAACTATTACCTACCACAAATAATACCTATTAAACAGTGCGAAAACTTCGTGAACTACCGGTCTTTAGTTTGAAGTTGCAGGTACGCATAAAAAAATCTAAGATACAATCTTTCAAACCTTGATCTTCTCTTCGGCATTGAAAGCTTCCCTACCTGTTGCAAATATCTTAGCTAAACAAGGCACTAGTCCTAAGGCTGGCACCAATTACTTCACAGTGTCCATACATTCACCAAGCACATGCCAATGAGCGCTCATGGTCAAAGGACAGAGGTGATTTAAAAGACACAATAACAATAAACTAAGCACGAACGCAAAATAAAGCACTAAGTAGGCAAATCATTTTCTGTTTTGTACTACAAACCGGTTGCGGAGGTCTCTCAGTTCTGACCTTTGTCGACTGCAAATTGTTGTAAGCAATGCCATCAGCGGCATTCAGACACCTTATAATATCGAAGTTGTAAGCAGAGATGGTGTTAGTACCAAAGGACCAGATTAAACCAGATTTGAAAATGAGTTTACTTCGCAGTTTCAATGTTAAGTCGACTCGCATCAGCTGTGCGGGGCTGGGCAAAATAAGTGCCATTAAGGATTGATAAATGTCAGATATTGGTTAAAATATGCAAGTAAGTCCAATCAGTTTAAGTGTTCAGATCCACGTCTTTAGTTGGAAATGTAACATTATATTGGTCCATGCACATTGAAAACATGTCAGATCAGGCATAGGATTACGCGCAGCTCAGACCTCCCAGATTTTGAACCACATTAGATCGTCGGAAGCAACTTAATACTTCTTGTATGGCTTGGAGTGATGCCAAACAATTAGCTTTGTAATAATAGATTGTCGTTAGCCGTTCTGCACACCTCGTTAGAGAAAATATGCGTGAAGTCTATAAATTGAATTGAGTCTAGCTCTTACTCCTGAATTCTCTTTCTGGTTTAAACGTAACTTTTTGTATGTGAAGTTTCTCTTTCGTTATTTTCATTGCATCACTATCCATTTCCGTATTTTCATTAGTTTTAGTATGATTGCAAGTGTCTATCTTTTTCTCTTTAAAGTTTCAACCATTACGATTCTGTATTTGTTTCCAACTAACCCATCTTCGTCTAGAAACCGTAAGTACAAACTACATTCTAGACTTCAAGAGCTATGACCATTACAAGAAATCTATTCTCGTCGCTCTCATAGAAACACGACCAAAAGAATTCAAATAACGTATTTCTCAAGAGCTATCGGACTATAATTGCGTACAAACTTGTTTTCTAAGCAAGAATCGACCTGTGTTCATAATTTATGGCAAAATCAGGAGGCAGGTGCAAGCTTCCACCGAGAAACGCGTAACAAACGACATGACTGAACAACATCGAGATTTTCATGATCCATTGCTGGGATAAAACAGTTGAAATTCAAGAATACAGAAGAAAATCTTCATTCCATTGCGAACTAAACGGATTGGGTGTATGCCGTGAAGTTAAGTGTTTCGAAGAATGTATGTTTTGTTTAAATTGCAGACAAATGCATAGTTGGTGTTACGGTTTCGCGTAAATATTTCACTTTAATTAATTTTGTAACAGTTTGACAATGTGGTATTGAAACTGGAGCACACAGCGCTCGGATTACATAACAGGATTTGGATATCAAGGGAATTACTAATATGATTTACAATTTAGTCCTTCGAGCTTGCACATTATGTTTGCACGGTCTTTGGTTAACTAAGATCCTAGGATTTCTCATGAAAGCCCTTATTTTATCTTAGACTAAGAAGTTTATAGGAGGAAGATGGGAAGTAGCCTCCACTTGAACTTGATAACTGCTAATTATCTTAGTCACCCTAGATCGAAGGAAAGACCAGTATAGTTTTAGATAAATTCAGAAACAAAATTGAACTCGTACGTCGTCTTTATCTTCTTCTTGTTTCTTGGCATCCTCTTATGCCTAGAAAGAAAAAGAAAAACAAGACAAACAAAAAAGATAAACAGTCTTCATTATCAATTTGTGTTTTTAAAGAAATTGTATCTAAAAACGCATTCAAAAGTTTAATGCACCTTCATACAGTAGCCACAGGTCGGACCGACCACATAGAACTAAAATAATGACATTAAAACACATTCTGAACACATATTGTTCTATGAAACGTGTTTGTAATACTTATTAGTAAATGCTAAGCAATACTGCTATTGACGAAGTACATTAGTATGAGAATGACGTCCATACAATTGATTTAAACTGTCGCAAGTAACTGTGTGTTGTAGTGGATTTATAGTTTGTAAACATTGTATCTACATTCTATGTAGCACAATTCCTAATGCGACGCATAGCTTAGGATGTTTGCATTCGAACTATAGTAGTAAGCGGTGCAGAAGCAAGAAAGAGAAGACTACCTGTAGAAGTATCTTACTGTGTTGGTACAGGTTTTACATAGATGGCTTAGAACAAGGATAAGGACCAGTTTTTTTAACTTTAAGACCCCATCGGTCTGTAGAAAACTTATTCTAAGGGATACGCCAATGTGGTTAGAAGTGTCAAAACTGTGTCTATAGACATTACTGGCCGTTTTCTCTTTTTTTTTTTGAGAGCATCTTGGTGAGCCTCACCTGTCCTATCAAACCTTGCAAAAAAGCTAAAAGGATTATACTGGCCTTCTGGCAACAACACTATAACTTCACTGAAATTGTGTGTGCATCGAGTTTCTGTGGTGTGGTGAATGGATATACAAAGTGTGGACAGCCTTAAGTTTCAGTGTGTTGTCCTGTTTTAGTAATATCATCTACATTCTACGTTCAACAGTTTGATATTTGTTTATTTAGTAGACAATACTTGTTGAAGTGGTGTTGTAGTACACAACGGATTGGTAAAACACTAAACATGTATCAATCATCAAATCACAGTCTGGTGTGACACAGATTATTACTATAACAAACATTCATGCACGTCATCAATATGACCGTTTTACTTTCGATCCCCAAAATATATGTATAAAGACTACAACCAGTTCCACAATCACAGAAAAATTGTACAAAACGACCAAAATCTTTTGAATGAGCTTTCTCATGAGAACATACGTTCAAAAAGCTCCTGCCTTTTGTTGAGGGATCGCGATCGTGTGAAACAAATTTCTTTTATTTGCGTCTTATTCAACTTGATGCTCTTATTCCTTGCGAGACCCTTCACTTGTAATAAAACTGCCTGTGTATTTTAGTACTATAATTAAATGATTATTCAGACTACTCTTACGAACAATAAGAATTATTTATTTGCTTATCCGAATATGGTATCCGAAAGCCTAGACTGGTGTATCCATTTAGTAAATGAAACATTGAAAGTGTCTTCTAACATTTTAACAGTAGGACCTATTACTACTTGCTTTACCTTGGTATGGCTAATTACCCAACCTTGCTCTAAGAATGGCGCACCTGCATCTCTGACTACCCATAACGGAAATCCGTGATGTTACACATCAAGCCTCGTGAACGAACCTCGTATGGAATTTTGAATCGTTATTCTATCCGTATGTTCCATACCCGAGGTCATTCAAGACCGGTTCTTTCAGTACCAGATTATACAAAGAAAATTAAACCTTAGGTAATTGTGTAAAGGATTGCTTTGTTTCGGCAGAGTTTGTTCTGATCAATGAATTGTGATTGATATATTCGATGTCAAATTAAGTGTTAGAATTAAGTCAGGTTGATATTCAAATGTTTTGATGAATTTGTGGGCGAATTCTTTATTCTGGTTTAAAAAGATCTAAAATGTTGGTATTTTTGTTGGAGGAGATATACCTATCACTGTGGAGCACATATCATCGTAGTTATTCCACAAAAAGCTGTATTTGAAGTACCAATAGATGATTAACATACAATCGATACAAGTAATGAGGCAAAAGTCCTGAAGGAGTATTTATGAATAGGCTAAAAGCTGACCTACAAATTGGCTGTACCGACTTGGTGGATGAAATGGTAGACGAAGTATAAACTCTTCAAGTCTGTAGGAGAGTGAATGATGAAATTGATAAATACAGTTTCGATCCAGTGCTTCAACCCTTGCAAACCTATTTTATAGCAGTCAGTTAGGAAATACTTTTAAAATAGTAATCACAGTACTGCCTAATTATAGACGTGTCATAAGTTCTACGCACTGATCCGGTTAGACACAATCAGCAATCGAGAATGTAATTTACTGTAATAATAATGATGCGCGATGATGGGTGTGCGACCTTTTTTTTTTTTTTCTAAAGCATGTCTTGGTACCGTTCATACTCTGTTCTTTTTAAATAAAGAAAAGATCACGATTTATCTATTACACTCCTATAGATATATTCAAAATTTGATTACCTAGAAATTATTATAAAACGGACCCTATTCTTGATTGTTGCTCTTGTTGGATAAAGTAACTAGGTTTAATCTAAATTCTGCAATCTTCATTTGTCAAGCAACATTTATTTTCACCCTGCTATGATCTAGCTCTTCGTTAGACTAGCCCTCATGATCTATAACAGCCCTAATATTATTCTTTACTACTTCCATCCAATCAGGATCTTACTATAAATTTCTAAAGACAACATTTCCTTCTTTTTTTTCTGTTATTATTATCGGAATGCAAATATCGATCCACCACGTACACTAACTTCTCAAAACATACAAAATTAGAATTAAACACTATCTTTACCTCCAAACCATAAATTATACTGTAAGTCATCGAATTGAATTCCGACCACAAAAAAAAAACAGAATCCAAGGGCCAGTCCTTCGGCAAGGCCGCTCGGGCTATCCCAATTATTTCCGGTCATCTACAAATCAAGTTTCTTATAGAAACTTTTCTGTGGCAAGGTAATTTTAAATTCCAAGAAGCACCTATGTATCATTTTGATTTAACGTTTTAACCGTTCGATAGAGAGTTTAGAGCAAGATGGTTTCTGATTATTTCCTTTAGAAATATTATTGGAGAATTAACTTAATTGATTGCCATTGCTACTGAGTGATATCTAGTTTTTGGTCCAGTTGCGAAAATGAATTTCATGTTAAAACCCTTTTTCAGCTGGCTAATAAAATTCTAATGTATTTCATGCATCTATGTTTTAGAGTAGGTAGAGCTATTCATAATCATCATCATCATCAGCCTAGAGTAGAGTAGAGTAGAGTAGGGACTCCATTTTCCGCACTTAGACTCTCATTCGGTCCGTTGCGCGTAGGTGTCCTGGCTAAATTAGCCAGCCTAGCTCCGTCCAGAAGCACAGAAGTTTCCTGGGATCATCACAGGCTTCGCGGAGCGACCTCACCGTTCCGAGGATTTGTTTGCGTTGGGTAGCCACGGCCTCGCATTCCAGGATGACGTGGGCAGCTGATTCTTCGGCGTCAAAGCAAGCAGCCCCTGCAGAGTGGGCTGTCTGTGGCGCCTATGTTAAAGAGATGTTTGTTAAGGGGGCAATGGCCCGTTATTGTCCCTATTATTATTCTGAGGTTATTTCTGCTTAAGCTGAGCAGTCGTTTTGTTAGTCGTGGATGTAGACTTGGCATCGCCATTTTTGACTGCCTACATCATCATCAGCCTATTAATGTTCCCACTGCTGGGACACAGGCCTCCTCTCTATGAGAGGCAATGGCCTATGAGCCATCCAATACTACTTAAATCGTTAAAGTGTGAGATCCCTAAACTAAATCAATCAAATCATATGATCATTTATAATCTAAATATAATTTTTTACTAACATTAGGTTAAGACTTACTAGACATATGGATTGTATTTGATCTGAAATAAAATGTATATTATTATTATATGATAAAACTGAGCCCAGAACGAGGCATAAGAATCCTCACATTTCCGCGTCGCCAATATCAACTTACGCCATTCAATATAATCGCGTGTTTTACACTGTCCCGAGTGAACTGAGTCATCAATACTGATTCATTACCACTTCAGTTTATTTATAAATACTCCTACACACGTGGCAAGCTCACCGACTCTGCCTGGTACTCATTGTTAATGTGGACACATTTGTCTAATTACTGTTACTAGTAAGTGTCGATGAGGCTTAAGATAATGGAGTTAATGAGTTGGAAAAAAACTAATCTGATGTAACACTTGAGGATTATGGAGTAGGTGTTTTATTTGGGGAAAACGAAGACAAGGTATACCGTTTTCTGCAGTAGAAGAGTAAAAGGCGCAACTAAACAGGGATTAATTAATTACTGAATTTGATTAATAGACTGGATTTCTTTTATTTATAAATTAAACCGATCAAGAATATTGAATACGTGTGGAAAATAAGAGTGAGGGAAGGAATGATATCAAAGAAAGATAGACGATAAAAGGACACGCAGAGAAGAAATAATAACGGATACAGACAGCGGCGAATCGTAGAAGTGTGTGTATTAGTCTATGGAGCTGTACATTCAATAATAATTACGATCTACAAGATTGTATAGCAAATTAACATTGCAAAAGCTTTTATTTTCAACTACATATTTAAATTAGACCGAAATTAAAGCTGACATTTAAGAATATCAGTGCCACTCTAAATTCCAAATCGACCGTTTGAAATGTCCCAAATTAATTTTAGGTAGATTCTATTGATTGAGAATTTGGAATACAAAGTAGGATTTAAAAATCAATGAAGCAGTTAATAGTGTCATTTGTTATTTTGAATAGGTTTAAATTCCCTATTAACCGTCTTCTTTGACCCAGTGACTGTTGCCAAAGCTTTGCTTTAGATTACTATCAGTCGTGCGTGGAGAGACAGATTCACCATGCATAATGTGCCAACTTGCCAAGCATCTGACTGCCATCTGGCTTTAACAATTATTACGGTAACCAGGTCGAACACGGGTTGAAACATTCCAAGTAAAAAGATAAGATGATCAATATAACATTCACTGAGCTAACAGAACATTTCACTGCTTCTATTTCAATTCAATAAAAAACTGGCCCTTATTTCTGCAGATTAATTAACACGGGACCAAACATAATCCCTTGGGACAAACCACCTATCATAAGTCATTTTGAGATGTTCTATAGATTTCGGCTTAGGTACAATATAAACAGGAGTTATCGTTGCATATAATGCCTTAATTTAGTTGGCGAAAGCTCTAATGATCATGGTAATGGTAATTTCAGCATCTAACACAATTTGACCTAAACTCGAGTATCTAAAACGCCTAACTCAAAAGGTTTTTCACAGTTTTTCAAAACACTTGACATTTAACACCGTGTCTGATATAAGTCGACGACTCTATTGTGGTGTTCTGCTCCAATTAAACTGAATGTGTAAGCGAGCCGAGTGAATCTCCCGTAGCTTATGAGTTAGTTATGCCTTGCTGGGTCTGCTGTGACCAACTTATAATTGTTGGGCTTTAGATCGTGACTGGTCATTGTCTGGAGTTTTTGTTTCATATGGGACTTCATGAATGAAATAAAGAATAGTGTAATCTTACTACTCGATCAAAATTACAAGAACTTTACCTTACGAGGAAGGTGCATGTATGTCTGGATTTATTCTTTGCAAAGTAGTGTTACTAGTGTTTTTATTACGGCAATCTTAAAATCATAAACATAGGTAACCAACGGATTCCCTTATTTTAAATTTTAACTCGACTCGCCTGAGATTCTTCCCTTGATTTGTAATTTCACGCTCAACATACTTATCGACATTAAATTCCATATCAATGCTCTTAAACACGTTACTACCTGTCCCAACACGTTTCTACTGAACTTTGTGACTTCAGTTGCACCTGGCTTTGATAAACGTGTTATCTCCTTCCTGTGAAGGGATGGAAGCATAAAGAAATAATTCTTGCCGACACTATTACGGTTGAAGATATTACAAGGTATTTCCGCTATAAAGAATGTTACCTTCACCGTTGACCGGATTGCAAGGGTCAATGTCTCTTCTTCTTGCGTACTCATCTCTTATAGTAAGTCAATGATCATTAGGGATGTCTTGTATGTTGTTAGATTTTTGAGTTATGTCATCATTCTTATTGACTTCCTATGTTCTTAGATCTTTGTCTGTATTTCTCCATTAGTTCATACAGGTTCACCATTTTTTTCAATGAGGCAATGGCCGTTTGATATTAAATTATGATTATTGCCTCAGGGCCTTACGTATTCGTCATTCACAATTTCCTCTATAAAAACGAGAGAGGCGCCAATAAATTACTAGTGTTATAGAACATAATAAACCTACGCCATGACCTTGATGACGACAGGTTTAAAACGAGCGGAACATTAGCGGTTATATCTGATGACGTGACGTTACCTGAATATGTTAATTGCTGGCTAGATGAAATGTTATATCGAGGCGGATTTATTAGATTTATACATAGAAGGCCTCTTGAGCCTATGAAGCCTACACATTTTGCCAAGCTTGATTTTTCTGTAATACAATATTCCTAGAATTTGATACGGAAGAATGTTCAGTGTTACTTTATTAGATAGGTCATCATTATTATTATTCACTGCCTTTTTCAGGGTAATCCTTTTTTAAGTGAATGATCTTGTTTGTAAGAAATGTCTGCTAATAATCAAAAATAATTTCAATTACCTAAACCATTTTCAGTCAATTTCGGAGTCGTTCAATTCGTCAAAAAGTTAGAAGTTAAACCCGCTCCCAAACGTAAATCTACATCAATACTAATACGTATTATGAATGATCCAAAGATATTTAAAGAAGACCATGAATGAATGTTATTGAAAGCATTGAATGATCATATAGGTGTAGGTTTGTATGTGTACGTTTTATAAACTAACATGCATCGTCAATTCGTCATTATTAAAGAATCTCATTTTATGTTATAAAAATAATTGTAATCATTTTAGATATTATTAATTCCACGATGTTTTCATTGTTGGATAGTTATTTACGATTCGTGACTTATGAATTGATGATGTAACTTTCTTGCACGAATTTCTGAGACATTACTGTCCAACTGAGAATTAAAAAATGTTCAGTAGTAAACTTAACTTACATAGATATTAACACAATAGGATATTGGAAATACAAGGTGTGATGTGTCTGGAGAGATGACGAGTCATAGAGAAGTATGGAAGAAGAAAACATGTTATACCCCAAAGGAATTGGCTTATGGGCAGGAGAATGGTGATTGGGAATACATAGCATGCAAGCAGTATGAATAGAGAAGTATGGAAGAAGAAAACATGCTATACCCCAAATGAATTGGCTTATGGGCAGGAGAATGGTGATTGGGAATACATAGCATGCAAGCAGTATGAATAGAGAAGTATGGAAGAAGAAAACATGCTATACCCCAAATGAATTGGCTTATGGGCAGGAGAATGGTGATTGGGAATACATAGCATGCAAGCAGTATGCTTTGAAGTTGCACTTAAGGTGACTACAGAAGTTAAATTAGCAACTCTATATGTGACTTCGTTTGAAATACTGTTAGAATAATGTTCTAATCAGCTTGCACTACAAAGTGGTTGTTACGTCGGTCACTGTGGGCCGAATAGTGCGAAATGAATGGTTTTTTGCGATTTACAAAAAATCTATTGATTGGACTAAAAAAATAAAACACTATCATGGTAATATTATGTTGCTTGTAGAATTATTTGCCAAAAAATCAGAATGATCGCATGTATTTTGTATGGTTTTTACTCGATAAAAGAAATTTTTAGAGATATGTAAGTAAGTTCGTGATTTTTTTTATCGAATAAAATTAGTTGCATTAAGTTTTCAAAACACTGTCGTACTAGCATAGGTATATCCTGAAGAATATCATATATTTTTCTGGTTTTGTTTATTGCAGTGAATCATATGCTTTTTTGCATTATAAAACTCGCGTTTAGCTCCTGTAGTCCCCTTAATATTTCTTGTCTTGCATTGGTCAAGTGGACTTCGTGAAAACTATACCGACATTTATAATAATTGTGAATACTGAAATGACATTATCCAACGTATTAAATCTTATTGTATTGTATTTCCTTTGTTTTAAAGTTTGGCGTTCAAAAGTGAATTCTATTTGGCCTAACTGAAATAAATTTTATGACTTTGACTTCTATTTTGGACGTGATAACGTCTTATAAATCGATGAACACCGGCTGCACGCACGAAAAAGTGTCACACCGTTACGTGCGCCGCGATCAACGCCCAGCCCAAACCCTTGGACCTAGAAAACTGAAATTTTGCGCGGTGGTTCCCTTTATAATGTAGACAAGGAATAAGGGAAGCAATAAGGAAGTATTTTTCGAAAGTTTGTATGAAAGTCCGTCAGTTATAAGGTTAGAATCATAAAATTTTGTGATTAGGCTGACGATTGAAAATTAATTTATATGTGTCTCAGCGTTTTTGATAATTCCACCCCCAAAGTGTTAAAAAAGGGGATAAAGTTGTGTATAGAAAGTCCTTAATTTTCGAAGTAAAAATTTTTTTTTTTTATCTAGGCGTATGGTTGGAAGCTAACGCAACGATGTTGTTAGAATTTTAATTCTTTATGGGGGTGAAAAAGGGGATGTAATTTTTTTTTTTTTTTTAAATTTAAAACACTAATATCATGAAAAATTACGTTATCACGTAAAATTATCGTCCATAAACCGACTTTACAGATAGCCAGTTTTTTATGTCATTTCGTCGACTGTAAAGTTCAGCAAGAAACCACAGAATACTTTTGATTATTTCTTAATGAAACCTTTCACTTCATTGTAATTTAATGATCCAATTTCTGCTGCTGTCTCAATGCCATTGTTCTTAATCGAACGTGCTTCTTTGCGTTTGTGCACTTAAGGCGACTACAGGAGGTAAACGCGAGTTTTATAATGCAAAAAAGCATATGATTCTCTGCAATAAACAAAACCAGAAAAATATATGATATTCTTCAGGATATATGCTAGTACGATAGTGTTTTGAAGACATAATAGAACAAATTTTATTCGATAAAAAAAAATCACGATCTTATCTCTAAAAAAAATCATACTAAAATACATGCGATCATTCTGATTTTTTGGCAAATAATTCTACAACCAACATATTAGCATCATACTGTTTTACTTTTTTAGTCCAATCAAAATAGGACTTTATTCTAACAGTATTTCAAACGAAGTTTGAACCACCACAAATAGAGTTGCCAATTTTAGGGTTAGAAGGGCCTTAAATTGATTCCATATAGATACGGTCAATCTACAGATGCAGTGGAATCTGTGGATTCGACCGCTCATCTCAATTCACAGCGTGCAAGTAAAAAACTAGATGGGATGACCTAATCTTTGCCAAGAGACACATTCTTCAAAGGTTAAACTGTTCTCGCCATAACAGGTTCCCATATGGTCTGATTAAATTATAATAAAGATATATCAGAAATGCATAAATGATTGAAAAAGGTGTGTTTGATGAGGAAATTGACGTAATTATACTGTGGGTGGTCCGTGATGAAGGCATGTGTTAGAAACTGAACTCTAGAGCTATCTAAGTTATTAGAAGTTGCAGTTAAGTTTTATAAATACGTGCTCACGAATACCATCTTTTTGCAAGTAATATTGCTGAAACAAGAGGGTCAACTT
Source organism: Xestia xanthographa (assembly GCA_905147715.2). Taxonomy (NCBI): domain Eukaryota; kingdom Metazoa; phylum Arthropoda; class Insecta; order Lepidoptera; family Noctuidae; genus Xestia; species Xestia xanthographa. The sequence continues at coordinate 7,392,041 of LR990661.1, read as the reverse complement.
TTACGACTAAAAGTGCGTAACATCTGTACTAATCGTCTGTCTAATATGATGATGATATACCATGATTGGGACATTAAAACTACTTGTATCCCGAGGGATAATTTCCAATCGTAAATCAGGCGAACCTGTAGGTACGCCTAAGGGTTCGCCTGATCTCAAAACTATTTACTTAGTATAAATTAACTATTGTTAACATTCTTGCATCTATTGAATGGCTACTGTTACAAATTACATCATTTTCCATTTTTTAACTACAACCTACAAAAGAATGCTTTATAAAGCAGTGATATCTTTACGTTATTTCAAGTTCGCTAGGTCACCGGACGTGGGTAAACGGGCTTGCCCACGCGCAATCTCATTATATCGAAGAATCCTCATATTATTGCTGTATTTGAGACTATATTTGGTATATGCTTTTGCCTGCGTTATACTATCTCACGGGGTTAAATTATCGTAGGTCCTATAACTCATAGGATTCGAGGTACCTTTATGCCAAATTTCATCGAAATCTGTTCTACATCGAAAAATCCTTAGATTGCTGTATTTGAGACTATATTTGGTATTTGCTTTTGCCTGCGTTCAACTATCCCACGGGGTTAAATTATCGTAGGTCATAGGACCTACGATAATTTAACCCCGTGGGATAGTTTAGTTATAGAACTCATAGGATTCGAGGTATCTTTATGCCAAATTTCATCGAAATCTGTTCTACATCGAAGAATCCTCATATTTCTGTTTTTGAGACTATATTTGGTATTTGCTTTTGCCTGCGTTAAACTATCCCACGGGGTTAAATTATCTTAGGTCCTATAACTCATCGGTTTCGTGGTACCTTTATGCCAAATTTCATCGCAATCTGTTCAGACGTTGAGGTATGGAAAGGTAACACACAAACAGACAGACTAATTTTCGCATGTTTAATATGAGTATGGATTCGTAGGTAGGTGGTATAGTGGCTACCACTTTTTATGTTGGTTTTACTCATACTAACATACTTAAAAGTAATTAATAAAATACAGAAATGGCTCTTTTAATTAGGTACCGTACCGTTTTAGATGTTTTTGTGCAAATTAAGATAGTTGTGGGTAGTGGAGTTTGAAGAATTTTAATTTGAATGTTTTATGGCATCATTATATAAGAATTGCCGTTTGATAACTTTAGAAAAAAAGCAAGCCAATAGACCCGGAAATAATCCGTTACGCCTAAAATACTGCGGCATTCATTTTGAAATAAATATATGTTAAAGTTGATCCTATGGGTGACGAAAACACGATTCCATAAACTTTTCTCGATAGAAAAAAATTCCAAAGTTAAGTACCTCCAAATCGAACAATAAACCTCTAGTATTCAAAAAGTACTTCAGATTTGATCATGAAACTTTGCGTACTAACTTTACTAACTGAACTATCTATAAAGCAGGTCTTATGTGTTTTATTTTTTTAGTCCAATCAATAGATTTTTTGTAAATCGAATCAAAAAAACACTAATTTCGCACTATTCGTCCGCAGTGACTGACGTAATAACCGCTTTGTAGTGCAAGCTGATTAGAACTTTATTCTAACAGAATTTCAAACCAAGTTTGAACCACCACAAATAGAGTTGCTAATTTTAGGGTTAGAATGGCTTTAAACAACTACCTCATGCCCGCGACTTCGCCCCGCGTGTAGTTCCGTAATTATTGTCCCACGGGATCGTACTACCGGGATAAAAAGTATCCTAAGTGTTAATCCAGATAATAAACTATCCGTGTACCAAATTTCATCCAAATCCAGTCAGTAGTTTTTTCGTAAAAGAGTAACAAACACCCATCCATCTATCCTCACACACTTTTATTGAATAATTGGAAGTTTGGGATTAGGATATTCAGGCACAACGCCATTGTTGACTTCAAACTGTAGTAATTTTAAAATAACAACCTGCTTGTAGTAAGTAATTAAAAGTAAGTGTGATTGTCTTTTTAGGGTTCCGTACCCAAAGGGTAAAAACGGAACCCTATTACTAAGACTTCGCTGTCTGTCCGTCTGTCCGTCTGTCCGTCTGTCTGTCACCAGGCTGTATCTCTTGAACCGTGATAGCTAGACAGTTGAAATTTTCACAGATGATGTATTTCTGTTGCCGCTATAACAACAAATACTAAAAACAGAAATAAATCAATATTTAAGGGGGGCTCCCATACAACAAACGTGATTTTTTTGCAGTTTTGTCTAATGTTTTTAAATAATGGTACGGAACCCTTCGTGCGCGAGTCCGACTCGCACTTGGCCGGTTTTTTAAACTTTCACGATCAGAACACGAGTAAGTGTGATTTAAAAATAATATCGTATTCACAATCATTACTAATTAACCTACCTAATTAAATTCCAATTAGCTCGATAATTTTTACACAGTTTAAATATTGATACTGAAGATGAAATCGGAATGGAAAGGATGGCCACTTGACAACTGTAGAATTACATAAAACTTGCAGAAAATGGAGATGCTCAATGCTAAATAACAATGTTTACAGAATCAATTTGTACAATATTTTGAAAGTTGTTTAGCACTAAAATGTTTCGAAATATCTTTGTAGCACGTTATTATTTGGATGTATTTCAAAGTAATCGTTTGCGAACTTTATTAAAGAATTTTCTGTAGACAAGTAAATCAAAACAAATAAAAGATGTGAACGTCAAGAAAGATAGGACTCGAGAGCTCGAAAATATTGATTCTGAAAAATATTTTGTTGCAAAAGAGCAACCGGAAGTGGTCATTTCTCCGTTGATTGCAATAGCGAAGAAAAAGCATCTGAATTCCTCGTCCTAACATTAATAGGTGCTTCCTAAATCATAATAAGGCCATTAAAACAAACTATTTTTATCGTCAGTGAATCTATTTTATAGCTCACTAACAGAATTTAAACACCTTGTGTAATGCTACTTGATACCAAACATATAGACATGAAGCCTTGCAAGTGCCATTTCTTCACTTACTCCTCGAGGAAGTAAGGTAACACCACGGAAGTGTAACACCGGATAGAATGTAATTAAAGAAATAACGTTAATGATATTAAAACATTGTCTGCTCATGTAGTTGTTAGAAAGAGCGGAACGAACAGTAATTTGGGAAAAAGCGCTGGACTATTTCTGGCTTATTAATTACTAGCTGATGCCCGCGGTTTCGCCCGCCTGCAAATTATATCTAAAACCTTCTTCTTGAATTACTCTATCTATTAAAAAAACCCGCATCAAAATCCATTGCGAAGTTTTAAAGATCTAAGCATACATAACAGACGCGGCGGGGGACTTTGTTTTATAATATGTATGACAGTCTAGCTTTTATAAGCAAGACAATGCAATTAGATGCATTGAAGTTATTAGGGCGAAAATTGGAAAACAAATCCAAGTCAAATTTCTTTCGAGCTGGAGTGAAATCTAAACCAAACTTAAAAAAAACCGGCCAAGTGCGAGTCGGACTCGCACACGAAGGGTTCCGTACCATTGACTATATTTAGTATTTGTTGTTATAGCGGCAACAGAAATATATCATCTGTGAAAATTTCAACTGTCTAGCTGTCACGGTTCATGAGATACAGCCTGGTGACAGACAGACGGACAAACGGACAGACAGACGGACAGACAGCGAAGTCTTAGTAATAAAAACGACCCATTAACCTCTCACAGGGGTCCCTGTGTTCCATCAGAAGGAAGATTATAGTCTGATTATAATAATATAACGCTCATTCTTGATTTCTTGCCATTCATTTTATTTACTTTAAAACCGTTGACAGTTCAATCCCCTTCAGTAATCTCGTCTACTATTGTAATATGAGGTAACAGGTTTACACTGCTACGGATTCCAACCTCGATGCATAGACAAAGAAATAGCGGTCCTAGCATTTAAATTAGTTGCATAAATTGTACTGACCAGCCAGACCGAAAATCGGCATTTGTGTGATGGTAATGGCGGTGCAAATAATGGAACCTACTTACGCGTAGGCCAGTTTTATAGAAGACTAAATTAGAATAAACGAGAGATCAAAGGGCTTAAATGATACATAGTACTTCATAATTACATGGACTCTACCTTTTGTATTAAGAAAAAATACTGGCATGAAAATATCACACAGAAAAAAATATGAAGATAATTTTGGGCGACTGTTTGAAATTGGAATGCAATTTGGGACTAAGTCAATTAATTGAAGTGAGCCTCAACGAACTGATTTTGGATAATTTGTTTGTCGATCATGCAAAATTAAAAGAGAGAAGGCATTTCCTTTAATTGAGTACGGACTTCGTAGAGTCCAGAGTCGTGAGTTCAATATCCAGGCCAATCCAATAAATGGTTGTCCAGATGCGGAAATGGCACCATCAACACACCAATAACGTTTCAAACTTCCTGTACTAGTGTTCCTGTAGAAATGTTTATTCACGTGACGATCGGCTTATAACGCCATAGACGAACTGCGTTTAGACATGTTTAAAATTGGAGTTTATATGCTGATAGCATAGAAACTTAATGCGTGGGTTAGTTAACATAATGTATTCAGATCTATTTGACATAATAAATGGAAAAACAATAAAGGTAGAAGGACATAATAAATGGAAAACCAATAAAGCTAGAAGGAGAACAAAATCACAGTTACTGACCCACCACAGAGTATGACTGAAAAACTGTATTTTTCAGTTCAAATGCACACATATCCAATGCTGCTTGAAAGGTCGTTTAAAACAGTTCAGGCATTACAAAAGAACATTGTGCAAAAACAAAAGACGACATTTACGAGCAATTTCTCACAAAGGATTTGCAGTATTAGCGTTAAATTGATGATACGGAGCGAAAAGCGTGACTTTTCGAGGATTTTCTGACAGTAGCAAGATGTATTAACATGTCCAACACTCGTTTCGTTTCTTATTAGTTATCGTTATGCTTCTTGTATTTCAAGGGTATATCTGCAGTCTTGGTAGCTATAAAGGTCAAATAAAACTGTCTAGCGACGTGATGGGTTGCCATATCTAATTATGAGAAAATAAGGATTTTCTAAACACAAACTTCAAGCTAAGTTCTTATTTTTGTTTTGATTTATCGCGTCTAGACATCATTATGTATCATTTAAGTCATCAGAACCATATAATTCAACCTGGCATTGTAATTACCATGAGATTTGAGAACAGTTCCACCAATCAGAAAAGATAATCCAAGTTCCAGTTACTAGCTTTATAAGGGACATCGATTCGATAACTCTAGTTCAAACCATCGTTTAGCCAGAGAGAATCGCCGACAATGTAGACTAAACGCAATTTAATAAAACAGTAGCCTTATAAGTGTCGATTAAAAGCGATTCCGATTAATCGATTACACTTAATTAAACACTAAAATGGCGATGGATAAATCAGATTTTAAAAGGACAACGCCTATTTATAGTAATGGACCGGCAAATAAAATATGTGATGCTAACCTTGGTTTAACAGATAACCGACACGCAATATGTAGGTAAATGTTTGTTTAAACATTTTGAACTTAAATAAGGCGTTAAAGATTTGGAATTCTTGGATTTTTTTTTAAATTTCGCAAGGCCAACTTTTTGTATTTTGAGTCAAAAGAGGTTTAACTGTAGTTTGACAGGGGATTTCTTTTCTCGGGCTATATTTAATCCGTTAGATGTGAAAAGGAATTTATACAAGTTGTATGGGCTGAAGTAACCTCGCTGGGGTCTGAAACAACAGCAAACGGTAACGGGGCAGACCCAGAAAGAGATGGCTTCGATTCTTTTCTCAAAGATCAAAAACAGGATGGCCGGATAGGGATACCTAAGTGGTGGAAGGAAAGAGAGGCCTTTGCCCATCGGTGGGACACGAATGGCTCATAACAAGGAATAAGATAGTATATTTTTGGCATTGGATAGTTAATAAGCTTCTAAGACGACCTTACTGCCGATTCAAGGCTAATCTGGTATAACCGTAGTGACGAAGATTTCTTTGCTAATCAAAACATCTACGTAAGTTAAGGCCACGCCTGCTGACTACCTATATCTGTAAGCTATGTTCGACCCGTTACCCTGGCCCTGTTATGTCTAATACAACTATTTATGTAGTTTATAATAAGTAGCCTACAACTAGCTTCTAATGATTATAAACTGCGGGTGACTGCGGGATGCCAGGATTCCTAGTTGCCAGTACCGTTGCTATAGCAACACCAAACACATTGCTGTTAGCTAACCAGTCTGAGGATGGCAACATTGCCTTAGAGAATGCTCGTTGTACCATGCCATGTTTAGAACTTTAGAAGTACCTAAGTCTTTTCCGCTGGGCAAAGATGGATTGCGTAGATTCTTTTTTTTTTAGAAAAGAATAATTAATAATTGGCATAATAGGTTTTAAGAATGCAGTGCTTTATTCCAGTATGGCAGTGTTATTTTGAGCTAAACTGGTCAAATAGATTTCAGTTCAATAAATAATTTAGAATTATATATACCATAAATCATTGACTATATTTTAATATGTAGTTTGTGCATAGTCTGAGAAACAAAAAGTCACTGCAGTTTAAAAAGAGAATTCAAGTCACATTCACACTTGACATATTTTTAAACAGAATTCCAAGGTATACCGTAATTCCAGAACGATTTTAAATTCTGCACGCATATTTTCAATACGGATCCATTTAGCCACAACAAGCTAAAATGCATAGCGAAAATTCTTTGGCGTCACATTGGGCGTCACCTACAATAGCATTCCGCAGCTTTTTTGCACTTATACCAAACCAGTGTAGCATTCCGAATAAATGAGTACTATTTAAAAGTGGAGGCTTTTCTCTCTTTTACTCGGGAATGGATAGAAAGGGACAGATAGATGTTGGGTTATTTCACTATTTGGGAAATAAACGGGTGAGTAGTACTGCGTGGAAGTTTTAATGACAATATAAAATGTCGGAAGTTTGTTCGATTCTCTCGGTTCGAGTAATTTTGAGACTGTTAGTATGTACAAAAAAATTGGTACTTAATGCTTTAAAAAAAGTCGGCAATTTTCTTTTTGTATTTTCTATACAATGCATCAACCTGTTTAATTATTTACACAAGCAATTAAGCCATTCCAGTTTCCGTTATCATTAAAATAGGGCCTTTAATGTCCTAGCAAGCAATTAAATAGAGCGTGTCTTATCACTGTCCTATTTCACAAATTCTTGCATCATTATACATTACCCTACATGACTTCCATCATTACCCTACTTTGTAGTATGTACAGCAAAATGTTCCCATAAAGTTATTTGGAGTAGGCAGTTTCGTCATTTTACGCTCCTGTTGGTCGTTTCGTCTTCCTGCATAACTTTGCATTTATTTACATTATTTTCATAGTTACCTACTCTAGCTCTAAAAATGGATGCTGAATACAACTTATGAAATCACGTTTATTATTTTTTAGCTCGTTTAATTTTATAGGGTGCACGATAATAGTAGAAAACACTGTCACATTTTTTTTTGAAGTTTTTTCTAAACGTTTTAAGGAAGTTTTTCTGAACACCACGCACCGTTAAGATTTTTATAAAAGTTTGTGTGGAATTAGTTTGACTTACATATAAAAACTCTGATTACATCATTATTAGCAACTAAGTAGGTACCTAATTAAGTTTTTGGCTATTCCTGTGAAACTCACAGGAATAGAAACTGTTTCCCTTTGCTCATTGAAATTAATATGTCAGTTTACAGTTATTTTAAGTAGAAATTATATTTTAAACCCAAGTATTCAAAATGTCATTAAAGTGTCCGACACAGACTACATCAAAAGTTCAGTAACGATCACATTAAATTTTTATTTAGTGCTATTAAAATCAGATTACACTCGATGTTTCTTTATTAAATATTCGATCATAAACTTTTATACATGAGGCATTGGAATTTGACCTTCAAGTTGATTTTATTTATTGGAACTTAACACCGTTTTATTGGCGGATGCAGGTTGCAAAATTCTACTTAACATTACATGTCATCAAGCCTGTAATCCGCGAATGGTTAGGCAGAGGTGTACTTACCTAGCAAAATAATATTTTTACATAAAAATAAGATATAAGTAGTGACAAGATCTTGCCACTCCTGGAAGCCTTTGACTGTCCCATTCCTTCATTCTTTCTGCGAATATACCGTGGGAACAAGTTGTGTTACGTGTTTTAATCAAAGTCTACATCCGAAGTCGATCCGAAGCCCTGTGAGGACCCTGGCTGGACATCATCAGATCGAACATCACTATTTCTATAACCTTGTTACAAATTAGGCAATATATATACATTTATGATGATTGCAGCAAAATGTCATAATGATGACGCCTCAATGACTGACAACTAAAAGTGTCGTGCAATCGTGTGAATAAGTATGTCTGTGTTGATTTATTTTTATTTTCAAGCAAGCTTTCAAGTAGCAACAAAACCCAGTACTTACGACAATTATCTTGTTAAGTACTTGGGTATCATTTTAACTGCTTTCAGCAAGCTTGTACGCTTAACTTTAATATTCTTACTTGCAAATAAAACGTTGTTTATGTAGTTTATTTTTAACTTTTACCCATTTATTTACTAGTATTTTTGCTCCAAACAACTTTTGGTATTTATTTAACTTTTTTTGTGGATGAACCACCTCTTAAGGATTTATAAATAATGAGCAAAATTAGAAGCAGTTCGGATCATACTAGCCACCAATATTGTTCTATCTGGTCTGCAAAAGGCCTGTCTAAACCAAAATTGACAGCTTTCTGGGCTTAAAATGTTGATCCGGTTTTATAAACAACCAATGCTTCTTGAGAATTTGCGAATATACGAAAGAAGCGCGTTTATGTCTTCGTATCCTATACTTAGTAATATTTTAAACATAGTAAAGAAGAAGTATCTTGTGAATTTTATGACTCGTAAACAAGGTAAGTGGTGAGCATCAGGCTATTTTAAGGTGTAACGTATGGACAAGTGTCATTTTATCGCATTTCTTGTTGGCAGTTTACCTACCTGCAGTTAATAGAAATGCAGTCACCCAGTCTGGGCTTTTAGTTTTAACTAATCATTCGTAGGTAGCAAACGCACGCAAAAATGAAAATTTCTATTAATAATTTAAATTTTGATTTTGACTGTTGCAAATAAAATCATGGAAAAAACGTTGACTTCATCTTGATTAGGGCTTTCTTCTGTGGTTATTTATTATAGAAAAATATTAATTTATAAGATCAGAATTAAATTTAATGCGATTTTTTTTTTTTCAATAATACTATTAATTATACCCATATATGATTTTAGTAAGAAAATTAAACGGAATCTACTCGATAACACCGCAAAAACTACTCAAAATCAAAACGAAAACATGAAAAAGGCCAACTTCCCTTCGCATGTTCAGAGCTCCCCATAAAAATGCAACGGCGATTATTTTCAAGTTAAATCAATATTACTATAACGAGGTATAACTACGTCGTTTACCTGTCGCGACCTTGAATGAAAGGGGCAGGTAGGCCCGTGTTGTGGTTGGCTGAATGATTCGTAACGGACTTTTTTAAAAGTATTTGCTCGTTCTTTTTTTTGTCTATGGTAATTTTGATAAAAGTAGAAGTAAACAAAATTGTTTGTTTTCCTTTACATTACAGTATCTGGTACTTATTTATGGGACACTACAATACTATTTTACACGTATAAAGTAGGTACCTACGCATTATGAGCAAAGTCAGTGCATCAGATGTTTCTCATGCATTTTCTTGGCTTCTTCCGTTAGTTTGTCACTAAATTTTATCAGATTTTAAATGAAATGTACGGTTACAGTAATTAGAACCGTGGAGAATCGATAGCAACAATAATTTCATACATTAATCGATTGTGTTGCACAGCACGTGCTGTTGAGTGTGAAAGATTGATGGGTTTTAGTCAGTAAAAGTCTGACACTCCCTCCCTCCTGCTCCGCCCAGAGCGGGAGGAGTCATTTGATGATTTCCCATCCGAAAGAAAAGGGCTCCAGAAAGAGGAAAGAACTTCCTCAAAATGCGGGCCGTATCAAGGAGTAGGTATTTTCTTCTGAATCAGGCCCTTGATTTGAGTGACCCAGAATATGATATATTGTAGCTTAATTTCACAAATAGGAACCCACATCATCCCCGAATATCATAGAATAATAAAAACCTTCCCGTGTGATATATTCCGATCATACTTGCGGGCAACAGCTTATAATATGCTGTATACTCATGGCAGACAGGAAATCATACTTCCTTCAGCACTACGCACTCGTAGTAGCCAATCTGGGCTATTATGTTCACAAATCATGAAACCTAACTGTTGACACAAATCTAGAACAAGGCCACCGATAAGGTTGTTGCTTGTTGTGTAATGCATTGTTTGATAACATAATACTATTACATAGATACTGCATTATAGCCCACTTATGTGTGCTTACGATCAAGTGTTTGTATATTATTTCGATAGATATTTTTGATCATGTCAAACTGTACCAATTTATTGGTTTATCTTATAATTTCGATGATGTCTGAATTAGGCAACTTTTTAGACCTAAAAAGAGGTAAAGTTATCTCACCCCAGACAACTTTGCTAATATTTTTTTTAAGTTTCCCTGGAAATTATTACACCAACAAAAAGATGTAGACATTGTCCTAAACTAAAACTCCTAAACAATAGAAACGGACAAAAAAATGTTGCCAGGAATCAATAGCAATTTTCATTACCTACTTAGTATGTTATTAATTTATAATGGAGGGTTTTTATTGTTTTGAAAATAATTGACTACGTATTTTACTAAGAAAAGCAATGTAATGGCTTGCTACAACGGTAATACTTGTAAATTGATGATATGACGATTTAAGGGGTACGTACACACATCAAAAAAAGTTAGCGATCATTTTGTTAAATCGAAATCTTTTTTGTTATGGTAGATTATATTATGATTTCTTCTTCTTTTTAGATTCTTTCAAACAGGGTAAGTATTTCTATTTAAATAAAACACAACAAAGATTTTTCTTGATAAAATTCAATTTAAAAAATTATATCAGCCTGCTAGTGATCACAAACTTTTTTTGATGTGTGTATACAACCTAACCCTACTAGAAATGCTCCCATAATAGGTACTAGTATCAGCATCTAAATGAAAACCTAAAACTCTACAAATGGTTCAAACATGTTAACAAATCGCCATTTTGCTAAATATGGCGCCAAAAGTACGCCATACATAGCCCTTAGTTAGCTGGCATAACAGTGCAAAAATAAAACGACCCTAACTTTCACAAAACAGCCAGGAATGTTCACGAATGTTAGTAGGTATTGGTACCTACATTACTCCATGAGTTGGAACCAATATTTGAGAGCCAACCATTGGCCTAAATGTAAATGGTATACCCCGACTTTTAAGCTGAATCATTTTGGAATGCATTTGAATCTTTGAGATCCATCTTGGATTTTATGATGAGAGATGTGTTGACAATTTTAATTTTATTGTCATGAATTTTGGCTGTTGTTATCAGTTTGCTGAATCATTGTCTCATACATCTATTAATCTCTTGAGCTCTTAAACTGTAGAGTGTAGGCCTCTTTGTACTTTTTTTATTATGTGTGAATGTGTCAAACAAATTTTAATGTTTTTTTTATAGAAATTTCTTGTCGCAGACCACTTTTTTTTTTCTTAAGACGGTGCCTTGTGACTGAGATACCTAATTGAACAACTTAAGAAATTCTAAAATCAATTATTTCCTGCCTCTACAAGGCGAATACCTACGAACTTTTCAGATTGTACAAATACAAAAAAAAATATATTGTAAATAATTGATTTTAGAAAAAAACCATTAAAAAACCATTTTCGGAACAAATAGGTACTTTGGTATTTGTTCCGAAAATGGTTTTTTAAAAGGTTTTTGTTCTTTTCAGGCGCAACTTAGCACCCGACTATAAACTACAGTAGCGTATGATTTCAGATTTTATTTTTCTAGAGGCTTGAGAGTATGAAAATTTGGAATGTCAATTATGGAATTAAAATAAGCTGTATTTAACATGCTGAAGTTATTACAAAATACAGCCTTTGAATGTTGATTGGAAAGGTATCGAGTTTCGTGGGTAAGTCATAATTTATAACAATCGTGTATCGAGTAGATAATAAATCAAAATTTGACCAGAAAATATATTAATTACTATCAACTACAAATAGCAAGGCAATTTTTGATTGATGATCGTCTTGCAAAAAAATCTTCAAACCGCGATGCACTATCAAAGCAATAGAGATAGATAGTCACTAAAACCATTAAATTGGCCCAAACTGGCCACCATTGGGCCAACACTGAAGCCGGTTGTACATACCTGTTACCAAGAATTTCGTTGTGTAGACACTGAGAGTATACCGGTTTCGTCAGCTGACGCTAACAAAAATGGCGGCAAGCGCGCGAACGAAGATTGATAACCTAATCTTGTCGTTTTTGTAATCGTTTTGCATGTGAGGTAATTCGATAACGATTATTTAATCGATTATTATTAGGTATTGTTTATGTGACCACCAAAATTAACTTTGTGACCACTAACATCGATCACCTAAAATACCAATTGATCACCAAATTTAGTAAATTGAGCACCAAATTTGAATGAGGTGGTTGATGACAAACTAGTTTTGCCTAGGCCGACTTGGGGCACCCCGACTAGGATAGATTAGGTTAGACCCTACGTGGTTATTTTTTTATAAACCATTTAGAAGTAGGAGCCCCGCGATGCGGGGCTCCGTCGACCGGGTCGCCCTCGACTCGGATGCAAGAGCATTTAACACTTCAATTTCTGGTGGTCAAAAATAAATTTTTAACCGACTTCAAAAAGGCGGAGGTTATATGTTCGTGTGTATGTTTTTTTTTTTTTTTTTTTTTTATGTATGTTACCTGACTCCTCTCCCATTTGTGGACCGATTTTCAAAATTCTTTTTTCATTTGATAGAGTACACTCCTGAGGTGGTCCCATTTTAATTTGGTGAAGATCTGATGCTGACCTTCGGAGATATACAATGGAACTCTTCAAAAAGAGACGGTAAATCTGTTGTGATAGCTCCAATCGGTTGGATGTTCATTGTTTTTACAATATCATGACGGAACATCACGCCTGTATGCCCTGAGGGGGTACGCAGAAGTGTACAATTTACCTGATTTCTCTCCCATTTGTGGACCGATTCTCAAAATTCTTTTTTTATTTGAAAAAGTATACTCCTGAGGTGGTCCCATTTTAATTTGGTGAAGATCTGATGCTGATCTTCGGAGATATACAATAGAACTCTTCAAAAAGGGACGGCAAATCTGTTGTGATAGCTCCAATCGGTTGGATGTTCATTATTTATACAATATCATGACGTAACATCACGCCTGTATGCTCTGAGGGGGTACGCAGATGTGTACAATTTACATGATTTCTCTCCCATTTGTGGACCGATTTTTAACCGACTTCAAAAAAGGCAGAGGTTATATGTTCGTGTGTATGTATTTTTTTTTTTTTATGTATGTTACCTGATTTCTCTCATTTGTGGACCGATTTTCAAAATTCTTTTTTTACTTGAAAGAGTATACTCCTGAGGTGGTCCCATTTTAATTTGGTGAAGATCTGATGCTGACCTTCGGAGATATACAATGGAACTCTTCAAAAAGAGACGGCAAATCTGTTGTGATAGCTCCAATCGGTTGGATGTTCATTGTTTATACAATATCATGACGTAACATCACGCCTGTATGCTCTGAGGGGGTACACAGAAGTGTACAATTTACCTGATTTCTCTCCCATTTGTGGACCGATTTTCAAAATTCTTTTTTACTTGAAAGAGTATACTCCTGAGGTGGTCCCATTTTAATTTGGTGAAGATCTGATGCTGATCTTCGGAGATATACAATGGAACTCTTCAAAAATAGACGGCAAATCTGTTGTGATAGCTCCAATCGGTTGGATGTTCATTGTTTAAACAACATCATGACGTAACATTACACCTGTTTGCTCTGAGGGGTACATAGATGTGTACAGTACACCCAGATTTCGACAGTTATGGCATGTTATGTTCCATTTATTGGGGATAAGCCTATTACCATGACATGTATTGTTAACCATGTACAATGAATGCATAGCAAATATTTGTAAGTATAGGATATTACAACTAAAAATGGATAAATAAAAAAAAACTTTTTTGCCAAAAATAAAACCGACTTCAAAAAAAACAACAAACAAAAAAAACAAAAAGAAAAGGACAAAAAAATACACTAAAAAAAACAAAAAAAAAAACACTAAAACAAAACCACAAAAAAGTGAAAAATAACTTTAGCTTCAGAAGCCGGTGAGAAAAACACCAAATCAATCAAAGGTCAAGTTTCAGAAGTCGGTGACAAAAACACTAAATCAATTAAACAAGGTCACCGACTTCTGAAGCTTGACCTTTGATTGATTTGGTGTTTTTCTCACCGGCAACTTTAGCTTCAGAAGCTAAAGTTATTTTTCACTTTTTTGTGGTTTTGTTTTAGTGTTTTTTTTTTTGTTTTTTTTAGTGTATTTTTTTGTCCTTTTCTTTTTGTGTTTTTTTTGTTTGTTGTTTTTTTTGAAGTCGGTTTTATTTTTGGTTCTAATTTCACGATAAAATTGGGATTAATTTTGGTGATCATTTACTAATTTTGGCAATCAGTGTTTTTTTTTGCCGTTACATTTTGCTAAATCTGGTGGTTCGTTAATTGTATGCCTTTTGGAATCCTAACAAAATCCTATTAAAAGTAAGTAAAATCGAACTAAATTGAAAATGTATGAGACCTACTTACCTTGAAAATAACTCCAAAAAAATTGAGCACTGGCAGTAGTTAACACTACAGCACTTTTTCGCGGATTGTTGGAGAAACCAATGCGTGAAAAAAAACAACCCTCACGTTATATAGTATCCCAAATACTGATAGCAAAGCAAAATTACTTCAGAATCTGTTATCATGTGAAGATAAACAGTATCACTGATAACATTACCTACATGATTAACAGATAGTAATGACAGGCACAAAATAATAATGCCAATAAAGCAGCAAGTATATCTATAACACCTAATCTAATGTTTTGGTTACTTGCACCATATTATGAAATCACAGACATTCTGCCAGTAATACCTACTTACATTGATAAAGATCAGAATCTGTAGGTACTATGAGCTCGGACGAAATCTCACTACCACTACGACTCTTTTTGCTTGCAGCATTCGGCCGCTAATCAACCAATGGCATCGCAGCATCTGACCCCTTGTTTTTGTTAATGAAATAAAAAAATAAAAACTTTATAAAAAAAAAAAACAAAAAAAAATAAGACCAATAATACATAGTTCATCTTCTTCGTGTCGATGATTCGTTAAGGGTGGTAAACAGTGGAGTTCGTGTGCAAGGGATTTTGTTTTAAAAATGAGCAGATTTCGTCCGAGCTCGTGGTACATACCTACTATAATATGTAGGTACCTACTTCCGAAATGACCTTAACAACATTTAGTCTTACCAGTAATTACCTAGCCCACTACATATAGTGAGGTTTCTCTGTGCTTCGGAAACCGTTGGTCCCGGCTATCATTTGTAGATCTTTGACAGTCGTTACAGGTAGCCAGTGGCCCCAAAAGTCTGCCAACCAGTCTTACCAAGGAATATCGTATTACGTAGTACTGACTGGGTTGTGGATGTCAGATAGGCAGTCGCAACATGTGCAGTACTCGTATTCAGCTGCATTCGGTTAGACTGGAAGCCGACCCCAACATAGTTGGAAAAATGCTATCTATGGGTAATCATCTGCCTAGCCAGGTGATTATCCTATTCGATATGAGTTGAAACTATCAACTTTGGCCAACATAACATGATCAGCCTAAGGTTGCTTTTCTACCAGAGACGCAGCTTTGCTGCGAGAATGTAGCTGTGAAACTATCTGACCGTTTCCACTGATACTAAGCTAGGAAGATGCGCAGCTTGAGCTATGCGATGTATCGATAGGAGGGAAGCGGGTAGGTACTCTGCTACACCACTCGCGACCATCCATAGCACGCATCCCTCCATATAAAAATCATATCTTAGTTGAATCCGTTTCCACCAGTGCTGAGCTATATGTGCACCAATAAATATGATTGGTGGATGTCAAACGCATCCATAGCAACGTAGCATAGCACATCTCTGGTGGAAAAGCACCCTAAAACAGGCCTCCTCTCTAGCTGAAGAAATGGGCTGATCTCCAACATGCGGGCCCAGTGTAGGTTGGAGTCTGTCTACGTCTTCGAATTTTTGGTTCTAGGACATGCCGTTTTCCACCCGATGTTTTCCTTCATCTTTTTGAGAGCAGTGGTGAAAATATTAATAACACAAAGTGCCTGTATGGGCTCGAATCGAACCCACAACCTACAATGCTTAAACCGCTCCTCTAACGAAACTTTGCAAGTTTACACTGCAAGTGTGAAAATGTTTTATTAGTTATACTTAGTGTAGAAATCGGAGAAGTTATCGTTAAGGTTGATCTGCACAACATATTTTCCATACAAATTTCGGGGGACTATTACTCCACTGTTTGACATGGTACATCTAAAGTTAAACATGATATCGTTTTGTCTCATTATTAATTGTGTCTGTGCGGAAACAGAATAGTAAAATAAAAAGGCATTCAAAAGTTACGAGCTACCAAAGATTCATTTTTATTGCCAATTTTAACGTAACTTTGGGCGTAAATTAGTAATAAAAGAAGTGTCAAATTTCCAAAACAAAGTCGGTACCGACACAGCAAAATTATCGAAGAATTCAATAAATTTTATTTGATAATGATTTATGCAGTGGTTTTTTCATAAAATTCGATTTCCCAAAAGCCTTTTCATATTTTTTTACGCGCGCCTTTTACTATGAATTTTCGTGCATCTCACTGAATAATGTTTCCCCCGGTGCGGTGCGGGAGGGGGATACGCCATATTGACATGTCCTTCGTTTGATAGAAGAACAAGACCTATATTTCTGTCCTTTTCATTTCATGCATGACGTCAGTGACGTGTCATTTGTTTTTCGCTGAAGTTGAAGGGCCTGTGCATTTTTATTGCACTCCTATAATGTGTGCGTTTCGATGGCGCGACCACGGCATTCTTTTTTTTTTAAGCTATGGCAAGATTTTGTAAAAAATAAATTATTTAAAATTAAATTCATTAATTAATTAAATATTTCACATTCAGAACATTTTGAAGGTGATAAGCGATACCATACGTATGCTCCTGAAATATAAAACCTAGGATTTTTTATATTTTTTTTACAAATTCAATTTTTTATTTACCTAAATTTCAGGTCTCTGCAACGCTTAGTTTTTAAGATTTCCATGGCCGCGCGGTTCTCCGCGTTTCGATGGCGTGGCCACGTTCAAACCCTGATAACTTTTTAACCATAACTTTGACAAATTTAAGGTTTTGGGAAATTTGAACCACGTACATACATAATTTTTACAAAATCATGGCATAGTTATTTTAAAAAAAAAACGCCGTGGTCGCGCCATCGAAACGCACACCCTATAATATGGTGTAGCGACCTACTTATTTAGAAACTTTATATACATAAAACCTTCACGATATAATTTTTACTTTTCTTCTGATCTGTCACTTCTCTGTCTTGTGTTGACTAAATTGATATAGAATTATGAACATTTTTAATTTAATTTAGTTAGTGTATAACAACCACTAAATTGGTGACTCCGACGTGATACGCCCTGAAAAGGAAATCCTAAACTTTATCAGGCCAAGGAAATCCACAGTACCACGATGACAATATAAAGCAGTCGTCTGCCGACCAACGTCCAGACTCTGCTGGCTTCACAGCTATTTATTTCTCTCGAGGGATTAGCAGACCTGGCGGAAAGCGTCCAGGACATCGTGACCCCAGGCCAACAATAACAAACAATATAGTTATACAATATTATTGTTGCCACTAATCTCGCGAATTGTGTAGTGACGATGACGTTATAAGTTGATAGTAAAAGTTTTAAAGAAAAAGTTTATTTTATTCTTTTTAGCGCATTAAAATAAAAGTTCAGACGAAAGTATTATAACTTCGTTTTTGTTCGGAACGGTTCGGAACGCTGAGTATGTGCGTACGAACTAGACGCACGTGAAGACTAGCGTCTAACTGCTCATCACTGATACTATCTCCTTCGGGCACGATGCCAGGTGAGACAGCGTGCTTTTTAGCCACGCCCACCAATGAGTTCGAGCTCGTGTGCTGTGTCACCTTAAGTAAATAACATAATTTTAAATCTTTTCAACTTCATTCGTTTGTTTTCAGCTTCAACTTTGTATGACATTGCATGGTTTTAAAGCTTACTAGGTACTTAGGTAGGTAATTCTATTAGAGAAACGGTAAAGACCCGCGGTTTTAGAAAATAAAATTTTCTTATTTTCATGTCGTCCATAAATCTAATCTACATCGTACCTAGGGACCTACCGTTCATAAGATAACAGTTTGTAAATTCACAGTTTATAATACCTAACAAATTTTTAAGTTACTGAACAGTACTAAGAATTTTGGAAAATTCATCCCATAATGGAGTATGAAACTTTGTAAGTATAGAACTTCGTCATTTTTGACGATAAAAAATCCTAGCACGGCTTGTTACATACTAAGTTACAATGCCTTCTAAGTATTATCTCAAAATATAAAAAAAAAAAAACAGAAAAAAAAACCGGCCAAGTGCGAGTCGGACTCGCACACGAAGTGTTCCGTACCATTGACTATATTTAGTATTTGTTGTTATAGCGGCAACAGAAATACATCATCTGTGAAAATTTCAACTGTCTAGCTGTCACGGTTCATGAGATACAGCCTGGTGACAGACAGACGGAAAGACGGACAGACGGACGGACAGACAGCGAAGTCTTAGTAATAGGGTTCCGTTTTTACCCTTTGGGTACGGAACCCTAAAAAAGCAAGTGCCGCTTGTTTATGGTGCTTTTTGTACTTTTTAGGTTAAACAAACAGCTAACTTGAGATGAAATCTTGTATTTGCGTGGAGATCAGCAGATAATTACATAAGTGGCTACTGTTTGTGTTTAACCATTGCGCCATGAATTCTTAACAGTTTTTTTTTATTGTAGTTTTTTGTCATATAGTGTTTAACTACTAAATGTTATTCTTTCCTATTGTTAGGACACGTTCGGGTGACATTGGTAACTTTGGAACACTGGATATTTTCGGTACTTTAATTTGGATTTCATTATACATACTTTTTAGAGCTTTTTAGCATTTTATTTATGTATGAATAAAACTTTAAAATTAATACGATACCTACCTATTAGGTATCTTTTTTTGGCACTACAAATCATAAGGCAGGTATAGCATTTTTGCACGGAAGCAAACTTATTAGGCTCCGTATTTTCTGGAATTCAGACGAATTAAGGCTCCAAGTTCATAAAGGTCGAGAAACGACTTTTTCAAGCTCAAAGTCATTCCTCGTCCTTTATGAACTTGGAGGATTGTATTGATGATTATAATTCTGTAACTACATGCGTCTTACAGTCGCGAACAATATTTTAATCAACATACAACCTAGCACTGGCCTGCAAATTGCAAAAAACGTTAGAAAAATTGAATTTCGTGAGCTACCCTGACGCTTTCACCTTAATGAAACCCAAAATAAATAAAATAAGGTAGAAGTTGAATGGCGGTCACTACGCCCTTTTTGCCCTGAACGATCAAACAGACATAGTGAATTCCTTCTACGTCGAATCTTTCCCAGACAGCGGTAATTAGGATCGTCACGCGAACACGAAAGAGGGTCACGAAGTAAGAGTACCTACCTAAGTAAATATTTTTCGTGTCTACATCTAGTGAAGTGTGGTCGCAGTTACGTAGTTAGAAAGAGGCTGTTGAGAGATTGCATAAGGATGCAACAGTAGGTATGTACCTATGATAACATCTGATAAAAACCAAACCAGGATTAGCCTGATTTCATAAGCTTAATCAAGGAAACGGAATCTTGATTCCCTGATGGTGGATTATTGTAAGTTGCAACATCAGGTTAGTAGCATGTTTTTTACCTGTAGTTTCAAAAGGTTTAGTAATAGAAGTATGTAGCGAATTCTGATAATTTTGTTGACGCTACAATGACTTGCTACACTCTTTTTGCCATGGCAACCCTTGTGGGTTTCATCGTTATATGAGTCAGCAAAATACCCCTTTGGTTTTCGATGAATGATTATTAATTTGATCGATAAATAAATATTATGTAGGTATGCAGGTACCTTTGATTAGTTGGGATTGATCGATTATCTCTTGTTTTTGAGCGTCGGCCTACAACATGAGAAAATTGGGAGTCCTTTTAGGTGCTGCCTGAACTCTCCTTTGTATCACTTATACTCGGCATTCTATCGGACGGCCCGAATACCAACCTCTAGGAGGGCCATGTGGGTCACATTTTTATTTTTTGTTTGATATTTCCCACACCTGTCTGGCAGTTTGAGTACTATAAGCGCCCTACCCAAACGTCCTTTCTTTGGTATTGTTAGTCGTTTCGTTGAGCTCCTTGAGTTATAAGTCGAGCTACACGATAACTGACAAATGTTTGCACTGACTCGACAGGTCCACTCAAATCTGTGTGGTTCTTTCTTCAAAAGACCATCTCAGACACTAATCTGCATAGTCCTCATGTGAATTGAGCAAGATTATGTCTGGACTTCAAAAAAGACCATGACCTCTGAGTTTGTTTCGGCTGTTCCTTCTCAGAGTAGTCAGGTACGGAACACCGGCCCCGTCTAGTTTAAAAAAAAATACGTGTAAAAGTGTTTGTAAAAACCTACTTGAAAAAATAAACAACATTTATTAATTTATGAAAAAAAAATACAGTTGGGTCATTGATTGAATATCCAAAATTGAAACCAACTTAATTAATCTTTGTGAGCCCTAGGCCATGCCTTACGTCGTAGATAGCTAAGGTAACATTCCAATTTAACTGTACTCTAACAGTCCTGCTTTTTATAGTTCCACCACAACAATTAATCGTCCATTAAAACAGTGTTTTCAACCGATATCTACTAATTTGAACAGCGTATCTTCGGCTATGGAGAAGCTGTTGGATCGCTTCGTCTAATTGGTAGTAACATTAAAAATGAACGTAAAACTTGCTCGGAGAATACTGATGCTAGTGGATTTCTCGTTTTTACGATACTAGCTTCAGTTTCCGATAACGACTTGTAAGATTTTATAGTCTTGTAGTAGTTTCTTGTGTTGTTGTCCTATGTTGTGTGCTGACTAGTGACTTCATTCTAGGAGTGGTTGTTGTTTGCGTTTATGGATTTCACAACTCTCTTTTACAGATTGTGCATATACTTATTGAAGATCCTTGAGCGCCTGCGCTTAATGCGAAGATTTGAGAGCTAGAGAAAAGTTAATAGATTTATGAATCATCATGTTGCAGTGCAATGGCTATAGCCATAGTTTTTTTAAGGAAAACCATTTGCGATAAACTGCAGTCTTTAAAACATTTTGAAGAGTACCTACACCCTGTAATAAATATCATCGTTAATGTTTGCGATAATATCCTTTGTTTGCTTAAAACAGAAATAGATACACCATCATTATTCTTTTACTATCTTTTTTGCCGATAACATACCCGTTTTTAATGTTTTAGAGCATTTTGTCTTGTTTTTTTACACAGTTTCTGACAATGTGGTTGCAGTAATCTGCGTAAAGACTACAGACTAATTTACTATTGTTGTTCTAATGCCCACGAACATAAGATATATTGCTATAATTTTGAGTGTTCTTAATGACATGGGAGTTTTGATAGCTAACGACATTTCGGCTAGCCTATTTGAAACTGGCCATTTTTTACAAGCTGATTCCAAAGATCACATATTACTTAGAACTGTTTAGTTTTTTTTTCTTTGACATAAGACCTCCCTGGGTTTGATTTTTAAGTCGGGCAAAAGTGTTAAGTATTGGTTTTTTCCATAAGCAATCTCTCAGTTGTAGCCACGGAGCCTGGAATTCTGCCGGGTAAGGCCAAACGAGCGTAATTTTGTGAGTCGCGTAATTTCGGTTTCATACATAGGTACTTACTTGGGCGCATTTTACGTCGTGACAATGCAACGACGTAAAATATGTATGAAACTGAAATTACGCGACTCACAAAATTACGCTCGTTTGACCTCAGCCTAAATAGGCTCAATTCATTTTATTACATGGCATGGCATGGTTTACATGGCATGGCATGGTTTACATGGCGTGGTTCAGATACACCTCTGCCGAGCCCTTCACGGTGTACAACAGGCATGGTGCATTTCTCAAGACAGGAGAGAAAAATTAGATTGTTTGATTGAAATATCAGGCATATTGCATTAATCAAGTCTCTTTTGTTCATAATTATGGCTAACTCAGTCGGTTCTGCCTACCCACGTTTACTAATATGGTGATGGCCTACAGACCTAGTGCGGGGATTACCATAACACTTTGGTCCATTGTGTTGTGAGTGTTGTGACATATGACCGTCTTATGATTTTAAAATATTATAAGTAATATGTATTGAATCGATCTGTTGCGTATAGGCTGCATCTTTTTGTTGCTTTTGTTTAGCTCTTAAGGCGACTACAGGAGCTAAATTAGCAACTCTATTTGTGATGGTTCAAACTTCGTTTGAAATACTGTTAGAATAAAGTTCTAATCAGCTTGCACTACAAAGTGGTTGTTACGTCAGTCACTGCGGCCGAATAGTGCGAAATGAGTGGTTTTTTGCGATTTGCAAAAAATCTATTGATTGGACTTAAAAAGTAAAACACTGTGATGCTAATATGTTGCTTGTAGAATTATTTGCCAGAAAATCAGAATGATCACATGTATTTTAGTATAAGTAGTTTTTACTCGTTATAAGAAATTTTTAGAGATGAGTTCGTAATTTTTTTTATCGAGTAAAATTAGTTGTATTATGATTTCAAAACACTACCGTACTAGCATATATCCTGAAGAATATCATATATTTTTCTGGTTTTGTTTATTGCAGTGAATCATATGCTTTTTTGCATTATACAACTCGCGTTTAGCTCCTGTAGTCGCCTGTATGTACCCAGACGTACCCGATCGGGAACGGTGCATTGTTATTTTAATTGTGTATGTAATTGCGGGTATCGAAGAGTTACGTACTTACTGTTGAATTAGAGAAAAAAAAATGTATGCTGAGCTGTAATAAATTTATAAAATGTTGTGTTTCTATGAAACAGTATTGTAAGTACCTAGTGGTTACTGACAAATTAGCATGAAAAGGTACATTTTCTAAATGTAAATAAACATCTACTGACACACATATTTTATATTTGTCTGCATCTTCACAAGTCTTTCACGCATAAACTTTTGTATAAACAACTCCTTTCTAGAAAACTTTTTTGTTATTTTTAACCACAATTTCGTAACAGCTCCGGATGCATTAGGTAAATTAAACAAACTTATGAAGGTAATGGCATCAGCAGAACTAGGTAACGTAAATATTTCTGTTCATTAAATCATTTTTACCTACATACATCAACAGTCAGATGTTACACTCAAGTAACATCTGACTGTTCATGTTCTTAAAATTACGTGTTACATAACTTTGTGAAATATCTGCAACGAATTCAGTTAAAAATTATGTTGTAATTTCTAAAATCGTACGATTTAGGATAAACTTTATATCTGATAAAAAAAAACTAAATTACTTACGTAGATAGGAGAACAACACCGATAAGCTGATGATAACGATCTTCGGTCGAGGTCGAAACTTCTCGGGCACGCCCGAAATGAATGTTTAAGTACCTACGTCAGTAGTACAGTACCTACCTATCTAAAGCCGATAACATGTCGAACAAAACATAATTTTATTTTAGGTAAGTAATTTAACAAAGATAAAAAATACTAATAAATTATATTTAGAAGTATTACATTTTTGGACAAAAATAATAGGTACTATCTTTTGCCCACGGCTTCGCCTACGTCAGGATCGAATGTTAGCCCAAGGGGTATCGTACCTGCCGGGGCTGCGAGACTGTTCGAAAGAGATACCGTGGCCCCGGAACACAAAGGGCGATGAAGGAACATGGATGGGTTTTAGTCAGTAAAACTCTGACACTCCCTCCTGCTCCGCCCAGAGCGGGAGGAGTCATTTGATGATTTCCCATCCAAAAAAAAATGGGTTTCGTACTACTGTATTAAAAAAAAAGATATTCTATGCAATCCCAGGCGTGCCCAAATAGGCACGGTGCATTGTTATTTTAATTGTGTCTGTAATTGCGGGTATTGAAGTGCTACTCCTTCATCATCGTCATTCATCTGTGTGAATGTGTGAAAGGTAACAAGTCAACAGCAATTTCGGATTGTTTTGGATGGATTAAACTCATTCAACCCTTGTCCACTTTCCCCAACTTCCCCTTCCAAACGTATCGACAAAACTGCGGTTGTCACGCAAGGTGTCACAACGTATGCACTATGCACGTGTGTTCCCTATCGCCCCGATGTACCCTAGAATCAGTGGAGCAAGACGCACCGTTGCCACAGTTGCAATGGGAAACCGTTGTACCCCATCTGTTATCGGAAGTACTTGTATTAGGTAACCGTCAAATTGTTGATACTAATAATTAAGGCCCTTCTAACTCTAAAATTACAATTACAACTCTATTTGTGGTGGTTCAAACTTCGTTTGAAATACTGTTAGAATAAAGTTCTAATCAGCTTGCACACAAAGCGGTTGTTACGTCAGTCACTGCGGCCGAATTGTGCGAAATGAGTGGTTTTTTGCGATTTACAAAAAAATCTATTGAATGGACTAAAACAAATAAAACACATAAGACCTGCTTTATAGTTAGTTCAGATAATATGCAAAGTTTCATGATCTAATTTGAAGTACTTTTAGAATACCAGCGGTTTATTGTTCGATTTGGGGTAACTTTGGATTTTTTTTTCTATCGAGAAAAGTTTATGGAATCGTGTTTTCGTCACACATAGGACTTAGAATTAATCCTCAACTTTACCATAATTATATTTATTTCAAAATTAATGCTGCAGTATTTTAGGCGTAACGGAGCATCATGCTAAGCCATTTGAGGGATATATAGCCCTTAAGTAGTACGGTACGCACGTTAGGTTAAGTTTTGGAGTGGCGACCGCGAACCGGAGGACGTTGTGTTGGAAGACCTCCCACTAGGTGGACCGATGACCTGGTGAAGGTTGGGAAACCACAGGATGCGAGCATCGCGACGGGGCCGGTCAATGTGGTGACACTTGGGGGAGGCCTATGTCCAGCAGTGGACGTCTTTCGGCTGAAATGATGATGAAGTACTGTAACATAATAAGTGTCTGGTTTATGTTGATTAGAATATGATTCGCGGACCACTGCTCAACGCGGATCAACAGGACCGTGTTAAGCAGAAAAGATCCAACCAGCAATTTGTCGAAAATCGAGTTATTATAGTAAGAATCTACACATCGAACTTTATATACGCAGAAAAGATCCAAGCAGTCTCATCACTTACACCAAACAAACCTCTATGACACTACATGTACCAATACACATTTAGCATTTTATAAAAAAAACAAAAAAGATTCATGACTCTTGGATCTCCAAAAAATGAAATGTATTATTTTTTTACACCCAAACAGGTTGGATCCTTTCTGCAAAATATTTTTTCTCAATCACTTTTAATGTGAAGTATACCAAGCGCCTCGGATCTTTTAGCAAAATAGTTTTGTTGAATCTTGCTAATTACACAGGGACCAAGTCAAGATGTTTGATAGTTTATTGCATAATATGAAATTTCAAACCTTCAAAAATATATGAAAAATGACATGATTCTTGCTAAAACTAATCAATAAAATCAAACTAAATAAGGTGTTTGATGAGACGAGATCCGAGTTCCTGTGCGCCTCTGCCTGCTTCGCCTTCCACCCAGACGTTGCAGTGGCTTTGATCATCAGAACCTGATGTATACTCAAATTTTACAACCATATCTGGCGTTTGTAAAAAACTATGTTTGTTGGGATACTCGGAAGTGGCAGTGTTTTTTCCATGTCAAATGTTATAGTTTCTTTATTAGGATTATTTGGGGATAAAATGCATTAAGCGTAACACGTTTTTTTCGTCCTCTCTGTCCTGTCACTCGTTTCACTATCACTTACACCCTTTTCTTTCATATCACTCCTCACACAATCCATTCATCTTTTCTTTGGCCTCCCTTTCCCTCTCCCTCTCCATCCATACACATTCATATTCATAACTATTTGGGTCAGATGCCTTTCATCCCTCCTCTTCATATCTCCATAAGATATAATTTAATTTCATATATAGTGGATATAACATACACTGTCTTGAGCTTATGATTAAAAGTTTTAAGATGGCCCTTGCCGGCCCGCCTTTCGTCAACGCGAGCATGGTCGAAAAGCTTGTTGTTTCATCCAGAGCCACAGCGGTAGTATTCTATCAATTCCCCTGTCTTACCTAGCCCCGAATCCGCACTACTTGCCTCCCGCGTACCTCCCGCGGGGACATTGAACGAAAAATATTGTTCGAAAATTTATAAAACTTGTTCCAGGAAATACGTGTTTTTGAATTAGTCTTACAAGTATGTGAAATAAATATTTGTTATTTAGAATCTCCACTACATTTGCAAGGCTTCTAACAGGATGCTTTCTTTACTTTTACAATTTCTAAGTACATTATGAACGGCCAGAGTTGAGGTAAAAGTTGTGAAAAACAGCAATTTTTGGAGGCTTATACTGAATTTGTTTCTACAAATTTTTATTTTCTGCTTCGATAGAAGCCTAGATATAGTCCACAAGGTACCTATTAGTTCAAAAAATTCAAAGATATATGTCTAACAACGGCATAATCACGCACGAGCCATAGTCAAAATTCTCGCGAAACGTATGGCGGGTTGGCCGCTCATTGATTAGCATTTGTTTGATCTAATGATAATTTTTAGTATATATTTTTTGGTCAAGACGAAGTTTTAGTTTTACCTTAAGTTTTACCATATCTTAGTAAATTATTTACCTTTATTAAATAATTTTAAACCTTCATATATTTTTATTTGGATCCCCCGTGGAAATGTTACCGACGATTTTCTTTTTTGCATAAAAGATCCACTGGTAGTTTTTCAAGAAAATCAGGAAAACTGTGTGCAACTAGCCAGTGGCATTACATTTAAAATAATGCTTATTTACTGTGTTATCATACATAACTTTCTATTTTTGCGTCCACCTGTTTGTTTTATAATCACTCCTAAAATTCAAATCGTATTTACTCATAAAATAAAACTTTTTTGCCAAAAATAAAACCGACTTCAAAAAAACAACAAACAAAAAAAACACAAAAAGAAAAGTCGGTGACCTTGTTTAATTGATTTAGTGTTTTTGTCACCGACTTCTGAAACTTGACCTTTGATTGATTTGGTGTTTTTCTCACCGGCTTCTGAAGCTAAAGTTATTTTTCACTTTTTTATGGTTTTGTTTTAGTGATTTTTTTTTGTTTTTCTTTTAGTGTATTTTTTTGTCCTTTTCTTTTTGTGTTTTTTTTGTTCGTTGTTTTTTTGAAGTCGGTTTTATTTTTGGCAAAAAAGTTTTATTTTATTTTTCCATTTTTAGTTGTAATATCCTATACTTACAAATATTTGCTATGCATTTATTGTACATGGTTAACAATACATGTCATGGTAATAGGCTTATCCCCAATAAATGGAACATAACATGGCATAACTGTCGAAATCTGGGTGTACTGTACACATCTACGTACCCCTAAGAGCAAACAGGTGTAATGTTACGTCATGATGTTGTTTAAACAATGAACATCCAACCGATTGGAGCTATCACAACAGATTTGCCGTCTATTTTTGAAGAGTTCCATTGTATATCTCCGAAGATCAGCATCAGATCTTCACCAAATTAAAATGGGACCACCTCAGGAGTATACTCTTTCAAGTAAAAAAAGAATTTTGAAAATCGGTCCACAAATGGGAGAGAAATCAGGTAAATTGTACACATCTGCGTACCCCCTCAGAGCATACAGGCGTGATGTTACGTCATGATATTGTATAAACAATGAACATCCAACCGATTGGAGCTATCACAACAGATGTGCCGTCCCTTTTTGAAGAGTTCTATTGTATATCTCCGAAGATCAGCATCAGCTCTTCACCAAATTAAAATGGGACCACCTCAGGAGTATACTTTTTCAAATAAAAAAAGAATTTTGAGAATCGGTCCACAAATGGGAGAGAAATCAGGTAAATTGTACACTTCTGCGTACCCCCTCAGAGCATACAGGCGTGATGTTCCGTCATGATATTGTATAAACAATGAACATCCAACCGATTGGAGCTATCACAACAGATTTGCCGTCTCTTTTTGAAGAGTTCCATTGTATATCTCCGAAGGTCAGCATCAGATCTTCACCAAATTAAAATGGGACCACCTCAGGAGTGTACTCTATCAAATGAAAAAAGAATTTTGAAAATCGGTCGACAAATGGGAGAGAAATCAGGTAACATACATAAAAAAAAAAAAAACACACGAACATATAACCTCCGCCTTTTTTGAAGTCGGTTAAAAAGTAACAAATTGCTGGTTGGATCTTTTCTGCTTAACACGGTCCACTGTACATAGAAATTTTCACAGAATGTGAATTTCTGTTGCCGCTATGACACAGAATGCTATGACAACAAATTAAAATACCCTCCCTACCCTACCCTACTACGACGGTACGGAACCCTTCTCGTGCGAGTCTGATTCGCATTTGGCCGGTTATTTCTAGCCATATCATTTCATACACCCCATCTCAGAGGAGCTCGGGTCGATCTTTAGGTTAAGCCGTGCTTGCCTAGGTTGGTCTGTGGATGGGTGACCACCCTTACATACCGAGTTTCCTCCGTGCCTAGGAAAGCACGTTAAGCTGTTGGTCCCGGCTGTCATTTGTAGATCTTTGACAGTCGTTACAGGTAGTCAGTGGCCCATAAAGTCTGACAACCAGTCTTACCAAAGGTATCCTATTACCCTGTATGAACTGGGTTGTGGAGGTCATGTAGGCAGTCGCTCCATGTAAAATGCTGGTATTCAGCTGCATCCGGTTAGACTGGAAGCCGACCCCTACATATTATTTGGGAAAAGGCTAGGCAGATGATGATTAGACTCCATCTATCTTTGCATTCATAATCAAAGCTTTCTTGGCATTCTACTCATTCCTCCGCAAGCATTCAGAACGCCCGCCGGCGCCGCGGCGCCGGCGCCGCCGTTAGTCTAATAATTTAGTTGTAAGTCAATGTAGATCTTAACTTGTCACAAGCTTGAGAAAACAGTAAAGTTGACATCCATTCTTTCACGACATAGACAAACGTGTGACCATGTCATTGTATTGTGCAGCTAATGTGATTAGGTCGTATATGGCTAGGTAATGGGAGTAATAAAAGACAGGGAATGAGTGTATTGCTTCGGTTATTTCCGTGGTAGGTAGTAAGGGACTACTCACTCTTACATTTATTCAGCCAATAGAGACGCGTACGCATCCGTTCAGCGCGCGCGACGCGTACTCGTCTCATACAAAATCATTGTTTTCTATGGACATAAACTGAATTGAGATGAATAAGTGTGAGTAGTACCTAAGGGTCAACTCACACCAAGACGCGACGCGACGCTGCGCGCAGAGCGACTAAAAATATAACTTTATTTACTAAACGAAAAGATACACATTTCATTGTGAGAATTCAAAATACGTTGCACCATGCAGCACTGCGCCTCGACAAAGAAATGTGTATCTTTTCGTGTAGTACCTAAATAAAGTTATATTTTGAGTCGCTCTGCGCGCAGCGTCGCGTCGCGTCTCGGTGTGAACTGACCCTTAGTCTAGTAGGTAATTTAGATGTAGTCCGAATCTTAACTTATCACAAGCATGAGAAAATAGCAAAGTTGACATCCATTCTTTCACGACAAACATCGTGTGACCATGTCATTGTATTGTGCAGCTAATTTGATTAGGTCTTCTAGGGCTAGGTAAAGGGCGTAATAAGACGGAATGACTTCGGTTACTTCCGTGGTACGTAGTAAGGGACTACTCACACTTATTCAGCTCTATTCAGGCTATAGAAAACAACGATTTTGTATGAGACGCGTACGCAACCGTTCAGCGCGCGCGACGCGTACGCGTCTCATACAAAATCTTTGTTTTCTATGGGCATAAGCTGAATCGAGCTGAATAAGTGTGAGTAGACCCTTAGGCGCAGAGGCGAAATGGCTTATCGGACACCCGGGGACGGCAGAACTAAATGAAAAAAATATAACACTGCAGGTATACCTACCTACATTTAAGTATGTTTTGGCATACTTACCACGTTACCTTCTGAACGCTTCAAGCCTTGTTTTGCATTTGAATAGAAATACTCCACGAGATTTGACTTTCTAGATACGGGGCGGATCGCATCTGCTTCCTCCCTTTAGGGCTGAATTCTTGTCACGCTGACGGTCGGTCGCGTATGGTCGGTCGTGATGTCAGCGACAACAAAATACGGCTGTCGGTCGCCGCTGACGTCAGCGTCGCTGTCTGGTGATATATAGAACACAATGTACCTATACTCGTACGCGACCGACCGTCAGCGCGACAAGATTCAGGCCTTGGTCAGCAAGTGCTCAGGCGGTGGGTACCTCCGCCTGAGCACCTGCTTGCTTTGATTACTGAATACTCCCTCGTTCGGATAGAACTTCTCGTATGAATGGACTCGGATTTTGTTCTATATTTATTCTTTCTTCTAGAACCTAAAGCTAAAGTTACTTATAGCGAGACGGTAAGCATAACTAACTAAAACCTACAGACCAGATATTTTTTGTCATCCTTGACGTGGGTTCGCGGCAGCTGGATGGGGTCAACTTCACAATTCGCGAACTCTTGTTGTTCCGTCACTAGAGCTATTGAGCTATTATCACTTCTTAGGTAGATACTTACTACATACTTACCAATGACGTATTATATATAGACACGTCATGAACCAACATCGCGGCGCTTAAAAACGGCGAAAATACTAGAACTACTTATAAGCGTGAAGAAAGAGAAAGAAAATATGACGCCGAACGGCGGGATGCCTGTTGCGAGAGGGAGATAAATATACATCTTCAGTCACGTCACAGGATTTATTAAATTATAAACAAACGTAGCGTCGCGCGACAGGTTGGTGCGTAACTAAGCGCGATGTGGCCAATTGGCTTCATTTCATGTTGTCATTTTAGAGTGCGGACAACGTACCTATAGTTTATATATCATTATACATGATACTTACCTAGTTTATTACATAAATATAGATAGCTTAGTTTATAGGAAGTCTATATGAAACAGTAATTCAAAGTAAGAAAACTGATGAAATACTGACCACCTTTCACTTAAACAGTTAGGTAAACTTTTACTCAATAAACCACGGAATATGTCCAAATAAGTGCATATGGCGTTAACTGTGACCGTGCAAGTTTATTATGAAAGACTTAAGCCATAAATACATCTTAATAACATTTATGTACTTAAGAGCTATTAAACTTCAGCGAGGGGAATATTAATTGTTTACAGCTATAATGCATAATCAATGAATATTTATATTTCTAGGTATTTGGCATGTACGAATTTTTAACTAGCTGTAGATAGTAGGTACTATCGAGGACACTTCCGCCTGACCATCACTAAGCTTATTTTTGCTTGCACTCGCAAAATAGAAACGCTCTCTAGCCCCGCCCCGTTGACTTTGTATAGAAATAATGAATGAAAAGATACTGAATCGGCCGAGCGCACTGACGACGCACGCCAATCGAGAGTTATTGTTATTTTGCGCGCCAAAGTTGAGGCTTTCCTAATAGGCCCAAACTTTAAGGGGGCGTAGCTCGTCGCCTCCGCATGTTTTAAGCGAAAAAAAATTAAATGGTCAGGCGGAAAAGACCCCGACTGTACCTAGTACCATACCTACTTGCTCACCTCTATGCTTCTTTGACCCTTAAAGCTTGACGTGACAAACGTGCTTGTCTGCATGCTAACAAAGGAAGTCTAACGCTGTTTCTAGATAAAAAATCAACACAAAAATTAATTTTTAATCGCACGTAAGTCGTTTAATATCTTTGACTGATGTCAAAACAATTCCCTATCGGATTTATACTTGACATGCAAGCATAATATATTTTTTTAGCAAAAGATATATTTAAGTTAATTCACAGAAGTGCTGAGCTGAAACTGTGAGCGTGACCTTAGCCCGACACACCTGCTAAGTTTCTGTGGGGCCACTGAAAGCAGTTTTTATGACTACCCACAATAAACCGATTCAGTTCAGTTGCAAAAGGACCTTACACTTATGCGATTGCTTCATCCAAAATATAGAATGGCAACATTGCATTGCAACAAACCAGAGTTGTCGAAAATGTCCATTTCTTGATAACTCGTTCAAAACTCGTAAAAATGCAGTCCACTGCCATACTTTTATTATTTCAACCCAATGCAGCGAATTCGATAAAATATTCGAGTAATTCAAACAAGTTTAGTCTTTCGATAACAGTAACGATGTTGTAATCAATGATCATAATAATATCCGTCAGAATATGCCAGTGTCACTGACATGCAGCGAATAATATAACCCGACCGATTTCAAAAGTTATTTCATGACTAACGGTCATCGTATGCCAAACTGACTTCGCAATTCTCCAAGGTTATCCTCGATCAACAGGTGCGGGTCCGTTACATGACTGTTCAAACGAGTTTTGATTAAAATCGAGTTCTTATATATACCATCGATTAAATGTTTGTGTTTCCATTAAATAATTGCAGCTTCTGGATTTTGGAACAGATATGTAAAACGAAATTCTTGTGGAAAACAAACGAGATCGATTTTAAGCTGATTGTGGCGGAATTTGGGGCACGCTGTGTTTACTGCTTTTTGATGTAAAAGTTCTTGAATAAAAACTCACTTGATGTCTCGGAAATTATTGAAGATACCATTAATTTCCAAGATTTAGTACGGTCGATGTGAATTGATCAGTTATTGGGTCGTGGGAACCTTGCTTAATTATTTTATCGGTGCCTACTTACGTTAACTTAATGTACTGTTCTGTGATTCTTACAAACTGCAATGCCAAACGCAAAATTGGCGCTTGAGACACATGTCGATGTTAGTTCCGACTCTGACCACGCGCCAGAAGATCCTTGCACAATATTAACCCTATCCTAATAAATAAACCATATATTTTCTTTACTTCCAGATCAAACAAATACCTGCAAAAGTCGGCAATCACGAGGGTATGCGCCGTCGGAGGTTTCTTCATATCCATACCGGTATTTTTAACAGGTTCGTACAATTACGTCTGTACATACTTTATAATTACTTACTATATGGTTCCCTGTAGGACTACCCACTCTAGAGCTTCCCACGGTCTCATAAAAAAGTGATTAGGACTTGGAATAGGTCGTTGTTGATGGGAACCAATCAACTAGAGCTTTAAGTCTTCGATTGACTCGATTTGTGCGCGCGTGTACCATATCTTTTGATGGTGCGAAGCAGCATTTTGATGATTCGACATTAAAATTAATTGCTGCGTAAAATGCTGCTTTTGAAATTTTCACGGGCTAGCGTAGTAGTGGTAGTAGCGTGTAACGATTAAGACCGAACTTTGTACTTAATAAATAAGCCTAATCTTCCTAGCTTTTGGGATAAACTTCTAGTATTAGGTACCTGCTGCTGCTTTATTTACTAAAGCCTTTTAGCGCGTGGACTAACTACGGTCTACCACGACATAATAAGTAGGTATAATCACAAAAAGCTCCCGTTCTAGAGTCTATCCCGTGTAGGGTTACCATTTAGGAATTTGAAATGTCCTGACAAAAAGCCGGACATTTCGATAAAAGTCCGGACTTTTAGGTCACAAAATGGAAACATTACCCAATTAGTTACAGTGGTATGGTAGGCCGCAGACGCTCGCATTGTGAGGGGGGTAAGATGCGGGGTTGTTTTGATTGAAGAAAATATTTTATCTTTGAACTAGTTGATTGTTTGCAAATTTCGCATTAGAAGATTACGTATAATTATTATCAAGTTGATTGTTATTTGATTTGATATAAGCTCACATAGTATGTGTATTACTCACATTCCATCTAATTATAAAAAATCCGGACCAATTAAAGGGCCGGACAAAGTCCGGACAAGAGGCTAAAAGTTCGGACATGTCCGGACTAATCCGGACGGATGGTAACCCTAATCCCGTGTAAAAAGCTATAAAGAAGAAATATTTACTTAAAATTCTCTACCTCCACCTATATCGAGACCTAAGCCATCATCTGCCTAGCCTTTTCCCAACTGTGTTGGGGTCGGCTTCCAGTCTAACCGGATGCAGCTGAATACCAGTATTTTGCATGGAGCGACTGCATATCTGACCTCCACAACCCAGTTAGTACTGGGTAATACGATACCTTTTGGTAAGACTGGTTGTCAGACTTTTTGGGCCACTGACTAGGTAGTCAGTGGCACGACTGTCAAAGATCACAAATGACAGCCGGGACCTGCTTAACGTGCTTTCCGAGGCACGGAGGAAACTCGGTATGTAATGGGTGGTCACCCAACACAGACCAACCTAGGCAAACACGGCTTAACCTAAAGATCGACCCGAGCGGCTGTTATTATTTAGCCACGAGCTCCTCGAGACCGAAGCCATACAAAACAATAAAATGGCAGATTTTCAGACCCCAATAACCCAAACCAATTGCCTACCCAGCTGCTACATCAACACCACTAATGAAGCCTTTCTCAATTCCAGGCATAATACTCTACACCTTCATACAATTCCATTCAACGCCAGCGATAGTGACATCAGTGTTCATCGGCGTTGGTATCATCTTCTGCGGCTGCGCAATGGTCCACAACGTCTTCGTATGGCAGAAAGAGAAGACGAACTTAGTCAAGGCATTTAGAACTCAAGAAGCTCCGAGTCATACGTCACTTTCGCCCAATTTGAACGCGTCGAACGGAGTAATGATTGGGAATGGGCATTTGAACAATACTGGCGGCATGGGAAACTTGAGTTTTCATAGTATGACTGCTGGTGGTGCGTATACGCATCCAATCACGTTGTTGCAGCAAGGAGGTCCTTATATTATTAGGTGAGTTTTCGTAACCGTCTCTTTTTTATCGAATCTCTCGGGATAGCTTATTAGGTCATAAAAAAAGTCCAACGAACGATTCAACGTATTTCTATACGAAAATAATCGCCGCGATTTCTTGCTCGTGGAGAAGACCCGAAAGAGAGTGTATAGAAAAACGTGGTAAGGACGATAATATAGCCGCGATTCTCTCGCTCGTGAAAGCGGCTCCTAAGGGTCATACAAGTATAATCTAGATATTTGCTGATTACAACCAAATACGTTTTCCTAATTTCCTATTAGTACAGTTCCGAAATCATCTGCCCCTGAATAGTTTAACAAATGAAGCAAAAAAAACAGGCATATAATATACCAAGAGGGCTATTACTGTTAACCTGCGTCATCCCACTGCTGGGCAAAGGCCTCTTCCCCAAGATATTATAAAGCAAATCAATGGCGTCGATTCGGTTGTGCACAAAGAAACTTAATTTAGGCTATTGCCATCTTTTTCTCTCAAATACAACGAGAAAGAGACGGACGTCATTTAGTGCTGTCAAATTTAGTTGGAACTAATATTTAACAAATGAAGGGTGCATGTAAAAACATGTCGACTAAAAACACGGTGAAGCGCAAGCGGTGAATGAAAAAAAACAAGCGCAAGGCATAAACTAGTTTGACATCTCAAACTTAGTTCATAGCTAAAGCCGTCCTTATCTCGCACTGCATTTTAGTAAAAGATAGCAATAGCATAAATTTAGTTTAGTTTGTGCACAACATAATCGACACCAATATATCATCAACTAACGTAATTTAGATATTTGTTGATTTCAACCAAAAATGTTTATTTCCTATTATTACAGTTCCGAAATCATCTGCCCCAAATCATTTAACAAAAGCAAATATATAAAAAAACCATGCATATAATACATATTGGATCTAACGCAATCTATTGCTAAATCCCTGGACAGTAGAACAAAGTGCCTTGGTATATTCTTGGACCTCTCAAAAGCCTTCGACACAGTTTCTGTTCCCAAACTAATCTCCAAGCTGGAGTATCTGGGTGTACGTGGCATAGCTCTGGAAATTTTCAAAGACTACTTGAGGAATCGCACCCAGCAGGTAAAGATTGGCTCCAGCTACAGTAACGAAGAGGTTGTGCTATACGGTGTCCCCCAAGGTAGCATTCTAGGCCCCACACTTTTTCAAATATACATAGATGACCTCTGTAGAATGTCATTGCCAGCTTGTAGGATCTATGCATATGCTGATGACACAGCAATTCTGGTTGATGGGATTTCGTGGGAAGATGTGAAACAGAAGGCGGAATTTGCACTGTCTTCAATGATGAACTGGCTTGACATAAATCTGCTAACATTAAATCTAAATAAAACCTATTACTTACCCTTTTCAATCCGGTGCAACACCAAACCTACAAGTAGTTTTACGATAACGGCTCACTCATGCCAGAATCCGCTAATATCGTGTTCATGCCCCTCCATTGCTAGAGCTGTTAGTGTTAAATACTTGGGTGTACACATAGACGATGGACTAAAATGGGACAAACAACTCGATACACTGACTACTCGAACACTTCGTCTTATACACATTTTCAAATCTCTCCGAGAATCCGCCAGTACTGACATTCTCAAAATGGTATACTTCACACTATGCCAATCGATTATTGGCTACTGTATAACTGTATGGGGTGGAGCAGCAAAGACTTATCTTCTGCGAGCAGAAAGGTCACAAAGGGCTGTACTTAAAGTTATGTTGAGGAAACCCTACAGATACCCTACAACGCAGCTTTACGCTGATTGCAAAGTACTAACGGTCCGGCAGCTCTTTGTTCTCCGATCTGTCCTGAGGATACATGCCCGTTTGCCTCCATCTGATCCAAGCAAGCGTACATATGTTCCCCCAGGTGTACAGTACAAAACCTCATTTGCGCGACGCCAATTCTATGTCTTAAGCCATCAAGTCTTTAAAAAAATTCAGAAAGAACTAGACATAATAGACCTAAATAAATTTAATGTAAAATCAAAAACATCGGACTGGCTCATACTGCAGGACTATATAAAAACAGAATCTTTGCTATCATACATTGCTTGACTTATAAACCACGTCAAAAAAAACACAAACCGCACAAATACTCAAATACACATACACACATACATCGGCACACACTTACACTCCCTTCCCACACACACACTCATGTTACACACACCTCAACACTTACACATATTTGATTAAAAAATATTAATATAGGTACATTTAGAATAGTAAATCGACACACTTTCACTCTTGTAAACTTGTTCTATTAAATTTCAATTCTGGCCGATCACTGTCTCTTAAGATACAGGTCTCCTAGTTTAAGAGACAGGGTTCATTATTATTTTGTATGCATAGACTTATTTTGTAGAGTTAAATCTTCTGTGTACAAAACTAAATCATATGCTTATTGTATTGTATTTTTGTCACCTTGTTTTGAACTGTGTCTGTGTCTGTTATTCGGATAAATAAACAATTTTATTATTATTATTATATACCAAGAGGGCTGTTACTGTTAACCTGCGTCATCTCACTGATGGGCAAATGCCTCTTCCCTATGGCATCAAATGATATTATAATACAAATAAATATTTACCTTTTCAGGCCTCCAACCAGCACTCCTCCGGGCGAAGGGGCTGTGACTCCCGGCGTACCGGCTGCCACCATCGACCTGAGCCACGACACGCACGAGCTCAGCACGCTCGTATGAGCCGCGACGTGTCACTTTATGCGAAACACTTCACTTTATACCAAGAGTTCACATTATGCGAAACTATTCAATTTATCCCAAGAGTTGAAAGCGAAAATTGTTTTGGCACGCGTATAGGCGCTGTTAAGAACCGCGGAGTGGCAGTTTACGCTAAACTCTGTACATTATTCGACGAATTGAAATAAATTGAAAAATGAGACGTCTATATTTTGGACGTGCGATTTGCACGGCATAGATTTTTATGTGATAACGCGAAAAAACCTAGGTTATTTTCTGTTCACAAAAATACCTTAGTAACATTATTTCACTATCTAATGCAATTTATAAGAAATGTCGACTTTAAATCACTTGCCAATTCTGTTTGGGTCACTTTATGCGAGTTGACTTTATTCGAGTCGACTTTATTCGAAGATGTCAGTGTGTGACAATAATGTTTCGATATGATTGTGTGTCCCAGTGGTGGGAGTTTGTGTGTATGGCTGAGAAGTGAGAACTAAGAATGTGTGCGTTGAATTCTGTTTTATGAATTAATTTATAATTTGTGATTTTTCGTTTTGAGATATTTAGATGTCTAATGTCAGAAACTGCATTTATGCATTAAAGTACGCCTTGTTTTTAGATTTGGCATACTGTCGCGCCTTTATTGGCCTAAATATAAACCAAACATTGTCTACGATTAGAGGCAGACCCGCCGTTTATAAAAATATATTCATTTATTAGATATCTCAAAATCTCAGATCGAAAGAATCACAAACTTTCAGCATTGGCTGATATCTTTAACTTAAAGGCCATAATAAGCCGATAACATTGTTCTTTTGTATATTGGGGTAATTGTAAATATTGTTTCTCTAGTTTATGTTTTAAAATTGCCATGTTTTTACTTTAATTTGTATTTTTAAGAACCTTCGTAATGGTCTTGCCACAAGTATGAATTCTTAGGGCCAAGTTCGCTGAAAAGATAAGTCCGATTATTCAAAAAACAGCTGTTTAAAACACATTTTCATGTACAAAAATGTGTTTTAAACAGCTGTTTTTAGATAATCAGACTGTTATCTTTTCGGTGAACTTGGCCCTTACTGGTCGACTTAAGACTATTTTGATAGGTATGTGTGAGTGATTAGAGTCGTACGCTAGCTCAGTTAGTATGCTATTTCTACTATCATTAAAATTCTTTTTTCAAAATCACTTACACAAATTAAATCTTCAATTCGTCAAGGTCATTTTGTAATATTATAATCCGACTAATTTTTAATCGATTAAAATCGGTTGGTTGGTCTTGGTACCTCGAGCATTCGCATAATAAAAAAAAATAAAAAAAAACATTTGCAGATGCTGTGGCTTTTATGACCAAGATCAAATTTCAAATGTCACGATATTTTTTTATCGTTCCATGTGTGTTTTGGCAAAGGAGATGAATGATACTGAGATTAAAAACTTCGCCATTTTAACAATTTCGGATGTGTACTTGTGTATAATGTTTTGAGATAATAACGTGTAAAATGTCTAAGTATTTGTATTTTTGTAATTGTTATTTTCGTAATTTATTTTTCTTTTTACATATTTTTGACAGATTATAATTAAAATAAGAATTCTGACCATGTTTTAAGCATTGAAAGTTGTATGTTGAATGGATAAAAATATGAATGATTTTATAGCATTTTTAGTGTTACAATTAAAAACCCACCAATCTGATTATAGAACTAAAAGTAAAAAGAAAAAAAAAGTAAACCCAAAATAATAATAGTGTCAAAATGTATATTTGTACATAGTGTTATTACACAGAAATCAGGAGGCATAAATTTATTTATTATTATTTTCTATAAACTGATAACATTTTCTATTTTTTGCTGTAGTTTAAAAAAAAATAAAAACATGAAAATAATACTTTTCTATTTATTTCGTACCTCACATGTAAGTAAAAAAAACTCGTACTATTATTGCTTCTCTAGTTCCCGGGTCCATCCTTTGCTCTGAAAAGAAAAATATTCAAGAAAGATATAAGAACCATTATCGTGACGAAATGCATAGTCTGAACGAGCCATATAACTCGGGACATAAATGGGTAAAAAAAATCTTGATGGGTTACCTTTCTAACGTAATTTGTATCTTGTTAAATGTATCGTTTTTCTGCTGAGCAAGTTCAAGGAAGCAACTGATTATAAAATTGATAGGCGTTAATTTTAATATTTAGAAGTTTTCATGAGCCTAATGCAATTTATTGAAGGCCCAAAGTTGTGTTAAGATTAAGATTTAGTAGTCTACACTTATCTCTGCGGAATAGGTCACAGGCCCTACTCTCTAACGTCCGTCCGTCTCTATCCGTCTCTCTCGCGCATGTCTGCAGATGAGTGCGAGTGAGAGAGACGGATAGAGACGGACGGACGTTAGAGAGTAGAGCCCCTGGTCAGAAATACCTCTGGATGTATAGAGGTATTTATTTGTTAAAACTTTAAGCGCATGTAAAAACTGTACAAAGGCGAACTTAATGCCTTGGGCATTTTCTACCAGTCTACCTTAGGGTGATGCAGAGACAATACACAGTAGGTGCAGAAAACAAATTAAAAATATTTATAACTAAAATATAAATAAAACAAATTAAAAATATTTATAACTAAAATATAAATACTATCAAAAGTAAGTCAGCAATCCCTTTCTATTCATTGATACCTATACCATGGGCTGCATAAAATAGACCGCCCATGACCATGCATTGTAATAAAAGCGTATGCAAAATTTTAACTAAATCGATTATAGCTGTTTCAAAATTCAGTTGTAAGATTTAACCTAAACAAAGAAACATACATGCACACATTGAAAGCTAAATAAAAGCTTGTAAAAAAATTACAGATAGATGTTTTTCGCCAGGTTCTAGTTCGGACGACACGACTCGACAGAATGTAGGACTAGCTTTTATTGCATGGACATTCAAGCTCGTTCGCGACGATTTCTTATAAAAAAATGCAGTAAAAAAACGGCTAAGTGCGAGTCGGACTCGCGCATGAAGGGTAGGAAGGGGTACCATCGTTGTAGGGGAGCCCCCTTTAATTTTAAATTAATTTTTATTATCACTACATATTATAAAACAAAGTCGCCCGCGTCTGTCTGCCCCTATGTATGCTTAGATCTTTAAAACTACGCAACGTATTTTAATGCGGGTTTTATTAGTAGATAGAGTGATTCAAGAGGAAGGTTTTAGTATATAATTTGTCAAGCGGGCGAAGCCGTGGGCTTTAGTTAGTTTGTTTATAATGCGGCAACAGAAATACATCATCTGTTAAAATTTCAACTGTCTAGCTATCATGGTTCATGAGATACAGCCTGGTGACAGATAGACAGACAATGGTGCCGATTCCCTTGTTCACAAACTAAACTAAATTTTAGTTGAATGCATCTTTTTCTTTCTATTTCATTATGAAAAGGACAGAAGATAAATATTAGTTTAATCCTGTCAAATTAGTCAGCACCTGACGTAATTTGATGTAATTTTAGTAGTCCACTTTTTAATCGCGTCTAAAACTTGTATGGCGCTGATTAATTTGACAGAACGTAACTAAAATTTATCTGCTGTCCTTTTCTTAATGAAATAGAAAGAAAAAGATACACTGAACTTAAATTTGGTTTAGTTTGTAAACAAGGGAATCGGCACCAGTGACGATTAGGGTCCCGTTTCTACCCTTTGGGTACCTACCCACCACCAGAACCCTAAAAACCAAGTAAAGATTACCTTTTCATTCCTTGATATAGTCCTGTGTAGTAGCCACTCATATACCAGCTAAGTAACATAGACGATATGGCTTGCTCCTCGGTATCAGTTCGGTCCAAAGATGAAGCAAAGGCCATTGGCGGTGGAGGCATAGGCATTTCTGTTGAGCCTAGTTGCTGGAAAAATCAAGAATAAATATTTATTACCTCATCATTCTCTCTCTATGCAGAGCATGCATGGAGGCGGAGGAAA
This sequence comes from Xestia xanthographa, assembly GCA_905147715.2. Classification (NCBI taxonomy): domain Eukaryota; kingdom Metazoa; phylum Arthropoda; class Insecta; order Lepidoptera; family Noctuidae; genus Xestia; species Xestia xanthographa. The sequence goes on along the minus strand of LR990661.1, from coordinate 7,350,273 downwards.
CGGTGGCGCATGTGCTCCTTGAGTGCACTGGCGTTACCAAGATTCGCGAGGAGACCCTGGGAACACCAAGATCCCTTGTGCGGACGCCCTGAGAAGACCGGGAAGTTTGATCTGCTTCTGGAGGGAGGTGGGCTGGTTGGAGTAAACGGCCACCACGGCTCACGCACAATGGTCCACTTTAAGGACTAAGTGCGGAAACCAAAACCCCATGATAGACCTCATCATTCATCATCATTTCAGCCGAAAAACGTCCACTGCTGGACATAGGCCTCCCCCAAGTGTCGCCACATTGACCGGTCCCGTGCGACTCGCATGCAGCGGATTCCCGCAACCTTCACCAGGTCATCGGTTCACCTAGTTGGGGCCTTCCAACGCAACGTCTTTCGGTTCGCGGTCGCCATTCCAGAACTTTTCGGCCCATCGGTCATCAGTTCTGCGAGCAATGTGTCCTGCCCACTGCCACTTACTACACTACAACAGCCCATAACGTCCACTGCTGGACATAAGTCTCTCCATGATGGGAGGAATTTGCCGTAATCTCCACGCTTGGCAGGCGGATTGGAGATCGCAGTGATGAAAGACTAACAGAAAACGCTGCTGCCCATTCTCTGGTCTACGGAGGCGCAAGGTGTTCTGCCTCAGACATTAGTCGCCTTATACGACACCCGTGAGTGTAATGGGTTGGTTCTATTCTACTCTGCCGGATACCACACGGCCACTTAAGTTTGGCAATTTTTCGGGCTACGTCGGTAACCTTGGTTCTCTTGCGGATGTCTTCATTTCTGATTCGATCGCACAAGGAAACTCCGAGCATAGCCCTCTCCATTGCCCTTTGGGTGACTTTAAGCCTTCTGATGAGGCCCATTGTGAGCGACCACGTTTCGGTCCTGTATGTAATCAAATCAATTATTAATCTGATACGGCCAAAATAACAAGTGTTGTCATCTCGCCTGTTCCCCCAAGCTTAGGCAGTAGTGACCTATTACATCTATATTTCGTTATTTATGTTTAACTTAAGCCCTACTTAATAGAGGAGCGAGCCTATTGCCATCAACTGGGCACAAATTCAGACTGAGCTGCTACTGAGAATTTGGTGAAAGGAAAACCCAATAAAACTGGTCAAGCAGGGTATTGAACCTTTGAGCTCACATTCAACAGTAGAGCTTGCGATTATTAGACCAATGAGGCAGCGACGCCGACGCTAACAGTACACATCTTCACATAATGTCCTATCTTAACATGAATGATGACTCCAAAGTATTGTAAAATAGTATTCTGATTGAAAAGAGTGTCCATGTAGTTTCTTGCCCGTTCTTCACCATAGAGTTCTATGCTTTGGAATACAATTGCCAAAGATCTACAAATGACGCACGGAGGAAACTCGGTATGTAAGGGGTGTATGGACCCTGCCGGGGTTGCGGTACTGTTTGAAAGAGATACCGTGGCCCCGGAACACAAAGGGCGATGAAGGAACATGGATGGGTTTTAGTCAGTAAAAGTCTGACACTCCCAGAGCGGGGGGGGGGTCATTTGATGATTTAACATCCGAAAAAAAAAAAAAAAAAAAAAAAGGGGTCCACAGACCAACCTAGGCAAGCGCGGTTTAACCTGAAGACGACCCGAGCGGCTGTTATTATGTACCCACAATTTACTCGGATATATATTACAGTGCATAGAAGAAATAAAATCTAGTCCTTAGTAAAGAAAAAGCAGAAAGAACTTACATTTCTTAGCAAAGATAAATTTGGCATGGGTGGTATACCCGGAAATTCGAAGCCGTTGATATTCATGTTCCTAGATTGGTTCTTCTTCTTTTTGGAGGGCTTTTTCTTTTTTGGTGATGTTCTATCTGTAATAAAAAATATGAGCATTTTAATAGAAATGATAATCACCGATCCCATACTAATCCTGAAGATTTGGATTACCTCACACCATCCCACTTTCTAGCAAGCGGAACAACCTCAACGTCTAACAACAACAACAACAGCCCATAACTTCCACTGCTGCACTTAGCCTCTCCCATGATGGGAGGAATTTGCCGTAATCTCCACGCTTAGCAGGCGGATTGGAGATCGTAGTGATGAAAGACTAACAGAAAACGCTGCTGCCCATTCTCAGGTCTACGGAGGTGCAAGGTGTTCTGCCTCGGACATAAGTCGTCTTATACGACACCCGTGAGTGTAATGGGTTGGTTCTATTCTACTCTGCCGGATACCACACGGCCGGGACGGGAAGGGGAGGGCTTGTATTTATGCTTTCGCGGTTGCACAACGACATGCTTTGCTTGCGCTTTGCTTGGTAGTATAGATGCAGGCGGTGGCCCAGTGGTGGCGGCCCCGACTTACGAACAGTAAGTCGTGGGTTCGAACCCAAACAGGCGCATTACTTTGTGTAAGTTATTTAATCGCCACTGCTCTCAAAACGGTGAAGGAAAACATCGTGAGGAAACCGGCATGTCCTAGAACCAAAAAAATTCGAAGACATGCGACATCTACCAATCCGCACTGGGCCCGCGTGGTGGATTATAGCCCATTCCCTCTCATAGAGAGGAGGCCTGTGTCCCAGCAGTGGGAACATTAATAGGCTGATGATGATGATGATGATAGATGCAGGCCTACCTTACTGCCTCCCTCAGAGGCGGTAAGGTGGCGGGGTCTTGAGGGGGAGCGCTACAGTCGTGTAGATCCTCAAGGCAAGTCTGGTGTGTTCTCCTTCACGTGGTTGCCGACCTGCTTTTGGTCTATTTCCCTAAGAAATAGACGCAACGAAAATCACCAGGCGCATTTTAACCTAACCACGACCCTCCGTGACCGAGTGGGCGTGGGCTCGGCCGCCACTAAACCCAGCTGGCGTCAAGTAGGTAATCTGGTCACCTGCGCTAGGACCTGCGCAGTTGAGCGCCGTAAGCGGGGATGAAGGAGTCCTGGAGGGTTGAGCCGATCGGCGCTGGTGGTAATGCGTCCGTGAGGCAACACGCCCTCTTTGGTCTGGATTTGAAGCGAAACGGTGGCCCTACCCAATAGCCAAGGGTAGGGAAATGGCCACAGTGTCCCGTCAGAGGGCCACGGCGAGGGGTGGGAGGACCGCGGAGGTCGTCCTCGGATGGCCGAAGCGGTTGGTGAAGGTCATGCTGAAGGTGTAAGTGAAGGTTTGATTAGTCGTCAACCCGATCAAGCGCCCGATGTCGCACTGTAAACCAGCCTCACTCCCCTATATCTCGAAGGTACTCCTAACGGTTGAGCTAGTTTGTAGCGAGACGTTCCCAGGTGCGGGCTCCATGGAGGGTGGGAAGCCGGAGAGATGAATTTTTATACTATACTATGGATACTCAAAGACCATACGACACCACACACACAACAACCACACAAACTCACAAACCTCACACACATTCACACGCACATACTGCACAAACACACACCGGAGAGGAGGCAAAAGCCAAGGATTCTCCCAAGAGGGGTGCTTGCAGCACCTCTCTAGCCCCCGGATGCTCCGCTGCTAACGTAGCGAGCTCCAGTGCGGGTACAGGTCCAGCAGTGGCGAGAACCGCTGCCAGGACCAAAACCAGGTCCCGTAATAAACGGAGGACCGCGGCGCTGCTCGGGACCAGTACCACTCCTCCCTCTTTTTCAGGCGTGGAGCCCGCCACGACGGTTAATTCCTCTGGCCGGGCTCCCCTCATACATCTTCCTCCGCCTACTGCTCCCCCCCCCGGTGGCCGTCACTGGTCAACCGGCGGAGACCAGCACCACAGGCGACGCGTTCGTGCTCACCTGCAGGTGCAGAGGAGCAGGCACAAAGGCAGGAAGGAGGATTCCGGCAAAAAACGCCACTGCGCTGATCCTTCAGTGCAGGCTGCCCCGGTCGCTTGGACGGGTTCCGAGAAGGAAGAACAGGCCGTCCCTGAGGCAGCGGCAGACACTGAGGACGGGTAAGTCCCCTCAACCTATATAGGCTAACGCCACGGGCCGGGTTAAACCAACCCATGGCAATGTCAACTTCTCCGCAGGCAGGCGGTCGCAGGCCGCGGCCGGCACCAGCAACACAAACGACACCGCAACCCGTTCGGATGGATCAGGCCGCGGCCAAGCGAGCTCTCAACGAGACTTTAACACCTCGAAGAGAGCGGAAGCGGCCGCGTCTTGATAAATCCGAACGGGACGCAAAGCGTAGCTACGCCCAAGCTGTATGCTCCGACCTTGATGTCGCAGTTACCTGCGGCCGTACGGGGCAAATCAGCAAGGAGGTGTCAACCCTGGTTCTCGCGGCTATCCAGAAGAAGATACTCGTCGAGGCCTCTTCTCCCATACAGGACTCACCTGCACCGACCTTCAATGGGAGGCTGGTGTTCAGCAGCGGGGTCCTCAGACTGTGGTGCGGGAATGACCACACCTTAGCATGGCTAAGGAAACTGATCTCCGAGCTGCCTCCCCCCACTAGCACCCCGCTAGTGGTCAGGAAGCAGGCGGACATCAAGCACCGGGTAAGATGCGGCATCCTCATTCCTGATGAGCAGGGGATCTTCGCGGAGCCGTCCGACATCGGGCGTGCTCTGTGCTACCAGAACTCTTGGGTTGGCATCAAGGAGTGGGTGTTGCTGGGCGCCAACAAACAGGCCGAAGCGTGGTACGTGATGGTCGGGGTCCCTGAGGACCAAATTCCGACCCTGATGGAAGCCGAACGCCGTCTCTCATTTGGTGCAGGGACGGTGTACGTTAAGTTCCAGGGTCCGAACGGCAGATTTGTCGACGTCCCTCAGGGATATCCGGGCGCCGAAGCCAGCGCTGGGACACAGGTGGAGGAGGCAACTCCCCCCCCAACAAACACCGCGGAAACACCCGCGGTTGAGCCTGCAGTAGCAGCGCCAGCCGCCACTACTGCCGCTAGCGTGGGCGCCGTCCACTCGGGGGAGGAGCTCGAGGACATAATCCTGTCCTCGGCCTCTGACCTGGAGGGGGACGGCTTCGACGCGGGCGACCTTTTTGCCGGGCTGCGGCTGGCAGGTGACGAGGAAGGAACGTCCAGTGATGGCGTCCCCTTCGTTGACCTGTAAGGTCCTGCAGGCCAACCTCCACCACAGTCAGACCGCGACGGCTCAGCTGCGGAAGTGGCTGGAGGTACAACATACGGCCATTGCCTTGATCCAAGAGCCGTGGATTAGGGCGGGCCAAATACAAGGACTCTCCAATCTTGGTGGTAAGCTCTTAGTTAGTACAGATCATGATAAACCAAGGTCGTGCATCTATGTGACACGTAACATAAAAACACAGCCACTAACAGATTTCTGTTGCAGGGATGTCTCTGCAGCTAGGCTACTGATACAGCGGGGGGACACAGTAGCAACTGTGGTCTTCGCTTCCGTTTACATGCCCGGGGCAGAAGAGCCGCCGCCGCATGACCTCGCCCGCCTCGTGACATACTGCGAGAGCACTGGGCTGGAGGTTGTCATAGGCGCCGATGCGAACGCTCATCACCCTCTGTGGGGCATGGACACACAAAATGCAAGGGGTACGGCGCTAGTAGATTACTTATTTACAACTAACCTAACCCTACTAAATACAGGTTCCGAACCCAACCTTCGTAACTAGACGTAGCCAAACAATCATAGACCTCACTCTGGCATCGGAGGGTGCAGCGGCCATCACCACCGGCTGGCAGGTCTCCAAGGAGGCCTCCTGCTCGGACCACAGGTGGATCCGCTTCGATATTCAGGTCTGTGTGACACCAACACTGCCACGGCGAAACCCGCGAAACACTGACCGTGCTGCTTATACACGCATCCTCGAAACCAAACTTGCGTCAATAAACTACGGAATGACCTACGAGGACACGCAGCAGATCGACGAGCGTGTAAGTCATCTCACGAAATCAATGCTAGACTGCTACCATTCATCCTGCCCCGAGACCACTCCGCCCACAACACCAGGGAAACAACCATGGTGGGGAGCGGATCTGGAACGTAAGCGCGGGAAGGTAAGGTCAGCCCTAAACAGAGCCATGAACACCTGTGCTGATGAGGATTGGGACGCGTACTACGCGGCCAAAAAATCATATAAAAAATGCATCAGATTCAGGAGCTCCACTGGATGGCGCAAATACTGTGGCAACATCGAATCCTGCCAACAAGCAAACAGGGTAAGGAAAATATTGGCACAGCAGAACCCGACTGGGCCTGCTGTCCTCCGTAAACCCGACAACACACTTACCACCTCACCAGAAGAAGCGACGCGCGTCCTTATTGAAACTCACTTCCCAGGCTGCGCTTTCACACAGGCTATCGACTGGACAGAGGTAACTCAAACACCGTCAGAAAACGACTGGCGCTATGCACACAAAGTCGTCACGCTGGAAAAACTCCAGTGGGCGATCCGGTGCTTCCATCCTTTCAAGGCGGCCGGTCCGGACGCGGTCTTTCCTGCCTTACTGCAGTGGGGTGGGACATCTGTCGCCAACAGACTGGTACCCATAATGAGAGCGTGCCTGGCCTTCAGATACGTTCCAAAAGGATGGAGGGAAGTGAGTCATATTTATTTATTTATTTATTCATTCCTAAGCCAGGTAAGAGTGACTATACCAACGCCAAACACCACCGACCAATCAGCCTGACCTCCTTTCTCCTTAAAACTTTGGAGAGAATTTGCGAGAGAGAGCTGAGGGACGGCGTTTTGAAAACTATCCCACTCCACACTAACCAACACGCATACAGCTCGGGCAAGTCCACTGAATCCGCCCTCCATCTAGTGGTCGGCCGGATAGAAGAGGAGATTCACCAGAAGGGCATCTGCCTGGGCACCTTCATAGACATCGAAGGAGCCTTCGATAAAACAAACTTCGCCAGCATCAACACCGCGCTCTCCCGTCACGGAGTAGAACAGGTACTGACAGACTGGATCACCAATATGTTAAGTAAACGAGTGGTACGACTTGAAGGGGAACAGCAGATGGCCTTGATAGCCAGAGGCTGCCCCCAAGGTGGAGTACTATCCCCGCTCCTCTGGAATCTGGTGATAAATGATCTCATCACAAAACTCAACGCGAACCATTTCTACACAATAGGGTATGCTGACGACCTAGCTATCCTCATTTCAGGTAAAGTAACGGGGACAATCTGCAACCTCACTCAACAAGCACTACGCATCGTTGAGCGGTGGTGCAGAGAGTTCGATCTCTCAGTGAACCCCACGAAAACTGAACTAGTCATGTTTACCCAAAAACGAACACTAGGCCCTTATCGCCTACCCAAACTTTTCGATACAGAACTCCAGTTAGCCAATGAGGTCAAATATCTGGGAGTAATAGCTGGAGTCATCCTGGACAGTAAGTTAAATTGGAGTAGTCACTTAGATAATAAAATAAACAGGGCCTGCATCACCTTTTGGCAATGCAGGAGGATGATAGGTAAGAAGTGGGGCCTATCCCCTAAAATTATACTTTGGTTATACTGCGCGGTAATCCGACCTATGATCACTTATGGGGCAGTGGTCTGGTGGCCCCGCACCAAACTAACTACAGCCTCCATCAAACTGCAACGCATGCAAAGGCTTGCCTGCATGGCGATCACAGGCTGCATGAGGACTACCCCGACCGCAGCTCTCGAAGCCATGCTGGGGCTCCCACCGCTTCATCTGTTCATACAGCAGGAAGCGACGATGACGGCTGTACGCCTTAATACACTTCAACTCTGGGGTAAGAAAGAAACACAGCACACCGCGGTACTGGAGGGATTCCACAACGAGTTCCCCCTGACGAAAGCAATAAACGATCGGATACCAAAACAATTCGTATTCGGTAAGAAGTACAAAATCCAGCTCCACGAGGATCACCGCTGCGAGGGATTAAACCCCGCGGAACTACGGATCTTCACGGATGGATCTAAAACAGGTACTGGCACAGGTGCTGGAATCTTCTCTGAGGATCTCAACATCCAGATAGCCAAACCTCTGGGGGCCCACAACACGGTATTTCAGGCAGAATGCATGGGCATTTCCCTGGCGGCATCTGCCATCTTAGCCAGGAAGGTTGTGGACCACTCAATCCGTATACTCTCAGACAGCATGGCAGTACTGCTGGCACTAAACAACCACACAGTCAACTCTGGGTTAATACACGAGTGTCACCAACGCCTGAACCAGGTTGGTAATCTCAATAATATAACCATCCAATGGATTAAGGGACACAGCGATTCCCGTGGCAATGATGCGGCGGACGAACTCGCTAGAAGGGGATCGAGCATGGCAGCGGTGGGACCCGAACCTATAGTGCCACTCCCTTTCAGATACCTAGGCACACTGGTAAGGAACCGAACTAGTGAACAACACCACAAGCTATGGCTAGACCACGGCGAGTGCAGGCAGGCCAAGAAGCACTTCCTACTATCGACGGCCGCCTCACCAAACGCGCGCTTCGGTTGACCAAACCGCAGCTGCGCACAGTTACAGCCGCCATTACTGGACACGGCTCTTTTAATAAACAAACACCTCTTTGTCATAGGAATCACGGACAGCCCCCTGTGCCGTGCCTGCATGGAGGAAGACGAGACAGCAGCCCACGTGCTTCTGCACTGCCCAGTGGTTGCAACATACAGGGCAAAGTACTTCGGTAACCCAGGTACTCGCCGTGAGATTGTCAGCAACACCAAGGCGCTGCTGGCCTTTCTCGGGGAGTTAGGGTGGATCGAATAAAATTCCCACCCGTACGCAAAATACGCGCTTTGACGTGGAGTTGCGGACACCAGCCCGCTATACAATACAATACAATACCACACGGCCCCAACGTCTAACGGAAAAAGATTTACATACAAGGTTCAAAGCTCACTCAAAAATCATGGATGAAGAGTGTTCTTACATCATAGCAACCTCTACAAGCCGCACGTCACGTCGGTCGCGACGCCGTCCACGCCAGTCGCCCTTAGGGGCCCTACTCTCTAACGTCCGTCCGTCCATCCGTCTCTCTCACTCGCACTCATCTGCAGACGTGCGCGAGAAAGACAGATAGAGACGGACGGACGGACGGACGTTAGAGAGTAGGGTCTCTAGGGCCACTAAAATATTGCTAAGGCGTTATTAGCTACAGGCGTCAAACATAGATGTGTGTTCATTTAGACAATCACCCGCCTAGCCTTTTCCCAACTATGTTGGGGTCGGCTTCCAGTTTTACCTGATGCAGCTGAATACCAGTATTTTACATGGAGCAACTGCCTATCTGACCTTCACAACCCAGTTAGTACCGGGTAATACGATACCCCTTGGTAAGACTGATTGTCAGACTTTGGGCCTCTGACTACCTAAGGACTGTTGAAATCTACAAATGACAGCTGGGACCAACATCTTAACGTGTTTTCCGAGGCACGGAGGAAACTCGGTACGTAATGGGGGTCACCCATCCACAAATCAACCTAGGCAAGCACGGCTTAACCAAACGATCTGCCCTGAGTGGTTGTTATTATTTAGCCACAAGCTCCACGTGTTCATATAGACAATATCAACGTTATTCTTGTGATCAATATGTTTTCAACGCTTTAAGCTGACTTTTGAGGTGCAGAGCGAAAAAAGCTATAAGCGTTTGTTTCGCGGCCACTTTGTATTGGAATAAAATAAGCTTTAAATAATAAAATAAAAGGTCATACCCATGCTATCACTAGGCATCTGGTCACTGGCCCCCAGTTCCGCTCCACGAAGAGGAGACACATCGTAGCTGTCATCTGCCTGTTCAGTCCTAGCCTCTACGATCTGACGAGCCCTTGCTTCCTTGCCTTGAGAAGGCATTAGCATTTCTATTGAAACTACTTCTTGGTTTTCATAGCCTGGAAAATAGTAATGGTTTGTTATCAAATGGTACAATAATAATGGTTTATGAAATTAGGTTGTTAGTGGTATAGAATGTTATGGAACATCTGTCTGTTTGATTTTTAACTATAGTCTAAAATAAAATAAATAAATAAGACAAAAAGATAAAAGGGGTAAGCTACACCTAACTAAATGCCTCTTAGCTCAGTGTCGAAAGTTGGAAATCTATCAGTGCTCTTAGCCAAACACGGCAGGCTAAAAATGAATTAATTTATTGCCTTTTGCACAGGCTACAAATTAACGAGTCCATACCGGAGGAGCTCAACATCACCAAAAGGCTGCACAATCTGTATTCACCTTTGCTTTGTTATACTGGAAGGTTCGTGATACTGGGCCGGGTAGAAGGTTAAGCGCGCAAGGCAGAGCACGTGATTAAGAAGGCTGTTGGAGGAAGCCTGTACCGAGCGGTTCACATTGCAGGACACTACATGGCTTAGAGAAGTGCCAAATGTGGTTGCGATCTTCAGCAACGAGTGAACAACTAAGAAGATATAGGCTTTTAATACAATAAAGTTGAAAGCTTACAATGTAATATCTTACCTAGGTATTTGACGACAACACATTTATCATTGTCGACAAATCGAACAATAACAGCTTCATACTCCAAACCATCTTCGCTGAACACCAACCGGCAAGGCATACCAGGTTTCCACATACCTATCTTTGTTCTCTCATCAATCGCCATGCTAGGCGCTTTGGGTTGAACTTTCATCTTAGAGGACTTCATAGATGGCTTTTCTTTTTTTAATAAAATTACAGCTGTTGAAATAAAGGAGACAATCTCAGGATTTATCTTAAGATGAAAATGACAGTTTTTTGCAATTTGCCAGGCTGTCAGGCACTGTCTGTTGAACAAAATATGATTTGCGGCCGTAATATGCATTTATTTACAGAATAAGATCATTACTGGGTCCAAGTTGATTTTTATCTGTGGTTAATTAAATCTCATTTCATGACTTTTACCTGAAATAGTCATTTAATGGGATTAAATGAACTTAAAGGGGCACTAATGATTTTCTTATTTTTCTTTCAATCCGTTCATCATCAACATAATCATTTTGCAAAAAACAAATGGCTGGAAATAGGGCCTCCCCCAATCGTCGTCATATCAATTGGCCCTGCATTTCTTGCATCCACTGGACACAGCCTTTGCCAGGTCTTTGATGTGCAGTCACAAGTATAAACATGATCTATTTGCAAAGGTTAGTTTCTTGTGAAATAACGATTGAAAGTTACAGTTAGGATGAGTTTCATAGTAGCATGGGGTCCAGGGGACTAATGTCTGCAGAACACCTTGCACCTCCGTGCACCAGAGAATGGGCAGCAGCGTTTTCTGTTAGTCTTTCGTCACTGCGATCTCCAATCTGCCTGCCAAGCGTGGAGATTACGGCATTTTCGTCCCATCATGGGAGAGGCTTATGTCCAGCAGTGGACGTTATGGGCTGTTGTTGTTATGGGGTCCAGGATCTATCCCAAGGGGCCTGAGCTAACCCACGCTACGCCTACGGTACGCAGCCGCATTTTACGACCACTCGGCTTTAAAAAATAAATGAAATAAAACGTACGATCATTAGTTGGAGTCGGTGTATTAGTGGACATGGCTACTCGTTTTGCCACCTCAATATTGGCGATCCTCACAGCCTTGTCATATGCCTCATTCAGTTTCTTATCATCCCACTGATCATCATCATCAGTATCAGACTGAAACGGAAAATAAATTTTATTAACCATTCTCAATAAATTCTCATTTCGTAAAATCAAAGGCAAGTTTGTTCTGTCTTCAAACAACTTACCATAGTCATGCCTTTCACGTATAGGACTTCACTTTTAGACATTTTATGTGTTTTGTAACCGTTTCCTTGATTTTTTTTGAGGTTATGGACACTAAAATTTTTATTCAAACAATTTTTAGCGCTTCAAACAAAGCGAATTTTCTCAATTTTGTTTTTTTTTTTCACAATTTCTTTCGTCTGACATGAGTGACATGTCAAATTTATTGTCTTTGACTCAATTTATAAAAAAAAAATGTTTTTGAGTCTTTGGGTTTTGGCCTTTTGGTTTGGTTTGGTTTAAAGATAGAGTCGAGTAATGAAATAATTCACCGCAAAACAGTAATGGGATTATATTATAGACACAAATATAACAAAATACAAAACATGTTATTTGCTCGCCCCAAGGCTCGTGTTGTCGTTGTCATTCCTATTTTCTAATGTTATCACATAGAGTAAAATAAGTATATATGTGTTATCACTTGGCAACACACACTGGCCGGGGCCTCGCCGACTGTTCTCCCCATAGATTATAGTAATAATATTATAGGGAACGTGCACAACGACGGTGGTGCCAACTGGCGTCACCAATCCGAATCATGTACCAAATTAATACTTGACATTGACATGTAAAACAAGTAAACAGAATTAATTTTATTATTGAAAATGATTATTCTAGCTAATCATAATCCATTGTTGCATTTCTGGATGTACCAATACATCCACAAAAATGAAAATTAATCAAATAGCGTAAAATAATAAAATTCTATTACTTTCCAAAGAATAGTACTCTCATACCATGTTTAAGTGAAAAACGCAAAAAATGGATAAATGCAGTAAGAAACATATTTGAAAACAATTTGTTTTTGTTACACTCTGCATTGAAAAAGCAAACATGCCAAGTACAATTTAAACTTCAGCGAACAAACACATTAGACTGCTCGACTGCACTGAAGTTCACATCGAATATTCCTCAACAGTTACACAAAGAGTCCACATGTACTCAGATTATAAACATGGTTATACAATAAAGTTTTTAGTTGGCGGCACTCCTTGTGGTTTCATAAGTTTTGTATCTAAATGCTACGGAGGGCGTTCTAGTGATTGCTAATAACAAAATATGGGTGTGGATTAGACTGCACTGAAGTTCACACCGAATATTCCTCAACAGTTAAACAAAGAGTCCACATGTGTTCGGATTATAAACATTGGTATACAAATAAGTTTTTACTTAGCCGCACTCCTTGTGGTTTCACAAGTTTTGTATCTAAATGCTACGGAGGGCGTTCCAGACTGCACTGAAGTTCACACCGAATATTCCCCAACAGTCTCCACATGAACTCAGATTATAAACATGGATATACAATAAAGTTTTTAGTTGGCTGCACTCCTTGAGGTTTCCTAAGTTTTGTATCTAAATGCTACGGAGGGCGTTATAGTGATTGCATAACAAATGATTGTGGATTGATTTGTTATAGCCTGGAGATACTGTTCTTGCTGATAAAGGATTCCCTTCTATTAAAACATGTGTTGAAAATAAGAAAGTTGTTATAGCCACCATTTTTTCATGAACCACAATTTTCATCAGAGAAAGTAAACGAAACATACAAAATTCATATTGGTCAACATTCATGTTACGCTGACGATCACTATTGATAGACCGAAACCCATGTTTTATACCTTATAACATAATCAAAAATAATATTCTTCAAGAGATAATTATTTTGCGTGACAGCATAAGTTTCCTTTACTGTCCGCATAGTGTCTCTTTTGTCGTTTAGTGCTGCCACCTATAGTTCCTGCACGTTCCCTATAATGGTTCTCCCTCTGATGTTACCAAGATTGCGAAACGCATAGTTTTCAAGTTTCGTTGAATTTTGTAGCAGTCTATCATGAACACATATGATACCCGCAATTACAGACACAATTAAAATAACAATGCACCGTGCCCGATCGGGCACGGCTGGGGACATAAGGGTGAATATTAACTATCATTACGCATGTTTTCCAGAAGGATTTGATTTGGATGTAACTACACCGCCAAGGTAACCCGCGAAATTCAAATTATTTTACGTTTTTTACAGGTCAATTTGTCGGGTTGTATGTTGATTAAAATATTATTCGAGACAGATACGATTTAAGAGGGTTGCAATCATTAAAAATCATCAATACAACCATCAGTTTAATCCCATTGGATGACTTTTTCGAGAGGATTTCCTTTTGAGTAAGTTTAAAAAAAAAAAACATAGTTCCAAGAACTCTGTAGACGGCGTTGAACTGACTACGTTACTAGGTGCCATGACCAAACGCTTGGAAAAAGTCACGTCACATATTTACACTCGTTGACTGACACTCGTTTGTTAAAAAAGCCTCCGAATAAAACCATTACATCCAAGTAAAATGATGTGACGTTCCGTTCCTTGCAGTAACGTACCAAGTTCAGCGCCATCTATCCAGCGAATACCTCTCAAGCGTCAACCTTGAGTCCAATCAAAAGGAACACACACGACATGAAAAATAGTGTTGCCTAAAACCCGATGTGGAAAAGCTTCTAAGAAAATTGCGAAATGTACGAAGTAGTTGTTAGGTATGTTGATGGTATTTACTAAGGTCACTATTTTGTATTGCAATTAAATTCGCAATTATTTGTCTCTAGTTACGCTCAAGTGTTAGATTTTGAATTGAACAATTTTATTTAAGTAATCGAAGGTATTTATGTTAGGCAGAGTTTTGGGTTCGAGTAAAATGTATCTATTGGAAATATCCTTGCCTACCAGGATGTAGGACTCGTCGGTCCCGCATAGTGGCTAAACTAACCAAAGCAATATTATGGGTTTACCAACATTCGATTTTCAATACTTAACGTTATTATAATTATAGGTAGTCATCCATTTTTTTTTCGGATGGAAAATCATTAAATGACTCCTCTCGCCCTGGGCGGAGCAGGAGGGAGTGTCTAGACTTTTACTGACTAAAACCCAGCCATGTTCCTTCATCGCCCTTTATGTTCCGGGGCCACGGTATCTCTTTCGAACAGTCCCGCAGCCCATATAGTCTGTGACGTCCACTCGTCACAAGAGTAAGCACAGATGGTTCAGATGGGTAGATAAATAAAACAATAGTTTGGTGGAAATTGCAAACGGGTGCACGTCCGCTCGGTTCTCGTGACAGCTGTCTAGTGACACATCTACCTGCGCGGACCTGCCTCCGTGTCTATGCTCTTTAATCGTCACACCTCTTCCTTTTTTACAAATATAAAATAATTTCAGATTTTTATAAACTCAGAACTTAAACTCTTATGAAACGCAATTGGAATTAGACTCATAATTAATGTATGAACATATTGTACATACCTAGCGTAAGTATGATAGATTATGTTTATTTCATATAATTGTCTATATAATTATTACAAAATCTCTAGCTCTTTACAATTATTATTATTTTATTTTTGTAATAAGTTTTTATAAACACTTTTATACTTGCGTCATTTTTTTTTAACTAGATGGGGCCGGTGTTTCGTAACTGACTACTCTGAGAAGAAACAGCCGAAACAAACTCAGAGATCACAGTATTTTTATGATTTTCAATTTAAATTAATGAGTCAACTTTCAACTTAACACTAATCAAATAGTTCACACAAAGGTTTCAAACAAAAGAAGATTATACATGGTTAATTACAATTATACAAACAGGATTGACAAATAATTATATTATTCGTTGTCTGATATCATCAGAATCAGGTGTATTTTCTCCACACACTTGCCATTTACCTTTTACTAAGTAGGTATTTTTAGATGGACAATATTCCTCCTCAAGTGTGGGGTTAAAATTTGGTGTCAATTTATTTTCTTTTACTTAGTTTTTTTTTTGTGTATACTTTTTCGCTGATAATTATCTATTTCTGTGCTCTCTGCTTTTCGTTTCCTGACCGCATAATCCTTTCCTTTTTCTTTTATTATTTTGTCCCTAGGTACCTCTAAACTCTGAAACACATGGTTAGTCAATAACAGTAATAATTATTATAAAATAATTCAGACAGTGTTTTTG
Source organism: Xestia xanthographa (assembly GCA_905147715.2). NCBI lineage: Eukaryota > Metazoa > Arthropoda > Insecta > Lepidoptera > Noctuidae > Xestia > Xestia xanthographa. The sequence continues at coordinate 7,334,615 of LR990661.1, read as the reverse complement.
CGGTAGTCAAGTGTGGCGTACTATTGTACATTATTGTACGTAATCAGGTATTGTGGCAAATCATCATACCAGTCTGATTTTTGGCTTTGACTGATCCGTAACCTCTTGCGATTTTGGCGCTCGATTTCACCATTTTGTTGAGGTGAGTAGGTTGTATTGAAATTAATCCTGACATACTGTATTGATTCGCGACAATATATTATGTGTTTTCGTCGCTAGTGAATTGTTTCCCACTGTCGGCAGTTATGTTGTGGGAAAAACCTAACCATGAAAATATTTAGTACTTTTATTGTTTCTGTAGATTTTATGGACTTCATTGACATCACTTCTTTAGATCTGCTAAAATAATCTACTATTACAAACAAATAATGGCCACTAAGAAGTGGACCCAAAAAAATCAAAGTCAACATCTATCCAAGCTTCGGTTGTTGACTCTCGACGAGTTAGTGGCATTGGGCGATTCGGAGCAGATACCAAAGTACACCCCTTGCAGCTTTTTACCTTTTTATCAGCATCAGAACCTATTTTGGGCCACCATACTTTGCTACTCAGCCGTCCTTTCATCGCTCCAATGCCAGGATGCCCTTCGTGAGCTGCATCCAAAACTGTTACCGTAATATAAGTGGAATTACGAACTTATTTCCCCTCAACAAAAGGTTATCGTGAGTCCATAGCTCTGTTTGAAAAAGTCCTATAGGGTATATGTTAACCCTAGAATCCCAAACATCAGATTTCAAGGCTTCCTTAGCATGTAGTATTGTTGTATTTCTTTATCTGTCAGACAAAAATGTAATGATGGAATCTTGACATGCTATTACTTACATGTATTGTTTGTCCTTGTTAATAAATTTGTATATTGACATTAGTATTGTATATTGATATTTATATTGCATATTGACATTAGTATTGTATTGACAACTTGTTAATAAATTTGTATATTGATATTAGTATTGTATATTTATATTTATATTGCATATTGACATTAGTATTGTATTGACATTGTGTTATTATTTATTTGCAGTACCTCTATGTCTTGACATGACATAATGTATTTACATTTTATTTACATTTTTATTTAAATATTATTTAGATTTTTTTAGTGACATTGATTTCTATTGTTATTTATTATTATGCAATTCTTTTCGTTTTCTTTTTATTGTCCAGGTTTATTTTATTTTATTAATTAGATTAGGCTGCCTTGATTTCCAAATTGACTTATATTGTTTCTTTTTTTTAAAACTTTTGTACGCTCTCTGGCATAACATAGCACACTCTTTATTGCCTTGATATACTAACCATTATTATTGTACCTATGTTAAACAAATAAATAAATGATTTTTGACTCCTCCTTAATAAAATTCATCCTTATTGCACAAGGCCTTGAATACTGAATGATTTGGTGAAATGTGATGCTCATCCTCAAATGGCTGGACTTTATTTATTGTACTTATAAACAACACCTAGCGCCTATCCTTGATCTATTTCCAAATATAACTTCCAGCGGCTTGTGGTCAGCCAACAAATCAAAAGTTTATTTGCCGTATTAATACATTCTAAAATGCTTTACTGCTCAAACTAGAGCGAGAGCTTCTTTTTCAGTCTGACAAGAACGTTTTTCAACGTCTGTAAAGTTCTTATTGCCTTAGGCAATCACCCGTGGTCCGTTACTATCAGATTGAATGAGCGCCGCTCCTAAACCAACTTGTTCAGGACCCCAATGTTGACTAATATCGGCATTTTTTTCTGATTTATGCCTCATAAGGGGTTCTGATTTAGTCGCCATACCTGGGATCGATTTTTTTACATAGTTTATTTGTCCTAGGAAACTTTGTACTTGTTCTAGTTTTTTTTTTGTTTTTTTTTTTTTTTTCTGATTTAATTGAATAGTTTTCCTTTAAATATTCCAGCAGGGCTATTACGTATCTCTGTTGACAGCTCGAAATGATAGTAACTGGCCTCCATCAAGTAACTGTCAAAAAGGTCAGCTTCGTACTATGTATGACCAGTCGCGATCAAATATGACGTCATCGGTGCCCATCATGGCTGATAGTCACCGTAACTCATTTTGACAGACGCTTTCGTATCGATTCTTCTAATATTGCGATTATGTAAGCATAGTGGACATCAAATTGATGACAACTGTGTTTGAAGTGGTTTTCGTGAAAGACGTTACACCGTTATACCCCGGGCTGTTAGTCACCGTAAAGTGATATCCACTCAGTGTGATACGTAATACCAATATTTTGACATTCTCGGTTTTTTTTTTTTTTTTTTCTCGTTTTGGCATTGCACTATTCGTGCTTATTGCCACTGACAATATTTATTTGATAACAAAACGTAAGAATCAAGTACTCGCGAAATGATAAAATCTAACAACGGAAAATTTGGAAATGGAAAGGAGATTAGTTGTTAAATATAAATGTAATATAATAAAAACATGTTAACAGTGAGGAAATATAATACAACAGAAAACTAACCATCTAACGCAACCAGGTGGCCTAACAAAAAGGTCGACTCGGTGCGTAAACATGGTAAATTAAATACTATACACAGTCTCTAGAATGTTTAAATAGCTATATCATTATTTACAAGGAAAAGAGCTATGGTTTTATAAATATCTACATTAAAATTAAATAAAATACATGATATAGAAGTGGGTAAAGGGACTCGGAGGGAAACAAGACTTTGGAAAAGTGAGGAGTGGTCATAAAGGGGGCAAGAAAAAATAAGGTGGTTCAGATCTCCCACTTCAGCGCCACATTCACACGCAGGGTTCTGCACAATGCCAAGCCTGGCAAGATGAGCAGGAGTGCACACGTGACCCAATCGCATACGTATGAATATTGTTGTAATCTTTTTGCTTAGCTTGTACTTGCTAAACCAAGGTTTAACAAAAATGGATGGCTGAATATTACGATAAAATTTCCCTTTCGCTGATTGCTCGGACCAAAGCTGACCCCAGGATTTCTGTAGATAAACCCTAGGCAGAGCTGTCAGATCTTGGGTGTTATTTTTGTAAGGAAAAACGTCGCCACACAAAACGGCATCATTAGCTAACTGGTCGGCTCTCTCATTACCTAGAATGCCACAATGCGAGGGTATCCACGCAAAATGCACTGAATACCCCTTAATACAACACCTATAAAGGAGTTCACGTGTTTCAAATATAATATAAGGATTATGAGAATAGAAAGGGAATCTGGCCAAAGATTGTAAGGCACTCCTTGCATCAGTTAAAATGAGTGAATTCCGTAAGCCCATCATAAGTATATATTCGACAGCTTTGAATAGACCGTAACATTCTCCCGTAAATACAGATGATTCGGGCGGGAGCTTTATTTTTTGGACAATATTAAATTGGGAGTGGTATACACCTACTCCCACACATGAGTCTCTTCCATGCTTCGAAGCATCTGTAAACAAGAGATGGCAGCCCTTCCAGTCTCTATCCATAGTGAAGTTGAAGTTAAGGTTATGACATACGTCATTTCGAAAAATGTTAAGGTTATAATGTATGTTCGGTGACATTATTAATGAACTGTAATTACAGTGAAATAAAGGAAGAAACTCGGATTGGTGACAAGGAGCTTCAATTAAATTGTATTTTCTAAAGCTTTTAACTAAACACGGAGTAGCTTTGTGCCTCCAGTAAGTGGATGAAATTACTTCTTCAGAGAGAATGGAAAGTTTATTTCGTAAAGGATGATACGTAAATTGCAAACACCGAGCCATAAATCTATCAGCTAAAAATTGACGTCGTAAATGAAGTGGAGGGTCTCCACATTCCACCTGAAGACAATTAATAGGACTGCTTTTCATTGCACCTGAAACCACTCTAAGTGCCTTGGACTGAACACTGTCCAGTTTCTTAAGACCAGCAACACTAGCAGGATCCAGCAAAAAAGTACCATAGTCCAATACGCTTCTAATCAAGGTGTTGTACAGTAATTTTAATGAAAAGGGATGTGCTCCCCACCAAACACCAGCAAGACATCTAAGTATGTTGATATTTCGTTCGCATTTAGCAGCTATATAATCACAGTGTGGTAAACCAGTAAGATGTGTATCCAAAATAAGACCTAAAAATTTTACCTGGTTTTTAATGGGCATAGGGATATTATTGTACGTTACTGTAAATATAGGAGGCTTACGCATTCTAGTAAACAAGACAATGTTGCTTTTATCAATTGACAGGTCTAGACCGTTTGTTTCTAGCCAAGTCTTCAGTAAGCCTAGAGAAGAGGTTAAGGAAGTACAAATATTTTCAACAGAATGACCAGATAAATAAAGAAGTAAATCATCTGCATATTGAAGGACTTTTACTGACTCATTTAGAGAGGATTCCAAATCATAAGTGTAAATATTGTAGAGAATTGGACTAAGTACAGAACCTTGAGGGAGACCTTTCCATACTAAACGGGTAAATGTATACCCTTCAATATGAAGATGTAAAGATCTTTCTGAAAGCATGTTAATAATGAACTTAGACAGCATTGTTGGAACTTGTAATGAATTGAGCTTTTGTTCTAGGATTGATACCAGGACATTATCGTAAGCTGAGCTAATATCCAGGAAAGCAGCAATTACAGAGTTATTAGAAGTGAAGGCTAAGCGAATATCAGTTGTGAACACACTAAGGCTGTCCATCGTACTTTTACCCTTCCTAAAACCAAACTGTGATGTAGCTAGCAAGTTTTTGCTTTCCAAAAACCACTCCAAACGATTCTTAACGAGATGTTCAGCAATTTTAGCAAGAACTGTAGAAAGTGCAATTGGTCGATAAGAAGCAACATTAGAAGAAGTTTTGTTTGGTTTCAGAATAGGAATAATTGTTTGAGACTTCCAACTTGATGGAATGTTGCCAGATATCAAAGCTGTATTGATGAGATTTAAATATATTAAAAGAACAGAGTCAGACAGATTAGCTATAAATGAATATGGTATACCATCTTCACCAGGAGCTGAATCCTTAACATGTGAAAGGACTCCTTTCAATTCACTTAGTGTGAAGAGAGAATTCAACTCAGAATTAGGAATAGGAACATAAGGAAAATGCATTAAAGATTTCTGTTCTGGGGCTGAAGGAGGAGCTAAATGATCCATAAACTCATTGGCTAATTCTAATGGTAGTTTTGAGGCTGTTGTGTCACTAAATGCTGACCTGAATCGCCTAATATTTTGCCATACTAGAGATGCATTAACTTCTGGCGAGATAGATGCACAGAATCTTTGCCAACCTTCAAATTTCTTTTTCTTAAGGAGCTTACGAGTTGTACGAGCAGCTTCTAGGTATATCTCAAAATTATGACGAGTCATAGTATGACTATAATTTTTTTCTGCTTCTTTTCTTTTTTTAATGGCCTGAGTGCACTCAGCATCCCACCAAGGTGGTGAAGGAATTTTAGCTGTAGCACCATTCTTAATAGGGAAAGTATTATCTGCCACCTCTATTAAAATTCTTGTTATTTGATTAGATAATAGCTGAGGATCATGTAGTTGTAAGGAATTAGTTAAAGCAAGAATTCTTTCTTCTACACAGTTTTTGTATGTATCCCAATCTGCATTTTGAAGTCTATACTTTAATCGTGGTGTTGGATTACAAGCAGCTGGTTTTTTATGTAGAAAAGAAATTATTAAAGGGTAATGATCACTACCATAAGAAGACTGTAAAGGGGACCAGGATAATGTCGATGCTAAATCAGGTGTGCAGATTGAGAGGTCAGGGGCACTTACTCCCTCATCTGGATTCGTTTGGCGTGTTGGGAGACATGTATTTAAAATAAACAAATTATTAGAGTCAAGAATTTCTAGTAACTTTTCCCCATAGTGATTGGAACTAGAACTACCCCAGGACTGATGTTGTGTATTAAAGTCGCCCATTACCAAAAATGGTTTAGGTAAAACTGAAAGAAGATTACTTATTTCAGAAAGAATATTTACAGTGGGACGCGAATAATATATACATACTAAACAGATTTTATTTACAATAGCAGCGACAGCAGATATATCGTCACTGAGACTTGGAAGAGGAAAAGATTGAAAAGACAAGTTATTTTTAATAAGTATGGCGACACCGCCATACCCATCGCTTCTGTCTGTTCTTAGACACGCATAGCCAGGAATTCTAAAAGAGAACCCTGGTTTAAGCCATGTCTCACAGAGAGCGACTGCAAAGGGATCGTATTTGTTCAATATGTAGAACAAATCAGATTTTTTATTCACAATGCTGCGACTGTTCCACTGGACAATCTTGAGTAGACTTGGATCCATTAAGATTAAAGTTAAATAAGTTAGACAGCGTATCAATTATAGTAGCAACGTTGGACGGTTCAATATTATTATTTTTAGATAAGGTATTAATTAACATGATTATTAAATTTAAAATTTGACTCTCATTATTATTTGTTGTTTTATTTTGGAATGCAACACCATTCCCTGACGTAGAAACTTCATTACTGATTAATGCCTGATGAGCTGCCCGGTCATATCCCTTGGCAGTTTTTGGAGGATCCCGAGGTTTAAGGAATACCGTTTTTCTTTGTGAGGAGACAATTTGTGTGTTACGTGATTGGGGCAAAGGTTGTGAATAAAAGTAATTTTTATTGGTATGTGATGGGGCGGATGTTACCACATCTGCATACAATTTTGAGATTGGTGGATGAAGTTGCGACGCTTCAGCATATGACACGCAGCTATGGGCCATATAATGCTTAATTGATTTTTGTCTTTTAAATTCTGGGCATTTTTTATTGATGGCGTAATGAATGCCACCGCAATGGCAGCATTTACTATAACTCTCGTCTTCAATACTGCAAGTGTCAGCAGAATGCTTCTCCCCACACTTGAAGCACTGAGGGTTCGACCTGCATTGTACCTTTGTATGGCCAAAACGACAACAATTAAAACATTGAATTGTTGGGAATGTATACAATTCCACTGGCATGGAATTGTAACAACAAAACACACGTTTTGGTAGAATTTGTCCGTCAAAGGGGAGCACGACTGTTTGAGATGGTTTCCACACAGGGGTCGGTTCGTGTATTTTATAGTTGAGACGCCTTGCTTTGATGACTTTCCCGCATCCAGCGGGGACAGATATATTTTCCATGATTTCCTCCGGAGACCATTCGGTAGGTACGCCTTTAATAATTCCAATGCGACACACATTAATTGATGGAACAAATGCCTTCAATTTCTCCTTGGCCAAACTTGGGTCATTTATAAAAGAGTTAGCATCTACGTAACGGGAGAAGCTTAAAGATATTCTGTTTCGACCAATGCGTTTTAAAGAACCGTTAATAATGTTGTTATATCTCCTATTTTTCAGGAAATGCCCTAAAGTTACTGGGTGTAATGTCTGAGCCGAGTTTTGTGTATCAACATTTTTTTGGATGTGTACAACGTATGGCGACAGGTCTGTGGCTTCGTACAAAGCCCTTGCAACCTGTGGCGCCTTCTGGGGAAGATCTGAGTTTATGAGGTTTTCAGTCTGGGGACCATCCACAGAACGTGGAGTGGCTTCTTCGTGAACTAAAACGGAATGTACCAGAACGTCTGATGTTATTTTTGGACTGACTACTGATTCATTATTACAATGACAATTTGTTTCGTTATTAATTAATCCTGTTGAGTTATGACCACTTCGCCTTCTTTTATTACAACTTTTACAAATTTTGCGTGGAGCTCTAGCCCTTTTCCGCTCCGATCTGGTTAAAGACGAGTCTGTATCCATACTGGATTCGTAAATTGTAATATTATGCCCGACCGAGGGGACTGTGCCCCCCGGATCAGGCGGTTCATTGTCCATAATGGCCACTGGCCAGAAAAAATAAAATATTTAAAAAACTTACCCTAATAAATGAAGAATTATAGCTACAAACAATTAAACTAACTAATCTAATGAATATTTACATAAATCTACACAACTTATCTCCAATCTCAAACGTTTTTTAATATTTTTATGAAAACGAAAGAAAAATCACGCCCGCCAAATTCGATGATTCCCGCGCTTTTTCGACATTCTCGGTTGTCATCAAAGTTCGGTGTACAGCCGAAGCTTGATAGTCACTGGATATCAGAAAAATACGTAATAGGCCTGCAGGACATGTTTGAGCCTAGCACTGCTGTGTTCTGCGTCATCCTTGCCATATATAAATAAGTTGACGACGCCTTCACAGGGAAGAAGACTAGTATCCTTTCTACATTTTTTTTTGAAAATGCTCTGGCGCATACGATATGCCAAACATGAGCCGCTTATATCGGTACAAACCTCGATTTGTTATAAAAGTTGTTATTATCTCTTGAGTGCTCGTTGATTTCCACTTTCTGAAATGCGTCTTTAATGTTGAGCTTGGAAAAAACCCTTGCTTTATTAAATTTTGTTATTATCTGATACATATCGGGAGCTCATCAACAAAGAAAACCACGGATATTATCCAGTAAGTACTTTGAGTGTAGCTGATACATTGTCACTCATATCTCACGATAGCCTTGCTGGCGGATCGCATGTCTACGCACACTCTTACATCTCATCTCCATCCGGTTTGAGGACGGGCACTATTGGTGAGACCCATCCCGAAGGCTTAGTAATAGGTTCTATTATACTTAATTTGACCAATTGGTCAATCTTTTCTTTCAGGGGAATGGGTACTTACTCGCCGACAGGGCTGGGCTGCTAGTCTTATTGTTTTGTCTATTTAAATCTCAAGTTGCAAGTCTTTCATTTTTAGGAAGACTTGGCTTGCTTACCGAATTAACTCCTCCGAGTTCGAGTACTTGTAGGGAGATAACAGTGTCATTTTCTTTGATTTCTCCGAGTCCGATATATTTAAAGCAACTAAAAACAATTCGAACCCCCTCTTCCATTTTTCCCATCGCAAACTCATGGACGCAGGATCGCCTTCGCAGTCGAAAACGTCCAGGGGTGGTTTAAGGGACATTTTGGGGCGAGCAACAACAATTTGGTTTTGTTAGTACCAACCGACAACCAGATGCGTCAGTTTACTACTTATAGAAATTTGAATTTAATTTTCTATTTGTTTATTAGTACCAGTCGACCATTCGACTTACTACTTGTGACACCTTTGCCACTTTCGCCAATTAAATTCAATTTTGTTTTGTTAGTACCAGTCGATCATGCAACTTACTACTTATGACACCTTTGCCACTTTCGCCAATTAAATTCAATTTTTATTGTTAGTACCAGTCGATCATTTGACTTACTACTTGTGACACCTTTGCCACTTTCGCCAATTAAATTAAATTTTGTTTTGTTAGTACCAACTGCGGTATGCAGTTTACTACTTTGGCGTTTTTAGTACCAGTCTATAATAGACTTACTAATCGAGTCTTTAAGGGTGATTTCACATCGATCAATGCAGTGTTTACATGCTCCATTAGTCAAATTCAATACCAAACATGAATAAAATGACAAATTTTAATTACTACTTGCCTATTACAATATATATACAATATTAGACAGAAAAATAATAAGCCAGATCATTATCAAACAAAGTATACTTAATACTTTGTTTACGTTGCTGTAATTACATAAAGTCAAGACAACCACAACGAGTATTCTTTATTTTCATTTCCCGACATGAGTGACAGGAATTAGATCCGTCAAAACATACTACTTTGTAATATATAATTATACTTTATTACAGTGATTCCATTTAGTCGTTATTGCTTTAGTATGAAGTAGTACATTCCAAGGCCATGCATTTAGTACATTCCAAGTCCATGCATTTAGCATTCCGATGTATGACAACAACAGAAACAACTTGTTGATTTAAAATAAATACCATTTTCTGTCACTTTTTAAGTAGTTAATGAAAATAATATAAGCAAAATACATAACGAGCCATATTTTTGCCCATCGTAGATAATAAAATAAATAGGTATAAATAGGTAGTTGCACGTAAACACCGCTTAGCATGTTATGGGATAACATTTTCCCTTCCTTTTAGAATCCCTTCTAGTTCACTCCTTTTTCTTGTATTTTTTTTTCTTTTGGATATTGGTTTTTGTACACTTACTCACAACCTCGTCGCCAATTGTTACGTCCACTCGTCACAAGAGTAAGAACAGATGGTTCAGATGGGTAGATAAATAAAACAATAGTTTGGTGGAAATTGCAAACGGGTGCACGTCCGCTCGGTTCTCGTGACAGCTGTCTAGTGACACATCTACCTGCGCGGACCTGCCTCCGTGTCTATGCTCTTTAATCGTCACATAGTCATCCCTTAGAAGCCGTTCAGGTATGAAACGTAACGTTCTTACCCTTACCTTGTATAACTGCCAACACCTAAACCAATGTTGCCAAGCACTTAAATTAAAAACTTGGTAGTTATTTTTAAAACCGCTTTAACTACTACGCTGGTCGTTTCTACACATCTTTGTGGGTTAACTACACGTAGGTAGAGGGCGTACAACATTCTGCGCGTACAGTACAACAATACATTTTTCATCCCATCTATTCGAAAAGGATGACTTGGTTCGCCTTTATGTGCACGCAAAGGTAGTGTTTTCTTTAAGAAACTTTTGGTGAGACTTGGCTATCCGTGGATTATTAAAAAGGCAATGTAGATATGCACATAGAAATTTATATTTTGGTTTTTCTTTACAATTTGACAACACAGAAAATATAACAGCAGTGACAGACCGTGTTCCTGGTTCCTAACAACATACCTATTCAAACCATAGACTTAGTAAATATAGACCAACAAAGCGTGCGAGGGAGAAGAACATCCCTTAAGGACATATAGCAAGATGAAAAAGGATCGCGAATCTAATATCACTGTGACCGTTTTTGAATGACAGGTCTGCACAAGTCGGCACGCGGGGTATCAACTCTTTAGTATTTTGGATTTTTAGCGTACATCGTGGTTTATTTTCAGTGAATACAGTTGTATTAAACATTGGTTACTTGTTTTGTGCGTGAATGTGGTGTTAATCATAGAATTAAACCTGAAAATTGCACATTTCCTAAGTAAATACTCAGGACGTAGTCACTGATAAGACGCGTTTATTTTTGGTTAAAATTTGCCTTTTTACCTGTATAAAATATAAAATAATACCAATGTTTTTGTTTACTTTCATATTTTGTATAGCTAGAAGTCCATTTGTTGATAATTTACATGATTTTGGTGAATAGATTTTTCATCAATCTATTTTACATGTACGCTAGGGATTGACTTAAATTTATTGATACTATCGATATTTTATCTTGAATGTTAACTAGCTTACGCTTACCGTCTGTTAACTGAACCATTTTATCAGGACAAAATTAATTAACTTTTAACAAATACATAAACTAATTGTTTTGTAGGTATAATTTGTACAACATATTCCCTCTAGATACTATAATTCGAGGAAAATGGTTGAGAATCATTGGGCGCGTTGGATGGAATCCAAAGACGTGATAGGTACAACTTTGTTTACAGATTGAAAATTTATTCGTGAAAATAATAAAATCAGTCAAGGTATTGGGAAATCTACAATTTTCCAAGCTGTACACTGTATATACTTATAATATGTATATTAGAAGATAATTCCGGCTTATTTTCGAAATTTACTTTGACATTCGACTTAAACATGAATGTAAACTTAATAATTTAGGAAAGGAAACTGTAAGGAACCAGTTATATAAAAAAATTCTGTTTAATGTTCAGTATTGGGCGATTTTTAATAAAATGTTGGCCGTTTTATTTTTTTAATGTATTTACACTTTTTTAACATACTTAATGTAAAAATTATAATCTGGACAAAGGCGGTCTATGGAACATCTTCCTCCAAGGGTCGAACTTCAACCACTTATCGATAGTCCTCCAAAGTAAAAGGTGCATCGTTAACTAACGCACACACTGACAAATCAAAATTGGTCACGCTTTAACGAGCTGTCAGTTCGTCTATACGGCAGTATATACTAAGTCTATGATTCAAACATCCGTCATCTCTCATACCAGCCAGTCTGATTAACGCTTGCAAACCTCTTCATAACAACTTTTAGCGGGCAGTAATGAGTTTTTCTTCCTCTTTATAAGTGTGCCGCGCACTTTTTGAATTTGGAACATCTTAGTGTTCAGCGCCAAAGAAATCGAACGCAAATATTGTTTGAATAAAGACTGGCTGGTACGACGGCCCGTACCTAGTCCCGCCCGAAGGATGAATAAAAAAAAGAAATCAAATTAAAAACGCGCAAACTACAGCCCGCGTTTTCGTAAATTTTCACGGATTATTAGAAATTCATGGTTTTGTTTTGAAAAATGAATTCTTCAAGTGACAGTGAATAAATTTTATTATGAGGCACCTTTTATTTTCTCATAGTGGGTGATGAAAAGTAGAGTGTATCACTCGGACGCAATAGTAGATTTTACAACAAGTGCACAAAACGAGTTATAAACTCTGCTTTTTACTTCGATTGCGAGGAAATAAAACAGTAGTTTGAAGAAATTAATAAACACGCAAAAGCAAGAGCTGTTTCCCGCCGCTTTCTTTTTTTGAAATCTTATAACGAGTCTTACGACATTGATATTAGACTTGGGCTGCAGACCTATACAGCCTACTATTTTTTTTATTTTTTTTTATAATAATTTTCATAAATTAATTAAATAACCTACCGTAGGTACTTGAATTTATTTTTTGTGCACTTAGGGCAAATAAATTAAAGTAAATATTATAAAATAACAAATTCTCTCTATGAACTTCTTATTGCGTTTCTGTATGGCTCATTTTCTTTGCCATATCGCTGCCCTAGTTCAACAGTAAGATATGTTGAACAAAGTATGTTTTGAGTTATTCATACTTTTATGATTTTAGTGTCATTCATTCACTCGTTGTTAATTGAAATGTGGTTGATTTTTTAAAACTATAGCTTGGTTTAATGTGTTAGGGAGTTATTTATATTTCAATATGAATAAAATATTTTGTATAATGGTTTTAAGGCTTTTAATAGTAAGATAACCTTACATTGAACTTAGACTAAAAAAAAATGTTTTATGATTTTAATGTTGTCTCTAAAATGGTTTATTAAATATTATATCTATATTGTAACTCATAGAGTTATTATTTTTTGTTTTGTTTAAGAAATACTAAAGATTTAGTCAGCCAAGCTTCCAAATTTATGATAAAGAAACAGAGATCGACATAATTTAATTATATCTTAGTATTACAGCACATCGATATTTGAAAATGTAAGTTGTCCGACTAAATCCGCGGAAATGTTTGGGTAAGGGATACGAAAATGAATTTAAAACTGAGAAATTAGTTTGCTTGTAATGTATTATTTATTACCTTGTATCATAATTGCACAAATCAGTCTCATATTATCAGTTAAAATCTTATTATTATTATTGCACAAGTCAGTTTAACTATTATAATAATCAGTCAGTGCTCTAATGTTATTTAGTTAGGTGAATAATGACACAATTAAGTAAGTCTGTATAGCAGCCGTGTAGCCGTGTGGTATCCGGCAGAGTAGAATAGAACCAACCCATTACACTCACGGGTGTCGTATAAGGCGACTAATGTCTGAGGCAGAACACCTTGCGCCTCCGTAGACCCGACAATGGGCAGCAGCGTTTTCTGTTAGTCTTTCATCACTGCGATCTCCAATCCGCCGCCAAGCGTGGAGATTACGGCAAATTCCTCCCATCATGGGAGAGGCTTATGTCCAGCAGTGGACGTTGTGGGCTGTTGTAGTAGTAGTAGTATAGCAGCCAAAATTTAGTTTTATAATAAAATTTGAAATAATATAAAATTAATTAATATCAATAGTGAATTAATTGATTTAATTAATTCTATACCGAAAAAACACATGACCCTATTTCGTTGACCCCTCTTTTTTTGGCAATACCTTCGTGCCAAGCATAACAAATTCCATATTTATTAATTATATCACATACAGTGAAATTAATGAAGTTTAACTTTGATTTGTCATAGAATGTAGGAACTTCTCTTTGTGGCAGTGGAACGAACGGTTGCACGCATTGTATTGGAAGTGCGCCCACGCTTGAGTGTCGCGCGACATTCGACGAACGGAACGAAAAATCAGTTTAGAATGATCCGTAGGTGCCGTTTGTGGAATAAAATTTTAAATCATAAACTATTCCACTTAGGGCACCTGCGAAAAATATTGGTAGGTGCCGTATGTGGAATACCTCAGGTGCCATTACTTCAGGTGCCGTTAAATCAGGTGCCCAATTTGGCATACGTCGGTAGGTTATTTTAAAATGTCCTAGAAAGAAATAGAATTTAACGATATTTTAGTTAAACACTGGGACTATTTTTTAAGATGTCTCAACATAGAAATGTTTTTATAATTTCATATAAGGACATTTGAAGAAGTCTCAGTGTTGAAATAAAAGAAAAGTAAAAATCTTCCTGACTTTATAAATATCTTAAGATGTCAGAATCTTGAACTAAAGGTCGGTAAAAATATGCTTAAATGTCTCAGTGAGACATTGAATTTTAGGCACTTTGGTTGCGTTTTACAAATATCTGTTTTTTGAACCGGACAGAAGAGCAAATTTTTCACATGAAACAAAACTTACCTCAATTTTGATTTTTTTTAAGATATCTTACTGTTGAACTAGGGCAGCGATATTATCAATGATATTTAATTAAGGCTGATGCTCCAGGGTAGCCCGCGAAATTCAAATTTTCTTACGTTTTTGGCAAATTGCAGGCCAGTGCTAGGTTGTATGTTGATTAAAATATTGGACGCGATTGTAAGACGTATGTAGTTACAGAATTATAATCATCAAAACCATCAATACAACCCTCCAAGTTCATAAAGGTCGAGAAACGATTTTTTCAAGGTCAAAGTCATTGCTAGACCTTCATGAACTTGGAGGGTTGTATTGATGGTTTTGATGATTATAATTCTGTAACTACATACGTCTTACAATCGCGTCCAATATTTTAATCAACATACAACCTTGCACTGGCTTGCAATTTGCCAAAAACGTAAGAAAATTTGAATTTCGCGGGCTGGTCGAAGCATTCACCTTAAACAGATATGTTATGAGCGCGCATTCGTGAAGACTCGAAAACGTGTCAATTGGCCTGTTTTTCCTTTATTCTGCATCACTGCGTGTATGTGAGCTGGCTCTCCCCCGCGGCACACTTTTTTCGGTGGTTTTGTAGGTGTATAACATATCTGTTTGTTAGAATATCATTGCATATTATAGATACATTTATGAGTAGATACATTCCGCTGAAATGCTATTGGGACACGATAGTCCCAACAGCATACAACAATTCTGGGATATATTTGTCCCAGGCCGAATATTTTTTTTCATTCCGATTTAGTCGTTATTGTTTCACTATGAAGGCATACTCACTAAGTCCGACGTTTACTAAATTTCCCCATACATTGATATGCAACACCCCTACTCTGTGATTGGTCAAAAATTTAAAAAATATTTGAATTGTGACATGTTGTCTTACAGCCACACTCAGAGTCAGTTAATGGTTACTTAAACGGTTCCTTAGTAAAAATTAAAAAAAGTTCACCCTCAGAGTCAGATAACGGTTCATTAGCGTCCCCTAATGACAATTAAAGTTAAGTAAAGCAAAACCTTTACTTAATATTTAATGGCTGATTTTGACATCTACGTTTCGGCCTTGGGTTATATTTTTACCCGCGAATTCGATTTCATAATAAACGTTTATTAATTAAAAAGGAATAATGTCTGATTTGGCAGACTTCATTGAGTTTTTAGATTATGCCAGAAGATATAGAGAAGTGGAACCGAGGCGGAATTTACGAGATTATTCTGATCCCTTTACAAACTATTCTATTCAGGAATTTCAGGCAAGTTATAGATTTACACCTGAATCTGTAAAGTGTTATATTGCCGTTGGTGGCATCCGAACTCGGGAAACCAACGAAAAGAGGATTACCATTTGCACCGGAAATAATGTTACTACTAAAATTACGGTACTTCGCTACAGGGAGGCACGGTTAGCAGATACTTACCTATCATAGAATTAATTGAAACAGAAATATGAATGGAAGTTCTTCGAGGATACAAGGTGTGTGTCGTTGAATCACAATTCACTGAAAGTACTTATTATAACGTAAATTAATAGAGATGAAATTTAAATTCACAACCAATGATATTGTAATAAACAGATATGTTATACACCTACAAAACCACAGAAAAAAGTGTGCCGCGGGGGAGAGCCAGCTCACATACACGCAGTGACGCAGAATAAAGGAAAAACAGACCAATTGGCCTGTTTTCGAGTCTTCACGATTGCGCGCTCACAACATATCTGTGTAATAGAATATCATTCTATTCTATTCTATTTTTGTTTAATGGCAAGTAAAGCCGATGTCGACTATTCTGCCAATGTCGAGTGAATTGAAAAAACAAGTGTGCATGACAAAAAAAAAAAAAAAGAGATTATAAACTACGACTGACGGACTGATCTGAGATCGCAAGTTACATTTTTTGATACAACGTGGATCTTGTCGGGTTAGTACGGGACTGAAACAAACAAAAAATATAAATAAATATTATAATAAAATTATTAAAACATAAAATAAACGCATACCACACCCACACAGGCAGATTCATAATTTTATGTTATTGTGACGGATGAAGGTCATCAGCGCCACAAGCAGTTCAGGGGAGGAATGTGTTAGTAAGGAAGAGAAATTAGTCGGAAGAGGGATTTTAAATTTAGGGAGACGGCTATGCAGGTCTAGAGGAGGGATGTTGTTTGAACATTCGAAGAAGATGTGATCCAGAGTGCCCTCTTCTAACCCGCACTCGCAAAGAGAGGAGTCCCGAATCCGGATTTTTTGCAAGAAAACAGGAGTACAACAAAAACCTAGACGAATACGACATAAGACGGATATGACAGGTTTGGAGACTTTCTTGTACCTATAGAACCAAGGTTTTGGCTTTATAGTTGGTTGAACCGCGTAATAAAACTTGCCTTTTTTCCTTCCAGTATTGTCCCATTGTTCCTGCCATGACGAATGGAGTTTAGTTTGTGGAAGGTTCAATAAGTCATACCCCTGGAGACAATTGTGGGAAAGATCAGCTACTGTCGATGAGCAAGCATCTTTGGCCAAAGTATCAACGCACTCATTGCCCTTAATGCCACAATGACTAGGTATCCAAACTAGCTGAACCTCTTTTTGATTGACAGCACAAGATAATAAGGACGCTTTAATTTTTAAAACCAGAGAGCTGTGCAATTTACTTTTAAAAGGATTTTGTGTTAAGGCTTGGAGACAACTAAGAGAGTCTGTGAAGATTACGGCTTTGTGTATGTCATGGTGTGACTCTATAAAAAGACAAGCTTCCAATATAGCCACACACTCGCCAGTGAATACTGAAGACTCCTTAGGACACTTAAACTGCAAAATTATCCTAGAGCTCTGGTAATAGACCGCAGCTCCAGTGTGGTTGAGCTCTGTTAATTTCGAGGCATCCGTAAAAAAATAATTGGAAACCATTCCATCGCTCGCCCACCACCGCATTGAATGCCAAGTTTGCTGACGGGGATTTTTTGGATATACCAATGTTAAAGTCAATTTTTGGAACATAACTTAAAACTTCATACGCAAAATTAAAAAGGGGCAATCTGGGGAACTGAACAATTGAGCATTCTAAATTTAAAATTTGTCGAAAAGATTTCAGAATTAGGGGCGTTTCTTTATTTTTCCAGTAGTTGGAACTTCCGCATAAGGCATCTAACTCGTACAATTTTTCTATAAGGGGATGCGAAGTTCTACATATAAGCCTAGACAGAAAACGGGAGGCCAGATATTGACGTCTTAGGGCCAGAGGAGGTTCAGCACACTCGACCTGCAATGCGTTAATGGGGGAGGATTTCATACAACCTGAGATGATCCGAAGGCACTTAGACTGAACCCTATCCAGCCCAGCCAGGGCACCTTTGTTGCACGGAGTCAGGAGATACGTTCCATAGTCCAAAACACTACGAACTAAGGCATTGTAGACCAATTTCATGGTGTAGGGGTGAGCACCCCACCAAACACCCGCAAGAACTTTTAAAATTGAGATGGTTCTTTCACATCTTTGAATGAGGTAATTTATATGATGTTTGCTACTTAATTTTGTATCCAAAATGACGCCTAAAAATTTTACTTTATTGACTATTGGAATGTTTTGGTCTAAAATGTTAATTGCAACATGAGGAGTGCGTCTTTTACGAGAGAAAATTACTGCCGAACTTTTTGGCGCAGATAGAGACAGGCCATGGCTTAAAAGCCACTGATTCAAAGAATCCAGAGAGAGGCACAAGGATGACGCAGCATCGACTATAGAAGAATCTGTCACATACAGTGCAATGTCGTCGGCATATTGTAAGATCTGACAATTGTTGTTTAGGCAGGATCCAATATCAGCCGTATACAGGTTGTACAGAAGGGGACTGAGGGGAGAGCCCTGCGGGAGTCCCCTCCATATCAGCCTCTCATCGAACTCCTCTCCCTGGACTCTCAGGACCAGTGAGCGGGACATCAGTAGCTCACATATACATCGTATCATCTTAGCCGGTAGACTCAGCTGTTGCAGTTTTTGCCTGAGTACTGGAAGAAGTACACTGTCATACGCAGAAGAGATGTCCAGGAAGGTAGCTACAACAGATTGATTTTTGGAGAAAGCTAGGCGGATATCCGCAACCAAAATACCAACACTGTCCATAGTACCAAGTCCTTTTCTAAAACCAAATTGGTAATTCGGCAGTAAGTCTCTCGACTCAACAATCCACTCGAGACGGTTTTTGATAAGGTGCTCCAGTAATTTCGCTAAGACTGAGGACAAAGCGATTGGCCTAAGGCCATTCGGATCATCTGCATGTTTCCCTGGTTTCAATAGCGGGATAATAATTTGTAATTTCCATTGATCTGGAACCCAACCATTAACATAACAGAAATTTATAATATTTAAAAAGTAGATTTTTGCCTTTTCGCCTGAACGAGTTATAAAAGAATATGGCACGCCATCAATACCAGGAGCAGTGTCCCGTACGTGTTTAAGTACCACTTTCAATTCCTCCAAAGTAAATGGCGCATCGAAAGGGTCCTCTGATACATTTTGAAGGGATATGTTGACGCATTCAGAAAAAAACGGGACGTATGGTGGAGTCATAAAAAAGTTCAGCTGTTTCCCTACTGATTGGAGAAGAAACTGATAGGGAGCACCCACGTCTAAACCTATTGATACTTTTCCAAACTGCCGACACAGGTGTAGAGGGAGACAAAGAGGTACAGAATGTAACCCAACCCGCACGTTTCTTCTTGCGAAGGTGACGTTTGGTTCTGGCATTAATCTGACAGTATGCCAACAGATTTTCGGTGCTCATATCTGCATTGTAACACTCCTCGGCCTCGTTCCTGTCCCTGATTGCTGAAGTGCACTCTGGATCCCACCACGGGGGTGAAGGGATTTTATTACGGGCACTGTTTTTCAATGGAAAGCAGGAATCAGCACTGGAGGTGATGGCAGTAACAAAACCGTCATAACAGCTCTTGGCATGGTGGTGACCAGGAGCATCAACTAAACTTGAATTTAAATTTGGTAGAACATCAATTTTATCCTCCAATAATGATACAAATTTTGCCCAATCCGGTTTGGACAAGTTATATTTCAGAAGTGGAGGAGAACTTTTCATAAATAAGTTTTATTAACTAAAGATATTACAATTGGGTAGTGGTCACTACCATGCGACAAGGACGTACATTCCCAATGGGTCGAAGCTGCCACCTCAACTGAACAAAATGTTAGATCAACACAACTCTTTTGTTGTCCAGGAGGGGATCTGCGGGTTGGGCAACCATTGTTAAGGATACAGAGATCCAGATTATCCAAAATCTCAACCAATGCCACACCAAAGGCATCGCAGCGTTCAGACCCCCATCTATAATGGTGGCAGTTAAAATCACCCATGACCAAAATTGGTCCCTGAGTATTTGAAAAAGTGTTTTTTAAAATATCCAAAAATTCAGGCCGAGGGTGAGCAATGTAAATTGAAAACACTGTAATACCTTCCACCCTTCCTGCCACAATACTCATATCTCCTGTGAGTGAAGGCAAAGGGTAAGACAGAAGTGGGACCCGATTATTGACAAGGAGGGCTGAGCCTCCATAGCCATCCGATCTGTCACATCTGAGAATGTTGAAGTGTGGCATGCGGAAGCTAAGACTTGGGGTGAGCCAAGTCTCAGCTATAGAACAAGCCAAAGGCTTGTAATTATTTAAGAGAAATATGAGGTCGTGCTTTTTATGCCACACGCTCCTCACATTCCACTGAAGGAATACTAGGCGGGACGCCATTTTTAATTAATAAAAGTAGAGAAATAAGCTGATCGGCAACGTTGGACGGTGTTTGGGAATTGGAAGAAGAATGAGAAATAACAGTAGGTAGAAGTTTAATAAGGAGTTCAATAATAGAACCGGTATTGTCTGAGACATGATTATTATTAAGAGCACAGCCATTGGGCTGTGATGGTTGGGGAGAACTAACTATCTGCTGATGAGCATTTTTATCATATGATGGGGAAAGGGGGGCATGGGTTTTGGGTTTAAGTGTCACAGTTTTGCGATAGGACTGGGAGATTGGGGTTTTAACTATGTTGGCATAATTGCGTGAAACTGCTGGGATGATTTTACATGCCTCAGCATAGGGAATGGTTTTCTCTGCCATGACGGTCTTAATAGCCTTCTGCCTGCCGTGCTCAGGGCATGACTGGCTGTCAGCAAAGTGATTACCCGAACAAAGCACGCAGAAGGCCTCAGCAACAGAAATGTTGCAGCCATCACCCGGATGGTCGTGGCCACACTTGTTACAGCGTGGTTTAGACCTGCAAACGTTTGCTACGTGTCCAAATCTGCAACACTTGCGGCATTGAATTGTTGGGTAAATGTACTGTTTAACAGGGAGGGATGTATAACAGCAGAATATTCTGGTAGGTAATACCTGTCCATCAAACGTCAAAACACATGTTTCAGTGGGCTTCCACTCATTAACCCCATCTCTTTGTATTTTCCGGTTAATGCGTCGGACTTTCAATATTTGACCACAACCCAAGGGCACAGACAAATAGGTCAAGGCTTCCTCTTCCGTAAGTTCTGAAGGAACTCCGGTAACAACACCCATCCTTGTGATATTAAATGAGGGGATCGATGCAGTATAACTAAATTTGGACAACAGACTGTTGACCAAGAAAGAGTTAGCGTCCTGAGGGGAAGCAAACTCCACTGAAACACGGTTCCTGCCGACTCTGTTAACACCACCACGAACAATGTTTGCGATGTTGTTGTTCATAAGGAACTTTCCGAAGTTAACGGGGTGGAGGGTGGTGCCAGCATTTGGTTGAGACTCAATACGTGAAACATGTACAATATAAGGAGCCTTATCCATTACCGAGTACTTAATGCGCCCAATTTGGCTTCTTTGTTGCTTGCTTGGGAGGGACGGAGACGAGACTTCCTCGACAACAGGACGCTTACGTGGGTTTTGCTGGGGTTGTAAAACTTGTGAAACCTCCATTGCTGTAGCACTGCAAACAACATCCGCGAATTGCGATAGTGGGTTGAGTGGGCTCTGTGTCTCAAAACAAGTAGAACGAATATCGGGTGGGTCTGGATCAGGGGGTTTATTTTTATCCATCTTGGAGGAAAGGTTAAAAAGAGACTTAGAGCTAAACAATCACAATACAAACCTGTTTACGAACACTAGGACAACACAAATACACAACGACAAGTCACTAAAATACCGAAAAACTCTTAAAAACAGCAAAAAATTCTAAACACACGTGCTATCCAACAAACACCGTGGCCGAATCCTAGAATATCATTGTTCACAACACAAACTTCTATTCTATTCTATTTTTTGTTGATGGCAAGCAAAGCCGATGTCGACCATTCTGCCAATGTCGAAAGTGAATTGGAACGGCAAGTGTGTATTTAAAATTTATAAAAATCTTCGACGATTTATTGAGTTAATGTAAATCTTGTGGGGTTAGTACTGGACTGAAACAAACAGAAATAATAAAATTACTTAGATAATATAAATGTTAGAACAATTAAAAATATAATATACCACATCACACACAGTTTAAGGCGAAAACAAATATTTACAGTTTTATATTATTGTGGTGGATGAAAATCATCAGCGCCACAAGCAGTTCGGGAGAGGAATATGTTAAAAGGGAGGGGAAATTAATGGGAAGAGGGATTTTAAATTTAGGGAGACGGCTATATAAATCTAGAGGTGGTGTGTTGTTGGAGCATTCGAAAAATATGTGATCCAGGGAGCCCTCCCCCAACCCGCACTCGCAGAGAGAAGAGTCACAGTCATGAATTTTGTGTAGAAAGACGGGGGTGCAACAAAAACCTAAGCGGATTCTACACAGAACAGAAATAACAGTTTTCGATACTTTTTTGTGACAGAAAAACCACGGTTTTGGTTTTATAGTCGGTTGCACTGCGTAAAAAAAACTACCTTTCTTTTTGCTGGACGTATTCCACTGCTCCTGCCAGGAACGCTGCAGATTCAATTTTGGAAGGGACAATAGGTCGTAACCCTGATAGGTATTGTGTGTGAGATCTGACAATAAAGATGAACAAGCATCCTTAGCCAAAGCATCAACACATTCATTACCCTTAATACCACAATGACTAGGTATCCAAACTAACTGAACATCTTTTCGATTACTGGCGCAGGAACATAAAGATTTTTTAATTTTTAAAATAAGGGCACTGTGCAATTTACTTTTAAAGGGATTTTGAACTAAGGCTTGTAAACAGCTAAGGGAATCTGTGAAAATAACGGCTTTCTGAATATTGTGGTGTGACTCAATAAAAAGACAAGCTTCCAGTATAGCCACACACTCACCAGTGAATACAGAAGACTCCTTAGGGCATTTAAACTGTAAGATAATTTTGGAGCTTTGGTAGTAGACCGCAGCGCCAGTGTGACTAAGATCGGTTAGTTTCGAAGCATCCGTAAAAAATAATTGGAAACCATTCCATCTCTCGCCCACCACCGCATTGAAAGTCGAATTCGCTGATGGAGATTTTTTGAATATACCAATATCAAAGATAATTTTTGGGATATAACTTAAAACTTCATAGGGAAAATTAAAAAGGGGTAATCTGGGATACTGGACGATCGGGTTTACTAAATTTTGAATTAGCCGGAAGGATTTTAGGATTAGAGGAATTTCTTTATTTTTCCAGTAATTTGAGCTTCTGCATAGGGCATCTAACTCGTTCAATCTGTCTATAAGAGGATGGGAGGATCTACATATTAGTCTAGACATAAAACGGGAGGCCAGATATTGACGTCTAAGGGACAGAGGCGGTTCAGCACATTCGACCTGCAATGCGTTAACGGGAGTGGACTTCATACAACCCGAGATGATTCGAAGGCACTTGGACTGAAGTCTATCCAGCCCAGCCAAAGCACCTTTGTTGCAGGGAATTAGAAGGTATGTTCCATAGTCTAAAACACTACGAACTAGGGTATTATAAACTAATTTCATGGTGTAGGGGTGTGCACCCCACCAAACACCCGCAAGAACTTTTAAAATTGAAATAATTCTTTCGCATTTTTGGATAAGAAAATTTATGTGCTGTTTGCCGGATAATTTTGTATCT
This sequence comes from Xestia xanthographa, assembly GCA_905147715.2. Lineage (NCBI taxonomy): Eukaryota > Metazoa > Arthropoda > Insecta > Lepidoptera > Noctuidae > Xestia > Xestia xanthographa. The sequence continues at coordinate 7,310,967 of LR990661.1, read as the reverse complement.
AAAATAACGCCTAAAAACTTAGCCTTATTAACTATAGGGATATTGTGGCCTGAAATGTTTACTGAAATAGGAGGAATGAGTCTTTTACGTGAAAAAATAACTGCCGAACTTTTTGGTGCAGATAATGACAGCCCATGGTTTAAAAGCCAATGGTTCAAAGAATCCCAAGAGAGGCATAGAGATGACGCCGCGTCAACTATGGAGGGATTCGTCACATACAAAACAATGTCATCAGCGTATTGTAACATCTGACAGTTGTTATTTAAGCAGGATCCAATATCAGCCGTGTATAAATTGTAGAGTATGGGGCTAAGGACATAGCCTTGTGGGAGTCCCCTCCATGTCTGCCTTTTATCGAAGTCCTCACCCTGGACTCTCAGAACCAGTGAGCGGGACAGTAGTAGTTCACATATGCATTGTATCATCTTAGCCGGAAGACTCAGCTGTTGCAATTTTTGCCTGAGTACGGGAAGAAGTACATTGTCATACGCAGAGGAGATATCAAGGAAAGTAGCAACAACGGATTCATTTCTAGAAAAAGCTAAGTGTATATCCGTAACTAAAATACCAACACTGTCCATTGTACTAAACCCTTTTCTAAAACCAAATTGATGGTTTGGCAGTAAGTCTCTTGATTCTACTATCCACTCAAGACGATTTTTAATAAGGTGCTCCAGTAATTTGGCTAGGACTGAAGATAAAGCAATTGGTCTAAGACCATTCGGATCATCTGCATGTTTGCCTGGTTTCAATAGCGGAATAATAACCTGTAATTTCCATTGATCTGGGACCCAACCCTTTAAATAACAGAAGTTTAAAATATTTAAAAAATAGATTTTAGCCTTTTCGCCAGAATGGGTTATAAAAGAATATGGCACACCATCAATACCAGGAGCTGAGTCCCGTAGATGTTTGAGTACCACATTAAATTCCTCCAAAGTAAATGGCGCATCGAAAGGATCCTCTGTTACGTTAAGCAGGGGTGCGTTTTGACATTCTGTTGAAAGTGGAACATAAGATGGTGCTATTTTGTCAAAAAAAAGTTCAGCTGTTTCTCTAGTGACTGGTGAAGATATTGTTGGGGAACATCCACGCCTAAACCTATTTATATTTTTCCAGACAATTGAAACTGGAGTGGAGGGAGATAAAGAAGAGCAGAATTTTACCCAACCCGTACGTTTCTTTTTGCGAAGAAAACGTTTGGTTCTGGCATTATGTTGACAGTATGCCAACAGATTTTGTGTGCTCATATCTGTATTGTAACACACCTCGGCCTCGTCCCTAACCCTGACTGCCGCAGTACATTCGGGATCCCACCACGGAGGTGAAGGTATTTTATTGCGGGCACTGTTCTTTAATGGAAAGCAGGAATCTGCACTGGAGGTAATAGCTGTTACAAAACTCTCATAACAGCTCTTGGCATGGCAGTGACCAGAAGGATCTGATAAATTTGAATTTAAATTTGGAAGAGCATCAATTTTATCCTCCAATAATGACGTAAATTTTGTCCAATCGGGTTTGGACAGGTTATATTTCAAAAGTGGAGGGGAGGTTTTTTCTAAATAAGATTTATTAACCAAAGATATGACTATAGGGTAGTGATCACTACCATGCGACAAGGTTGTGCATTCCCAGTGAGCTGATGCTGCTAACTCAACCGAACAAAAAGTAAGGTCCACACAACTCTTTTGCTGTCCTGGAAGAGATCGTCGTGTCGAGCAGCCGTCATTCAAGACGCAGAGATCCAAATCATCCAAAACATCAACTAGAGCTACACCAAAGGCATCACAGCGTTCAGACCCCCATCTATAATGGTGACAGTTAAAGTCGCCCATGACCAGTGTCGGACCTTGAACATTAGAAAAAATATCTTTTAAAATAACTAAAAAATCTGGGCGAGGATGTGCAATATAAATGGAAAACACTGTGATGCCCTCTACCCTTCCTGCGGCAATGCTCATATCACCCGTAAGTGGAGGTAAAGTAAAGGGTAAAAGAGGAACCCGGTTGTTGACTAAGAGGGCCGACCCTCCATAGCCATCTGATCTGTCGCATCTGACAGTGTTAAAATGTGGCATACGGAAGCTAAGACTTGGAGTAAGCCAAGTCTCAGCTATGGAACAAGCTAAAGGCTTGTACTTATTTAGAAGGAATATGAGGTCGTGCTTTTTATGCCACACGCTCCTCACATTCCACTGCAGGAATACTTGGCGAGACGCCATTTCTAATATCTAAAAGAAGAGTTATAAGTTGGTTGGCAACGTTGGACGGTGATTGAGTATTAGCAGTAGAAGAAGAAGAAGTAATTAAAGGTATGAGTTTTATGAGTATATCAATAATAGATGAAGTACTATTGTTTGAAGAGATGTTATTATAGTTGAGAGCGCAGCCATTAGGCTGTGAAGGTGGAGGGGAATTAATAATCTGGTGATGAGCAGCTTTGTCATAAGACGGGGAAAGAGGGGCATGGGATCTAGGTTTTAGGGTTACTGTCTTACGATAAGACTGAGAAATCGGGGTCTTAGTTATGTTAGCGTAGTTGCGGGAAGCTGCTGGAATTGATTTACTAGCTTCAGCATAAGAAATAGATTTCTCAGCCATAACGGTTTTAATGGCTTTCTGTCTACCATGTTCGGGGCATGACCTGCTATTAGCGAAGTGATTTCCCGAACACAGAATACAGAAGGCCTCGCCCTCAGAAATGTTGCAACCATCACCTGGGTGATCGTGGCCACATTTGCTGCAGCGTGGTTTCGACCTACATACATTAGCCACATGTCCAAATCTACAACATTTGCGACATTGGATGGTGGGAAATATGTACTGTTCAACAGGAAGGGATGTGTAACAGCAGAAGATTCTTTTGGGTAAGACTTGTCCATCAAATGTAATCACACAAGTTTCAGTGGGTTTCCATTCATTATCTCCGTCTCTCTGAACTTTCCTATTGATACGACGAACTTTAAGAATGTGCCCACATCCTGCAGGTACAGACAAATATGTAATCGCCTCATCTTCTGTTATATCAGTGGGTATCCCTGTTACTACTCCCATCCTTGTGATGTTAAATGTTGGGATAGAGGCAGTATAACTGTACTTGGTTAATAAACTATTAACCAGGAATGCGTTGGCATCCTGGGGAGAAACGAACTCTACAGATACGCGATTTCTTCCAATCCTATTAACCCCACCACGAACTATGTTCGCGATGTTGTTGCTCAACAAAAACTTTCCAAAGTTAACCGGGTGTAGGGTGGTGCCTGAATTGGGTTGGGTCTCTACACGGGAGACATGGACGAGAAAAGGAGCCTTATCTATTGCCGAATATTTGGCACGTCCAATTTGACTTTTCTGTACTTTGTTTGGGGGGGAAGGTATTGGTACAGTATCTTCGTTATTACCAGGACGTTTGCGGGAAGATTGCACCTGGGATTGAGATACATCCATCTCTGTAACGCTGCAGACAACATCCGCGAACTGCGATAGTGTATTTGGGAAAAGAGGAGGTGAATGTGCTGGGATGTCGGGGGGATCAGGGTCAGGCGGTTTATTTACATCCATCTTGTTAAACTAAAATAAAAAAAAGGGATTAAAATATGATAAATAAGACAAACCTGTTTACGTTCACAAGGACAATACACTTAAATACTAACAAGACACAAAAAAATCAACAAAAACAAGATTAAAAATACCCTAAAATTCTAGACACACGTGCTACCCAAGAACACTATGGCGAGAATCCCAACACAAACTTTCCCGCCCGGTAAATACTACTTGACATTGACAGTTGACAGCAGTGATGCCATAGAAAAAAAAATCGCAATCGCTTTATTTTATTTCAATGAAAATAGCTGTTCCCCTTTGTAATTTACTAAAAACTTACAGTAAAGTAACTGATTATCATTTATATTACTCTGAATAATAATTTTCTACGTTTATAAATAAACTTAAATGTGATTTAATATCAACACTTTCTAAATGTGGCTACACCAGGACTTTATCGATATGCAATCGATAAGATGATTTTAGGATGCTTCGCCCTACGTATACTTAAATCTGTCATTAGCTAATTAACCGTTAAATTATGTCTCTGGGATGTAGCATTGATTAACGGATTTAATGATAATTAGTTAAGTATTAATTAGGACTAATTTAATGAACGACTGTGTGTGACTGTTAATGTGTTTATGGCGTCATAAAAGTCAAGTGGTTGTAGGAAAACAGTGAAAATATTGGAATTGCAGTGATAAAACCGTTTAAAAATTGTTTGTGCGTATAAGTGAGTGTTTATGTGATAAGAATTAGTCAGGATTCAACTAGGTAAGCAAAATAATACGATTTTTCTGTATTTTTTTCTCAACCGTTTCGGATGACGTCATGTTTGTTGACAATGTTTTTGTTTCTTTTTATAATTGGTTTAAAATGTTTAAAAATTAAATAAGCTTACTACGGGTAACAATATTTTTAATCTACGTATCTGATTGACGTTGATACAATTTTTTTAAAAATTACGGTCTAGCGGCCTAACGGCCGCTCGGCTTTTACCTTACTTGGACTGCTTGTAAATAATAAATATTGCACTATGCAATGTGGATTCATTTATTTTTTATGCTAAGAATACATATACACACCATGCATTTAAAACCTTAAAACATATAGGTCATCCTTTTAGTTTTTTTAAAAAAATACGTATTTGAAACATAACAAAAATAATCAATGTTCAGGTTTACCACCTATTTTAGAAATGAAAACAATCACTCATTCAAACGAACTGCTCGCTATCGTAAAGACCACTTAATAACCATAACAAAAAACACAACGACAAGCGACCCTTTCTAAGAAGCATGAGTCGTAAATCAGCTTTGTCTACAAACATCTGGCCGCCCGCGCCTCGCCGGCGGTGTGATGTAATCCGGCCTCCACTCGAACGTATTTTTTTTGGCGCGAAAACGCCCTCAGGCGGTTAATGCCCTTGTGCACAAAATTCGATTTTGTGCAGCCTATATCCTGCACAAACAAGCACTTTCAGAGCATGAGAAGTGAAAAATATATTTTTGGCTCGGGCGACATACTTTGAATCCCTCGCTACGTTCAGGATTCTACTGGAGAATCCCTCGCTACGCTCGGGATTCTACTCTAGAATCCCTCACTTTGCTCTGGATTCAAGAAAGCGCCCTCGCCGTAAAAATATTATTTTGCTACCTTATGATACAATCTACTATTTCATCCCTTCTATTCGAAAAGTGACGTTTTGTTCCCCTTTGAGGGAGCAAAGTAGGTCTTTTCTCCGCTAGACTTTTTAGCGGGCAGTAATGAGATTTGAATTTGGAACATGAATCGTTCATTGAAATCGCAAGAAAATTGTATGACTGGCTGTAGTAAGTGTTGGCTGTACGGTGCGGGGGTCAGCACCCGCATTGTAGAAAATACGAAATTAAGAGCTGCAGATAGTTCGCCCATACCATACGTCACCACGCCCTTCTACATCAAAGGAATCAGTGCCTTTTCCTGAGCACCAGCCAGATACTGAGATTACAAACACTCAAAATACTCGATGACTTTCTTATCACTTTCCAAAAAAAATGGTTATATTAGGTGAACAGAGTAGAAGCTTATGGCATATCTAGTTTTGTTTTTCTTTTTTCCACAGCTTAGAAAAGAATTGATCCATCATCAAAAACGCTACAAATTTCAAGTAAACTTTTCATATAAGAACAAAGAAAGAGAAATTAAAAAAACAAAAAATGTAAAATATCGAATTTAAAAAACTAAGTAGGTATGCCATTTGCTTCTACTCCGTTCACCTATACCCATTTTTTATTTGGAAAGTGATAAAAATGTCATCCTGTATAAATAAATCCACAACTATATCGGTCCCAAATAAAACACACACACAGTGACAGTAAATTTTCAAAATTTCGCCAGTGTATAAGATATATAAATTTGTAATTGACCTTTTTTACATTCATGTCATTTTTTAATTAAACGTGTTCATTAATTACTTAAAAGTGTCTCTTATTTATTTTCTCATAGAACGAGATGAAAAGTAGAGTATATGACTCGAGAGCAAACATATTTTTCCCTCAGGCGATGTACTTTGAATCCCTCGCTACGCTCAGGATTCTATTTTAGAATCCTTCGCTTCGCTCTGGATTCAAAACAGCGCCCTCGCCGTAAAAATACCATTTTGCTCCCTTGTCATACAATCTACTATAGGGTGTTGTTGGGGTTGCCGCGCTACTCCAGTGCAGCACGCGAGTGCGGCATGAAGCGGGCATACCCAGATGGCTTTCCGCCATCATGCGCAAGCGATGCACCTCCTCATGCGCAGGGTACGCGTCAGCCCCAACAGCATCCTGAAAACTATAGCGGACAGGTGAGACTGACGTACTGGGGCATTGGGTACGCCTCCATGCCAATTTGGCGTATAATTTTTAATAATTGTTTTGTTTTTCTATTAGATGTAAGTACTAACACTAGTTTCTAAGTTGTGTGTTGCACTAACCAAATGGAATTGGTCTGAATTCAAAGTTTTTTTTAACGAAATGTTGGAAAACCTCATGAAGCAACCAGCATGTCCTAAAACCAAAAATTTGGAGACATTACTGTGACATCTGTGTAGAGGAATACAGCCCGCTCACTCTCAGAGGCCTGTAGAGAGTAGGATTATAATAAGCTTAACAATATAGGCGCTTTTAATCAGGCCCAAAAGTTTAAATGAATAGAAGCCTTGATACTCACATTAATTTTAATTTCAATGGATTTTCATTACAACCGTTTACTTTAAAAGTGCTTTACCTAACATTTACTTTTCATGCAGGCGATTTCAATGTTGAACGGACAAATGCTGTTTGGGATGCCCCTTAAAATTACTATGGGTAAAAACCCTACCCTGGTATTGCCCAAAGGTCTGGCTAACGTTGGACATGGTTTGGGTATAATAGCTAGAACGTTACGCAACGTAGTTCAACAGTACCATAGATATGCCAACAAAAAAAAATCTGCAATAAATCCAATAATATTTTCAGAAATAGATTTCAGTGACAAAAACGTAAATAAGACTAAAACTGAAGAAAAACCAGAAGAAATCGAAAGAAAAATCAATGAATTTCTGAGTTCCCGAATTGGAGTTAACAGGAACCCAATTGTTAATTTGGAAGTAGAAGATATTGACAAATTGGACTGCCCCGATTCAATAGACAAGAGTGATTGTATTAAAATTACCACTAAGACAGAAGATGTTGGTAAAAAGCATAATGTAGCATCTCCTCAGGGTCAAGCTACAAATGGAGGAGAAAACAACAGCATAATTCACCTCCGCTGGCAAGCCGAGCCACGCCAAGCCCATGTTTTATGCATCCCAATATCGTGCAGACTCCTCCAGTTCCTATGTCTAATCCTTTACCCATGCCCGGTCCTCGTGACCCTTGCTTTACACCTGGCAATCCACAAGAACGTCTTCCCTTTCGTCCTCGGGTTCCCTTCATGCCTTCATGCCACCTCCCATGCAGCGGCCTCCATTCCCCCAACCGAGGCCCCTTTCCGTCCGGCAAGTATGGCTTCAAGTTCCTCCGACGCGGTTTTGCAGACCCGCACGAGCTAATGTGGAAAATTGTGAGTACTGGTGGACAAACAATTTTTTTTATGCAGTCATGTAAGGGGACATCAACGCTAAAAGGGGTTTGAATTTTTTGGCCTGATTAACTTCCGCCATTTTGATTTTTTTTCAAAGTAGCGGCCACTCTTATGACCTAATAATCGATAGCTGGTATCAATACAAACAAGTTTTTATGAGATAAAATGTTGTAAAGTGTCACGTTTCCGAGATATGAGCTATCAAAGTTAAAGTCCATTCACTGATGACATCTTCAGCACAACTTTGGTTTGATCAGGCACGCATAAAACGTGTATCAATCGATAGCTGGCAATACAAACAAGTTTTGGGTGAAACAAAACGTTCTTCGCCATGATTCTTGCCCCTCCAGCATAGAAATGAGAATGGTGTGGATTCTGTTGTGCACTATCTTTTTAACCGACTTCAAAAAAGGCGGAGGTTATAATAATATGTTCGTGTGTATGTATTTTTTTTTTATGTATGTTACCTGATTTCTCTCCCATTTGTGGACCGATTTTCAAAATTCTTTTTTCATTTGATAGAGTACACTCCTGAGGTAGTCCCATTTTAATTTGGTGAAGATCTGATGCTGACCTTCGGAGATATACAATGGAACTCTTCAAAAAGAGACGGCAAATCTGTTGTGATAGCTCCAATCGGTTGGATGTTCATTGTTTATACAATATCATGACGGAACATCACGCCTGTATGCTCTGAGGGGGTACGCAGAAGTGTAAAATTTACCTGATTTCTCTCCTATTTGTGGACCGATTCTCAAATTTCTTTTTTTATTTGATAGAGTACACTCCTGAGGTGGTCCCATTTAAATTTGGTGAAGATCTGATGCGGATCTTCAGAGATATACAATAGAACTCTTCAAAAAGGGACGGCAAATCTGTTGTGATAGCTCCAATCGGTTGGATGTTCATTGTTTATACAATATCATGACGTAACATCACGCCTGTATGCTCTGAGGGGCATACGTGGTGAGCACTCTGTTCCCTTCGCGAGGGGAACACCCACCCCCGCCTATGGCTCCGCCGCCTGCGGTCCTGGAAGCGGATCATCAGGACGACGACGACGACACTCCGGAGGTGACTGGGGTAGACCTGAGAGTGGCGGTACGCAGGCTCAGTGCCAAAAATACCGCCCCGGGACCCGATGGCTTGCCTGGCAAAGCCTGGGTCCTGGCCTCGGAGGCTCTCGGGCCCCGACTGGAGGGGCTCCTAAGCGCATGCTTGGAGAGAGGCCAGTTCCCGCTTCGATGGAAGACGGGGAACCTGGTCCTCATCCGGAAGCCGGGGCGCCCTGCGGACTCTCCGTCCGCATACCGGCCCGTGGTGCTGCTCGACGAGGTGGGCAAGCTCTTTGAAAGAGTCATTGCAAACCGCTTCGCCGAGTACCTTGTGGGGACTGGGCCGGACCTTGCGGAACACCAGTTTGGTTTCCGCAAGGGGCGCTCTACGGTGGAAGCCATCATGCGCGTGAGAGCCCTCACGACGGGGGATGCGGTTTCCAGGGGTGGGGTTGTCTTGGCGGTGTCTCTCGACATCGCCAACGCCTTCAACTCCATGCCCTGGAGCTGCATTAGGGAGGCACTCCGGTATCACCGGGTGCCGACCTACCTCCGTCGAGTGGTCGGGGACTATCTGACGGACAGAGCCGTCATCTACCCCGGTCGCAGCGGAGAATGGAACCGGCGAGAGATGTCGTGCGGTGTTCCGCAGGGATCGGTCCTAGGGCCGTCCTTGTGGAACATCGGTTACGACTGGGTGCTGCGCGCCGACCTCCCTAGTGGTGTCAGCGTAGTTTGCTACGCTGACGACACGCTGGTGCTGGCCCAGGGGAGGTCGCACGAGGCGGCGGCCGAAGCGATGACACGCGGGGTTGCGACAGTCGTTGAGAGGATCCGGCAACTGGGTCTCGAGGTGGCACTGCAGAAGTCCGAGACCATGTGCTTTCATGGGCCTCGGAATGCGCCACCTCCGGGATCCTTACTCACGGTAGGAGGGGTATCCATCGGTGTCGAGTCGACTTTGAATAACCTAGGACTCGTCCTCGACAGCCGGTGGAACTTCGTGGAGCACTTCCGACGTTTGGCCCCCAAACTGGAACGGACTGGGGCTGCCTTCAGGCGGCTCCTGCCCAACCTGGGGGGGCCGAACGCCTCCTGCCGGAGGCTCTACGCGGGAGTCGTGCGGTCCATGGCCCTTTACGGGGCCCCGGTGTGGGCGCGTTGTTTGAGGCGGCGTGCCGCCCACTATCTGAACGCGCCCCAAAAGGTGGTAGCCGTAAGGCTGGCCCGGGGCTACCGCACGATTGCCCGCGAGGCGGCGAGCCTCCTTGCCGGATTGCCGCCATGGGATCTGGAGGCGATAGTCCTCGCGCGACTGCATGAATGGCGCGCGGAGGCGCTACGCCGGGGGGAAACTCCGCTGCAGCGACAAATTGTCGCTCAGCGGACAGACTTCCAGCGGGATCTCATGGCGACATGGAGAGAGCGACTGTCGCAACCCCGTGCAGGGCACGCCACAATAGTGGCGATAAGTCCCCTCTTTGAGGAGTGGCTTGAGAGACGCCACGGCGTCCTCACCTTCCGCCTGACGCAGATCCTCACCGGACACGGAGTGTTCGGGAGGTTCCTGCACCGAATCGGGCGGGAGGAAACGCCCGGGTGCTTCCATTGTGAGGATCGTCCGGAGGACACGGTGGAACACACGGTGGAGGTGTGCCCCGCGTGGGCGGAGCACTGCCGTGTCCTCGAAGCGGCGATCGGCGGCGGCGACCTCTCGCGTCCGGCCCTGGTGCAAGCCATGGTCCGGAGCGAGACGGAATGGGACGCCGTCACCTCCTTCTGCGAAGCAGTAATGCTAGAGAAGGAGGTGGCGGAACGTGAGAGGGAGCGAAGCTCACAACGTCCCGGCCGCCGCCCCGGGCGTCGGGGGCCACCACCACGTGGCCCCCGGCCACCGTAGGCGCGGGCCTGTGGACGGTGGGCTATGGGCTAGCTCGCCGTCCATCCGTCTAATGACGATAGGCCGTGTCGACGGCGCGTTCGTGTTCCACGCGCGCCTCAAAGAGAGTCAGCAAAAGGGAAGGGGTCCGTAAGGACCGATGCCTGCCGGGGTTGCGGGACAGTTCGAAAGAGATACCGCGGCCCCGGAACACAAAGGGCGATGAAGGAACATGGATGGGTTTCAGTCAGTAAAAGTCTGACACTCCCTCCTGCTCCGCCCAGAGCGGGAGGGGTTATTTGATGATTTCCCATCCGAAAAAAAAAAAAAAAAAAAAAAAAAGGGGTACATAGATGTGTACAGTACACCCAGATTTCGACAGTTATGGCATGTTATGTTCCATTTATTGGGGATAAGCCTATTACCATGACATGTATTGTTAACCATGTACAATGAATGCATAGCAAATATTTGTAAGTATATAAGGATATTACAACTAAAAATGGAAAAATAAAATAAAACTTTATTGCCAAAAATAAAACCGACTTCAAAAAATACAACAAACAAAAAAAACACAAAAAGAAAAGGACAAAAAAATACTGTGTATTTTTTTGTCCTCTTCTTTTTGTGTTTTTTTTGTTTGTTGTTTTTTTTACTAAAAGGCAGTATGAGAAAAGGACGGCTATAGCTATGAACTAAGTTAGAGATGTCAAACTAGTTTATGCCTTGCGCTTCACCGTGTTTTTAGTCGACATGTTTTTACGTGCACCCTTTATTTGTATGGAAATATTAGTTCCAACTTCCAACTAAATTTGACAGCTCTAAATTACGTCCATCTCTTTCTCGTTATATAGAGAGAAAAAATAGCGATAGCCTAAATTAAGTTTAGTTTGTGCACAACAGAATCGACACCAATGTCATAAAGCAGGTTAGCCGCGTCATTTCCATTTTTATGCAAAAAATGTCTTTTGCATTATCCTTTCACGTAAGTATATGTCGGATCCGGACTCATCCGGTCATGAGTACGGACGGGCGAATGTATCGAAAGCGCGCCATTGGTGACATGACATCACGCGACCTACTTACCAGTCTACCCCACCTAGGGTTACCAGATGAAAAAATCAAAAGTCCGAAGAAAAAGCCTGATTTCCATTGAAAAATCCTGATATTTTTTAGTTTCAAAAATTCTCAAACTTTTTTAAATTGTTAAGTTTAACAATTTTAAAAAGTCGTAATATTATCGTTTATATACCTACACTGTGGACCTCACTCACGCGTTGCACATCGCACTCAAAGCGCGGGGGGGCGGGGTATTCAATATAATTTGAAGAGCTTAACATGTGGGGCATTTTATAAATCTATAATTAAAGAAAAAACCTTACTTCAAACTGATTAAGTACCTACTTGGATAAATAAGTACTTACTGATTTTAATTGTGCAATTATTACCAAAGGAAGATTATTTTTAGTTTGTTTAACTTTTTATTAGAGATTTTTATTATCTTTAAAAATTTATTATCTTTAAAATGTAAGCTGTATTTTATTGAAAATTCAAAAAATCCTGAGATTTCATTAGATTTGCAAAATCCAGCCGCAATCCTGAGAAGAGTCCAAAAATCCTGAAATCTCAGGACAAATCCTGAGATATGGTAACCCTAACCCCACCATGGCGTGCTTCTACAGAGTCCTGATGTTAAGAGTGCGGCGCCATCCGCTCGCAACTGCAATTCGAAGCGAAGGCAAAAACACGTTGAAATATTGTTGTCTCTGTTTCACACTCCCCGGCCCGTTGCGTAGCCGCGCGTGAGCATGTGTGAATAGTATTTACCTATGCGTGTGTTAAGTGTTTGGTGTTTACCTTTTTAGTAGTTATCATGTTCATTATTAGCTTTATTTTTGTTAGTTACTTTGTGCAATCGTTAGTGTATGTGCAGAATAGTAATGCGTTTTTAGGAAATCTGTCTACAATGTTTTTATCTCAAATGTTAGATTAACTCAAAATCTAGGCTTTGTTGAAAAAAAAAACTGGGTTACTTACTACTCTTTCTATACCACTAATGTAGGTAACGAATAAGTATACGGTTCGCCTGAAAATCTGAAATAAAAGTACGTACTGGTGGCTCAGTGGTGGCGGCCCCGACTTACGAACAGTAAGGCGCGGGACAAATACAAGAGGCGTCGGGCGCGGACATGGCGAGGGCGGCTTCCTATTCCATTCAAATATCATACAAAATGCATGGAAATAACGTGCAATTTAGGCCACACGGTATATCGTTGCGCTGACGAGGATGTGACGATATACCGTGTGTTGTATTTGTCCCCTGCCCATAGACTTAGTACTTATAATCTTACTTATAATACTGCCCGCGCCTAAGTCGTAGGTTCGAACCCAGGCAGGCGCATTACTTTGTGTAATTCATCAACTCTGCTCTCAAAACGGTGAAGGAAAACATCGTGAGGAAACCGGCATAAGTATCCTAGAACCTAAAAGTAGGTAGGTAGTAGGCAGGTAGGAGGCAGGTAGTAGGCAGGTAGTAGGCAGGTAGTAGGCAGGTGGTAGGCAGGTGGTAGGCAGGTGGTAGGCATGTGGTAGGCAGGTGGTAGGCAGGTGGTAGGCAGATGGTAGGCAGTTGGTAGGCAGGTGGTAGGCAGGTGGAAGGCAGGTAGTAAGGAGGTGGTAGGCAGGTGGTAGGCAGGTGGTAGGCAGGTGGTAGGCAGGTGGTAGGTAGGTGGTAGGTAGTAGGTAGGTAGTAGGTAGGTAGTAGGTAGATAGTAGGTAGGTAGTATGTAGGTAGTAGGTACTCATCAAGACGAATCAAACGAGCCCAAACTCGAAGCAGTTGCGTCGTTTTATTACGGAGATCCTTTGGCCCCCCTTTCAGCTTCATCATCAAACCCTGATTACCATTTAGGACCAATTTACTCTTCAAGATCAATCAAACGAGCCCAAACTCGACGGGATTATGTCGTTTTATTACGGACTTCCAATGGCCACCTTCCAGCTCCATTATCAGACCCTGGATACCACCTAGCACCAAAGTACTCGTCAAGACAAATCATACGAGCCCAAACTCGATGGGGTTATGTCGTTTTATAACGGAGTTCCCATGGACACCTTCTAGCTCCACCATCAGACCCTGGATATAACCTAAAGACAAAGTACTCGTCACGACGAATCAAACAAGTTCAAACTCGATGGGGTTACGTCGTTACATTACAGAATTCCTATGGCCACCTATAGCATTGTCACGCGATATACAACCCGGTCACATTATCTCGAGACCTGGCGTCGATGACGTCTCGTCGCGTCGGCGCTCTGATATGGTGCGCAAAACAAGTATCCTCTAGTAGGATATTATTATAAACAATAAGATTTCCAACAAAACAAATATTATTGTGTTAATTAATTTGATGTAGGTAATATTATTATAATGATATGATTAAAATTGCAGGAGGTTCGCATTCCAGCGAGGTCTCGAGATAATGTGACCGGGTTGTACCTACATATGCGTGCAAAATTTCAGCTCAATCGGTAATCGGGAAGTGGATCAAATTTTACTTGCAAGATTTGATTAGGTACTTACAGATTAGGTACAGACAAACATCGGGACACGTGAAACTATATCAAAGCTTGTAAAATAAAACATAATATTTATTTAGTCGGTAGGTAGGTACCCTTTTTTTTTTTTTTTGGATGGGAAATCATCAAATAACTCCTCCCGCTCTGGGCGGAGCAGGAGGGAGTGTCAGACTTTTACTGACTAAAACCCATCCATGTTCCTTCATCGCCCTTTGTGTTCCGGGGCCACGGTATCTCTTTCGAACCAGTCCCGCAACCCCGGCAGGTAGGTAGGTACCCTTATGTTATGATTATGAATGAAACCTATTAGTCGGACATTTGAATCCTAAACACATATGTAATTTCGATTATGAACGAAAAAAAATATGTGTAGATAGGCAGGCATTTTCTTGGTCTGAGTTTAAAAAAATGATGAAAACAAAAAGGTAGGTAGATACTTACTGTGAGATACATCCCAACGTTTGGAGTCCATGTTGCTAACCTTTATATAATTATGTTTATGTAGGTACCTGTTTTGTAACCTAAATTTAACCAAATCGTAAGCAAATATCGAAGTCCGTAAACAAAACAAAAGTCGTAATAAAGTAGGTAGGTAGGTTACTCGATTCCAAATCACAAGGCAAATCTAAATCCAAATCCGTAGCATAGGTCAAGAAGTGTCAGAAATATTACGATACAATTGGCAAACAAATACGCACGCACAATCCAATCAAGTAATCGTCTAAAATTGACAAACGAATTGCCCGGCCCCGGCCGGGCGGCGAGGTGCGCACGCACACATTCACCTACATTTGTCACTATACTCAATACATCCAAATGTTCTGTCCCGCGCCCCGCGCCCCGCCCCAGCTCAATGCTTGATGCGATAGCACGACTTCCGATGAACATTTGTGATTAATTTGAATGCGTGCCGTAATACCAAAAATGATGAATGAAAACTCAATGCTTTTCCATTTTTTTTTATATTATTTATCTTAACAATATAACACATGTTTCGATTTGAACAATATTACAAATACTACCGTTTTTAATATAGAACAGATGAGATGAAAACATCGTATTTAAACTGTAAAAATGTGAGATATTCAATTTGTTTGCATTTCGTTTTTGGTAAGTATTTAGAAAAAAAAAAAAATGTAGAAACCTAGGTAATTACCATCCTGTTCCGAATAACAGCATATTAAGGTGGAAATATGCTCAAACTGAAAATGATTTTGGTATTACGTTTGTATGGACAAATTCATGCTCCCCGGCCCCTTAACAGCTCGCAGCGCCGAGTACATTCTATGTCTGATCGCAGCGGAGTTAAGACATCTTGAAACTGTACCCGAATCATTGTGTTAGTAGTTATCAGTTTATTAAAAGTTAAATTTTTAATGGGATAAAAATCATTATTGAAGGGAAAAAGCTACTTCAATAAAAGCGTAAATGCAGTTATATTTTAGAAACTGCATTTCAAGAATCATGTGCTGTGTTCGTGGAAACAGTTTGCGCGTCAATGTTCTGTTGTTTGTAGTGAAAATTAACTATAACAAGACGTGAAATTGACACTGACATTGATAATATTTCTAGATGCCGCCATCTACGACAGTTACGTTGCTTTGTGACCTGCTAGGCCAGTGTGGCGAAGTGGTAGCCGTGCATCTGATCACGTTTAGTCATTCGTCACAAGCTGAAAGATGTTTCTGTATCCTTTCTCAAGCAAAATAATGCGTGAAGAAACTTCAATAAACCAGCCCAATTAGAGCTACAGTCTTTTAAGAGTGTAGAAAGCAGCTTTTGTATTTATAAGAGAAAATTACAACTCTACTAAACAGCCTTAAGTGTTTTGTTACACTTCAACCTGGTTCTTATTTTTAATGCTGTATACAGGCTGTATTTTGCAAGTGATCACTTACTATTTACAGGTCCTAAGTTTTATTTAGTATCACTCGATACTTGTATCGTTACAATGGTATACTATTACACCCTATGAATACGTTTTCGAACGGAATAAAACTTACATTCTTTTGGTACAATAATAGTAAATAATAATAATAATAATAGCGTTTATTTCGGGCTACGCCCATAGTAACAATGGTCTTAAAAACTAGTGTTAGTAGACATAAATACACACACAAACATTTGTATTATTCAGTGTGGAGTTTCATCCAATGTCGCAGCATTGGAGACTCCCATCTATCTGTGAATAAACTCAAGATACTGTTGGTACCGCCACGAAGACGAGCGAGCAGGGAAGCGCTTCTCTTTCGCATGATGGCCGCAAAACCATCTATATGCCTTTCCGCAAACATTTTTGATGCGCTACATCGCCATGGCAGCCTAAACTATTGTAAAACTAAAAAATAAATAGGTACATCTACAATATAGACATATTCTTTATTATTGACGAAGTAAGCATTTATTTGCCCATGAAGAGGCTTTATTTTTTGCAGCTGTCGTTGTGTATGAGTGTATTTTGAATTATTATTTTTGTATAGATTTTCATTATGAAACTAGTAAAACGAATGGTTTGTAATGAATTATGAGTTACCTAATAGTACGATGAGTAGGTATACATTGTAAAGTGTGTTTTATCGTTGAAATCATTCATTGTAAAGTTTTCATTGCAAGTGCCATTAGTCATTTTAGTAGGTACTAGCTTCTGCCCGCGACTTATTCTTATTCTTATTCTTATTCTTTATTGCACACAAAAAAAAAACAAATATACATAAAATTGCAATTATATAGCTTATGTACAAAGGCGAGCTTAACCCAGAATTGGGTTTTCTTACAGCAAACCTAATTTTGATAGCGAGATTTGCAGAAGAGGATTCACTTAAGAATGTGCAATAACACTACTAAAATTAATTAATTTTATAAACTAAACTACAAACATACAATATAATATACGTCATACATACAGTATATACATACATACCTATAAAATCATATATATATAATTATATATATATAAACCTACATACATACATATTGATCATGTTGACAGGAAATGTTCCCTTATTCCTCTCTTGAACACCTCTAATGAGGGGCTATCCCGTAAGGAGTGTGGAAGTGAATTCCAAAGGCGCACAGCACGAACAGTGAAAGATCCATCATACCGACTTGAGGAGTGGGAAGGAAAACGAAGGAGAAGAGATGACGATGAGCGACAAGGCTTACCTCTAGGAACAAGATACTCAAAGCGTTCCTGAAGATACGAAGGAGCCTTAGAATTGTGAAGAATGGAAAAGAGAAACGAAAGAGTGTGACAATCTCGACGCTGCCGAATAGGTAGCCACTTCAGCTGCTTCCGAAACTCCGACACATGGTCGTACTTACGAAGCCCGAAAATGAAGCGGATACACAAATTCTGCAGACGTTCGAGCTTATTAAGAAGTTCCTCAGTCGCATCAAGAAAACATACATCCGCATAGTCTAGAAGAGGTAGAAGGAGAGACTGAGCAAGAGTAATTTTAGTTTCAAATGGCAGAAATTTCTGAAGACGCTTAAGAGACCGATACGAACAAAACACCCTCCTGCTTACTTCAGCAATGTGAACATTCCAAGATAGGTTGCAGTCCAAGAATACACCTAAATCTTTAACTTTCTTGGAGTAGGCTATAGCGTTACCATCGTACACAACAGGAGGAAGAGACTGATGATTTAACAAATTGACGAAGTATCTGCCACCAATAATGAGAGCTTGTGATTTTGTTGGGTTGACTAATAGTCCAAAACTTTTAGCCCACTGACTGATGCGACTTCGTACGCGGAACCTGTCGCTTATGCCAGCGACAACGGGGTCGTCAAAATCGAAGGTCTGATACGTCTGATGTCGAAGCGTAATTCTGTTTCCGTGAACGTCTCCAACTCGCGAGACAATGCAGACGTTCACAATCAGCGGTCAGTCGCGCATCATATTCTTCACTGGTCTCTAGAGACCTGGATGTAGATGCGTAAATACACTGAGAACGCAGGCCCGCTTCGCGATCCGAAGAGGTTTCCACGGAGCGAGTTGAAACCTGATGTTCTCGAACAGCATCAAGTCTCTCCTGACGCTCTTCGGTAGATTCTTGGGATCTTATGATCCTCAATCTTTTAGCTCCTTTGGAACATTGGGAAATGAAGGAAGAATTAAAATCTAAGTGACTGCTCCGCTGCGTTACCGGGTAGGCTACCGAGTCACGAAGATAAATGGAAAAGGAAATTAAACACTAAAATAACATAAGCCGGAAGGCATATTTATTCGATAAAATAAAAAAAATAAAAGGGAGTTTTGGCCAGTAGAGTCAAATTTTCAATGATATACCATCGTCATCGAAAATCAGTCCTAAACTGTTACCACCTTCACCGCATGGAGGTACTCCCAGCTTATGTTATTTTATAATTATACATTGAAATTAGTGATAGCTTTGATTTCCACATCAGATGTTTCTAATCTTCGATTTTTATAAGTCAACAGGAAATGCCTATCAGACCAAACAACTTTTGCTAAGACGTCATTCCTATATGTGTTATGGTGTAGCTGGGCTCTTGGAGTTCCACAACAGGTGTTCCACATCTTCGATTTTTAGACAGATTTTTTTTTGGATTCGTGCTCTCTTACTGTTTTTAAACCCCCTTCAATTATTTCTTTCTTAATATATTCAATGTACAGACATAGTTTTTTTACGGTTTTATTATATGTGATAATGATTATTTTAGTAATTGCTAAAGTTATTCAAAAACTAGTCATACCAACTCAAGTTCATCCATAATTTTAAAAACATTTTTTTGGAATGTTGATAATTTTACCGAGCAATCCCAATTTATCTTGATACAAAGGAAATTGTTTCCTTACATAACTAAGGAAAATAAAGGAAATTCATGGCTAGAGTCAACCATGAATTTTCTTGATTAATCAATTAATGTTTTAATCAGTTCTTTATAATAATTTTAAGGTAAGTATAATTTTATGGTCATAAATTATTTTTAAATGGCAACCTAATACTGATTTATAATCTGTAGGTAGAAGTAAATAATACGAATGATTGTTCGATATTATAATAATGCATGTGAAGGTAGGCGGGAGAAGTACATTAAACCAGTCTTTGCTCAACCACCGCGTTTGAATGCTGTGACCCTAGCTCCCTACTTAACATGGCGCAGCCGGTAGCTAAATAAATTAGTAAGAAAGTAAAACGTTCCTAGATGAAAAATAGTAGTGATTCCGAATCATTCGAAGAAGCGGAAGTAGTATATTACAAACGAAGCATACAATGGAGTCCATTTTGCAACCGCCGAAACCGTTTGTTTTTGAAAATGACATCACAAATGTAACATCAGGAAACTTAAGCAAGGAATGGGAGAAATGGAAAAAGGCGTTCCAGATATATTATCAAGCTTGTGAACTACATCGTAAAGAAAAACTAGTGCAAATCAACATCTTGTTACACATCATTGGAGAAAAATGTCGTGAGGTGTATGAACAATTTACACGCGAGTACAAAACTATAGAAGATTTGCTAGAAGATTTCGACGCATTTTTTTTGCCACGAAAAATCATTACGATAGAAAGACACACATTTTTTACCCGGGACCAGCGAGATTTGGAGTCAATAGAACAATACGTATTCGAACTGAATAAAATAGCAACGAAGTGCGAGTTCAAAGATTTGTGCAGTGAGTTGGTGCGTGATAAGATGATTTGTGGAATTAAAGACAGTGGACTCAGAGAAAGTCTGTTAAGAGAACCAAACTTGTCCTTACCTAAAGCTATAGATATCTGCAGATTAGCGGAAGTATCCAGAGCACAGGCGAAAAACATAAAAAACGAAAATCAGGAGCAAACTCACAATGTACATGCCGTCACCAACAAAGAGAAAGAAGAGAAAAATATTCACTATGCAAGAAGTTCGGCGCGGCGTCATTCAAAATGGCGGTCATCTGGATCCAGTGGTGGTGATGCCAGGAACACCCGTCAGGATCGTGACCAGAAAGATGGACAGACAGCAGGAGGACATGCACGCGAACAACAAGGAGAGGCTCGTCGAAGATCACGTGCAGTGTGTGGAAAATGTGGGAAAACCCATGACAAATATAAGTGCCCAGCGTATGGACAGCGGTGTAGTCAGTGTAGAAAAATGAACCATTACTCAAGAATGTGTCGTGTGTACGAGGTACGAGAAGACTCCAGTGATCAGGTAATTCACGCCATTGATTGTAACTCTTGTAATGAGTGGACGGTAGCACTGTGTATTGGGAAAAAACAGATCAATTTTAAACTGGACACTGGAGCCGACGTTAATGTCTTGCCAATCAAATATCTAAATAAAATAAAATTATCGCAAAATGAATTAACCCACACAACAATGAAGTTGCAAGGATATTCAGGTAGTCAGATAAAAGTCATTGGTAAATGTTATCTCAAAGTAAAATATAAAAACAAAACATACATATTACAATTTATAGTAGTAGACACCAATTCACCACCCATTTTGGGTAGGAGTTCATGTGAAGAATTAAAATTATTAAAAAGAGTAATGAGTATAAATCAGACCGACAAAAAATGTCCAAATATATTGGACGAGTTTCCAGACATATTTACAGGAATGGGTTGTTTACCAGGTACATATGAAACACCATTAAAACGGGTACAAACCAATAGTTCATGCTCCACGAAAATTACCCATTGCGTTAAAAGAACAAGTAAAAGAAAAACTAATGGAAATGAAAAATCAGGGCATTATTGCAAAAGTAGAGGACCCACGGAATGGGTAAATAGCATGACGGTTGTAAAAAAGCCAAACGGAGATCTCCGCATTTGTTTAGACCCGCGTGACTTAAACAGAGCAATAAAGCGAGAACATTTTAAGTTACCTACTCTTGAAGAAATAACCGCCAACCTATCCGGTGCAAAATATTTTAGTACATTAGATGCCAAACAGGGATTTTGGCATGTAAATTTACACCCAGCTAGCACAGACCTCTGTACATTTAACACAATCTTTGGAAGGTTTAAATTTTTAAGAATGCCCTACGGTATAACATCGGCGTCAGAAATTTTTCATAAACGATTATATGAACATTTCGATGATATTGAGGGAGTCATATTGTTTATTGATGACCTCCTTATTTATGCAGAAACAAAGGAAATACATGATCAGAGACTACGTGCAGTTTTGAAACGGTGTGTAAGGAAATAAACATAAAATTAAACAAAAGCAAATGTAAAATAGGGTTGAGTGAGCTAACGTACTTAGGGCATAAAATAACAAAAGACGGCATCAGCCCCGACGAGTCACAGGTTTTGGCTATTAAAAATATGCCAAGGCCACAAAATGTAAAAGATGTTGAAAGATTCTTAGGGATGATAACATATGTTAGTAATTTCATAGAACATTTTTCTGAAAAGACATCCATTCTTCGTGAGTTGTTAAGAAAAGACGTAGCATGGCACTGGGATCATTCACATGAACAATGTTTCGAAATGTTAAAAAAGCAGTTAGCTAGTCCACCCGTGTTAAGATATACACACTAGAAAAACCCATAGTCATCTCAGTAGATGCGAGTAAAAATGGTTTAGGTGCCTGTTTAATGCAGGACAACTATCCCGTATGTTACGCCTCGAAATCCTTAACAAAAACTGAGCAGAATTATGCTCAGATCGAAAAGGAATTATATGCCTGTGTATTTGCATGTGAGCGATTCTATACATATATATATGGCCGAAATGACGTAACGATAGAAACAGATCACAAGCCATTAGTGAGTATTATAAACAAGCCATTGGTGAATGCGCCAGCACGCCTACAGAGAATGTTAATGCGACTTCAACCGTACTCGTTTACGCTGATATATAAACCAGGTAAATATCTATACATAGCGGACGCATTATCACGAGCGGCGTTGCCACAAACAGATAACACCACTACGCGCGATCACCTCGAAGCACAAGCACAAGTGTGTGCTATAACAACGATGAATCCTCTAACAGACACACACTTCTTAGAAATACAAAAATGCACTAGGGAAGACAGTGAAATGCAAGGACTAAAAAAGATAATAAAGAAAGGATGGCCCATGCATAAAAGTGAGATTAATAACGAATTAAAACCATATTGGGATAGCAGGGATGAGTTAACCGTGAATTATGGACTAATCTGGAAAGGTAATAGAATCATCATACCAAACTGCATGCGTAAAACAATGTTACAAAAAATACATATAGGACACTTAGGCATAGAAAAGTGTAAGCTTAGGGCTAGAGAAATGCCGCCGGTACCCCGACCCTTGAAGGTGTCAGGAGGGGTCGGGGGTGCGTAGCAGCCCGGTTCGGGGAGATCGTAGTGGTGGGAGTATACTTCTCCCCGAGCCGAACTCTCGCCGAGTTCCACAACTCTCTCGCAGAGTTGAGTGTTGTCGTCGGAAACCATTCCCTCCCCGTGCTTGTCCTCGGGGACTTCAATGCCAAGAACTTGGCTTGGGGTTCTCGTTGCACAGACGTGCGGGGAAGGATGGTGGAAGACTGGGCCCTGGAGAAGGGCCTGGTCGTCCTAAATCGGGGTTCTGTCCCCACGTGTGTGCGGATGCGGGGCGAGTCGGTGGTGGACATTTCGTTCGCTAGCCCCGCTCTGTCGCCACGTGTCGTTGACTGGCGTGTCATGGAGGGGGTGGAGACCTATTCCGACCACCGGTACATCCGGTTCGACGTCTCCACCCAGACCTCAAGCGCGCCGGTCCAACAGGCCCCGAGTGGTCCGCGTTGGGCGCTGAAGCAGCTGGACCGGGAGCTCCTCCTGGAAGCCTCGATCGTGCAGGCCTGGGTGACATCACCGGACAGGCCTGCCGACGTAAACAATGAGGCAGGGTGGTTCCAGGAGGCCATGTCCGACATCTGCGACGTGGCAATGCCCCGCGTTCGGCCAAGAAGCGCCCGGCGTCAGGTGTACTGGTGGTCGCGAGAGCTAACGTCTCTGCGCAAAGCGTGCGTCGCTGCACGGCACCTGTACGCCAGGCATCGCAGGCTCCGCATCCGCCCACCGGATGCGGCAGCCATTGAGGCGGAGCTATATGAGGGGTACAGAGCGGCGAAGACTGCTCTCCGCGAGGCTGTCCTGCGGGCCAGGGATCTGGCCCGCGAGGAGATGCTGGGGACTCTCGACAGAGATCCGTGGGGGCGCCCTTACAAGTTGATGCGGGACAAACTCCGCCCCTGGGCCCCCCCACTGACGCAGAGTCTCCGGCCTGAGCTCGTGGAGGACGTGGTGAGCACTCTGTTCCCTTCGCGAGGGGAACACCCACCCCCGCCTATGGCTCCGCCGCCTGCGGTGCTGGAAGCGGATCATCAGGACGACGACGACGACACTCCGGAGGTGACTGGGGTAGACCTGAGAGTGGCGGTACGCAGGCTCAGTGCCAAAAATACCGCCCCGGGACCCGATGGCTTGCCTGGCAAAGCCTGGGTCCTGGCCTCGGAGGCTCTCGGGCCCCGACTGGAGGGGCTCCTAAGCGCATGCTTGGAGAGAGGCCAGTTCCCGCTTCGTTGGAAGACGGGGAAGCTGGTCCTCATCCGGAAGCCGGGGCGCCCTGCGGACTCTCCGTCCGCATACCGGCCCGTGGTGCTGCTCGACGAGGTGGGCAAGCTCTTTGAAAGAGTCATTGCGAACCGCCTCGCCGAGCACCTTGCGGGGACTGGGCCGGACCTTGCGGAACACCAGTTTGGTTTCCGCAAGGGGCGCTCTACGGTGGACGCCATCATGCGCGTGAGAGCCCTCACGACGGGGGATGCGGTTTCCAGGGGTGGGGTTGTCTTGGCGGTGTCTCTCGACATCGCCAACGCCTTCAACTCCATGCCCTGGAGCTGCATTAGGGAGGCACTCCGGTATCACCGGGTGCCAACCTACCTCCGTCGAGTGGTCGGGGACTATCTGACGGACAGAGCCGTCATCTACCCCGGTCGCAGCGGAGAATGGAACCGGCGAGAGATGTCGTGCGGTGTTCCGCAGGGATCGGTCCTAGGGCCGTCCTTGTGGAACATCGGTTACGACTGGGTGCTGCGCGCCGACCTCCCTAGTGGTGTCAGCGTAGTTTGCTACGCTGACGACACGCTGGTGCTGGCCCAGGGGAGGTCGCACGAGGCGGCGGCCGAAGTGATGACACGCGGGGTTGCGATAGTCGTTGAGAGGATCCGGCAACTGGGTCTCGAGGTGGCATTGCACAAGTCCGAGGCCATGTGCTTTCATGGGCCTCGGAACGCGCCACCTCCGGGATCCTTACTCACGGTAGGAGGGGTATCCATCGGTGTCGAGTCGACTTTGAAGTACCTAGGACTCGTCCTCGACAGGCGGTGGAACTTCGTGGAGCACTTCCGACGTTTGGCCCCCAAACTGGAACGGACTGGGGCTGCCTTCAGGCGGCTCCTGCCCAACCTGGGGGGGCCAAACGCCTCCTGCCGGAGGCTCTACGCGGGAGTCGTGCGGTCCATGGCCCTTTACGGGGCCCCGGTGTGGGCGCGTTCTTTGAGGCGGCGTGCCGCCCACTACCTGAACGCGCCCCAAAAGGTAGTAGCCGTAAGGCTGGCCCGGGGCTACCGCACGATTGCCCGCGAGGCGGCGAGCCTCCTTGCCGGATTGCCGCCATGGGATCTGGAGGCGATAGTCCTCGCGCGCCTGCATGAATGGCGCGCGGAGGCGCTACGCCGGGGGGAAACTCCGCTGCAGCGACAAATGGTCGCTCAGCGGACAGACTTCCGGCGGGATCTCATGGCGACATGGAGAGAGCGACTGTCGCAACCCCGTGCAGGGCACGCCACAATAGTGGCGATAAGTCCCCTCTTTGAGGAGTGGCTTGAGAGACGCCACGGCGTCCTCACCTTCCGCCTGACGCAGGTCCTCACCGGACACGGAGTGTTCGGGAGGTTCCTGCACCGAATCGGGCGGGAGGAAACGCCCGGGTGCTTCCATTGTGAGGATCGACCGGAGGACACGGTGGAACACACGGTGGAGGTGTGCCCCGCGTGGGCGGAGCACCGCCGTGTCCTCGAAGCGGCGATCGGCGGCGGCGACCTCTCGCGTCCGGCCCTGGTGCAAGCCATGGTCCGGAGCGAGACGGAATGGGACGCCGTCACCTCCTTCTGCGAAGCAGTAATGCTAGAGAAGGAGGTGGCGGAACGTGAGAGGGAGAGAACCTCTCAACGTCCCGGCCGCCGCGGGAGACGCCCCGGGCGTCGGGGGCCACCACCACGTAGCCCCCGGCCACCGTAGGCGCGGGCCTGTGGACGGTGAGCTATGGGCTAGCTCGCCGTCCGTCCGTCTCATGACATGACGACAGGCCGTGTCGACGGCGCGTTCGTGTTCCACGCGCGCCTCAAAGAGAGTCAGCAAAAAGGAAGGGGTCCGTAAGGACCGATGCCTGCCGGGGTTGCGGGACTATTCGAAAGAGATACCGTGGCCCCGGAACACAAAGGGCGATGAAGGAACATGGATGGGTTTTAGTCAGTAAAAGTCTGACACTCCCTCCTGCTCCGCCCAGAGCGGGAGGGGTTATTTGATGATTTCCCATCCGAAAAAAAAAAAAAAAAAAAAAAAAAAAGGGCTAGAGAAATCATGTATTGGCCAAATATAAATTCACAATTACAGGATTACTTATCACACTGTCAGGCCTGTTTAACATACAGAAAAGACAACACAAAAGAGCCGTTAATACCGCATGACATACCCGACAGAGCTTGGTACAAAATAGGCACAGATATTTTCTACTACGGAAATAAATCTTATTTGATAGTCGTAGATTATTATAGTAAGTTCATAGAAGAAGTTCAATTGGGTTCGACTACATCCTCAGAGGTAATCAAGCAAATTAAAACATTGTTTAGACGTCATGGAATACCACAAATAGTCATGTCAGATAATGGCCCGGAATTTTCATCAAATATGTTTAAAGAGTTTTCATTGAACTGGAGTTTTCAACACATAACGTCGTCACCTAGGTACCCACAATCAAATGGACAGGTCGAAAGAGCGGTCCAGACAATAAAAAGTATGATGAAAAAGACCACCTTCAATAATACCGACTTTAGTTTAGGATTGTTAGAATATCTCAATACGCCGATAAGCAATGAGTTAAGTTCGCCTGCCGAGCTGTTATACAACAGAAAACTACGAAGTATCATTCCGTGTTCTCCACATCTTCTTCAACCAAAATTACAGGAGAATGTGTCAAATAAATTAGAGAATCGACAATTAGAGCAGAAAAAATACTTTGACAGAGGATCAAAAAGGCTAAAACCACTTATCGTAAACCAAAAAGTCAAAATTAAAATGCATAATCATTGGAGTAATGGAGTTATTAAACGTTTGTTAGCAAACCGATCTTAATTAATACGAATGAATACAGGACAAATCATAAGACGAAATAGAAAACATATAATCATTGATTCAAACAGGCGCGATTACGAACAACCAAATGAACAAACACTATACATATGATGATATAAATATAGACAGCCCGCAAAGTCGTGCCATGCCCGGCGATGAGTCACACAGCGGATCCAGTGCTCCAACGATGACACACATAGACCATAACAGCTGTACCACTAATTATTATAAAACTCGTTCTGGCAGGACAGTGAAACCACCTGATCGCTGGGGACAATCAACATGAAGAAATCAAATGGCTATCCGCTGATTAAAGAACTAAGGGTACATACTGTTTGAGCATTTTG
The DNA here is from genome assembly GCA_905147715.2 of Xestia xanthographa. Lineage (NCBI taxonomy): Eukaryota > Metazoa > Arthropoda > Insecta > Lepidoptera > Noctuidae > Xestia > Xestia xanthographa. The sequence goes on along the minus strand of LR990661.1, from coordinate 7,284,134 downwards.
AAAGATAAATAAATAAGTAAAAAAAAAAAAAAAAAATAGTAAGGAAAATATGCATGTAACTTAAACAGAAAATTTAAAATTAATCTTTAATGAAATAATTATGAATTGTTACTATTTTAATAGAATTAAATATAATGTAATTAATAATGTACATAATAATAATATCTGTTGTTTTTAAATACGATGTAATTAGTTTATTTTTATTTCTTTTCTTTATTGTAAGAATAGATCGTTAATCTTGATTCTTGATTTGAATTAATTATAAGGGGGTTGTAGGTAGAAGTATAGTACGAATGATTGTTCGATATTATAATAATGCATGTGAAGGTAGGCGGGAAAAGTACATTAAACCAGTCTTTGCTCAACCACCGTGTTTGAATGCTGTGACCCTAGCTCCCTACTTAACAAAATCCCTATCCCTTATCCATATCTAAAATTTCAAGACTTATGTAGGTAGGTAAATTTAGTTTCCTGCTTATAAATTGTATTTAGGATTATTGCTGTTGTTGTGTTTTAACTCATGTCTTAATAGTACCATTATTGAATCTTTTATTGGCTTTTCAATTGAATTTAGTCGCAAAAAGAATACCGATATTTATTTTAATATTAAACCTACTTTCATCAATTTGCATAGTTTTTATTTTTTTAGGGTTCCGTAGCCAAATGGCAAAAAAACCCTTATGGATTCGTCATGTCTGTCTGTCTGTCCGTCCGTATGTCACAGCCACTTTTTTTCCGAAACTATAAGAACTATGCTGTTGAAACTTGGTAAGTGGTATTCTGTAAACCACATTAAGATTTTCACACAAAGATAGAAAAAAAACAATAAATTTTGGGAGTTCCCCATACTTAGAACTGAAACTCTATTTTTTTTTTCATCAATCCCATACGTGTGGCTTATCTATGGATAGGTCTTCAAAAAACTTTTTTGCAAAAAATAAAACCGACTTCAAAAAACACAAAAAAGTGAAAAATAACTTTAGCTTCAGAAGGCGGTGACTTTCGTCGGTTTTATTTTTTGCAAAAAAGTTTTTTATTTTACCATTTTTAGTTGTACCCAAACAAATATTTGCTATGAATTTATTTGACTGGTAATAGGCGTGAGCAGCGGTGGCCCAGTAGTGGCGGCCCCGACTAGAAAATCGTGGGTTCTAACCCAGGCAGGCGTATTACTTTGTGTAATTTATTTCATCACCACTGCTCTCAAAACGGTGAAGGAAAACATCGTGAGGAAACCGGCATGTCCTAGAACCAAAAAATTCGAAGACATGTGTCATCTACCAATCCGTGGGCCCGCGTGCTGGATTATAGCCCATTCTCTCTTATAGAGAGAAGGCCTGTGTCCCAGCAATGGGAACATTAATAGGCTGATGATGAATAGGCGTATCTCCAATATAATGGACCTTAACATACCTTTTTTTTCGGATGGGAAATCATAAAAATACCCCTCCCGCTCTGGGCGGAGCGGAAGGGAGTGTCAGACTTTTACTGACTAAAACCCATTTATGTACCTTCTTAGCCCTTTGTGTTCCAGGGTCGCAGTATCTCTTTAGAACAGTCCCTTTTGCTCACATCTCTTTGAGGCGCGCGCGGAACACGAACGAACTTTCGAGATCTGGGTGTATTGTACACATCTGCGTATCCCCTCAGAGCATACAGGCGTGATGTTACGTCATTTGAGGCGCACACGGAACACGATCGCACCAACTTAACATAACTAACTGTCGAAATCTGAGTGTACTGTACACATCTACCTACCCCCTCAGAGCATACAGGCGTGATGTTACGTCATGATGTTGTATAAACAATAAACATCCAAGCGATTGCAATATTCACGGCACTTTTGCCGTCTATTTTTGAAGAGTTCCATTGTATATCTCCGAAGATCAGCATCAGATGTTCACAAAATTTAAATGGGACCACACAGAAAGCACCAGCTTTCAAATAAAAAAAGAATCATCAAAATCGGTTCACCCAGTCAAAAGTTCTGAGGTAACAAACACAAAAAAAAAAAATACAGTCGAATTGAGAACCTCCTCTTTTTGGAAGTCGGTTGAAAATTATAATGAGGTTTCTATAATCATTTTATTCTAAACTGAATAGTTGCGCGAGAGACACTTCCAAAGTAGTACCTAAAATGTGTGCGAGAATGATAAAACTAAAAAAAAATATATGATGTACCTATATTAATTACCATGTAAACTTCCACCGAAAATTGGTTTGAACGAAATCTAGTAAGTAGTTTTTTTAATAGGTCATAAACATCGATCAAAGTTACAAGTTTACAACGAACTACGAGAACTTTCATATTATGTTAAGTACTTGCTGCTACGGAACCCTTCATGGGCGAGTCCGAGTCGCACTTGGCCGGTTATTTTGTTAGTTATTTAAGAATTAAGATATTACTTTATGTATCCTAAAAAAATATGTAACCCAATACAGGGTAATAAACATATTAAAATGTGATCTAATAGTTTTATTTATTGCCTTTGAAGTCATACTTTATTCTTCATCAACGTGAACCACACGTTATTCAGCACACCCTATATTCAGCTCTTCCATATTTACCTCTGAACGCCAGTTACCTTTTTGTTACGAAAATAAAGGCCTTCGCAGTAGCTGGTTGCAGTCCGATTCGTTCGAGAATCGAGTCGAATGTTTTGCGATTGGCAACATCTGTGTCTATCAGTAGACTGCTGGTAATGATGGATTCGATGACCAATCCTGCAATCAAGTCTGTCAGGCATAATGATTCGGTACTATACCTGTTCGCGTCCTAAGCTCACATCTTCCTTCCTATCTACCTAGATTAATACCTAATTTATCCAATTATGCAAAACTAGAGCACAATGAATAAACTGAGCATGCGGAAATCGCCAACTTATTTAGAGACCATTTCACAGTAAAGTCTCCACTTGGCCCCTCAGTATCGGAAATCGGCTTTGTGTCTCATGTCCGGGGGCAGGAGCCACTGCTTCGCTTCACCACGAAGCAAGTAGCATCAGTGATAAATAGTATGAGTAGGGGCAAATCCCCTGGGCATGATGGGCTTAGCATTGAGCATTTAAAATATGCAGGCATGCATATGCCGAGGGTCCTGTCCTTGTTCTATACGATGTGTCTCAGCCATTCGTATCTACCGGCAGACTTAATAAAGACCATTGTGGTACCCATCGTGAAGAATAGGACAGGAGACATCTCGGACATAAGCAATTACCGCCCCATCTCTCTTGCAACTATTATGGCCAAAGTGTTGGACAGTATGCTTGACTCTTGTTTGGCGAAATATGTTAAGTTGCACGATGCACAGTTTGGGTTTTGCCCTGGATTATCAACCGAAAGTGCTATTCTAAGTGTCAAGCATACTGTCAAATACTACACTGACCGTAAGACGCCAGTGTACGCCTGCTTCCTTGACCTCTCCAAAGCTTTCGATCTCGTTTCTTACGATGTACTTTGGAGCAAGTTGAGGGGTATGGGTATACCGGAGGAACTGCTCAGTGTATTGCAGTATTGGTATCGTAGCCAGACAAACCGTGTTAAATGGTCTAATGCGCTCTCGGAGTCATATGGGTTGGAGTGCGGGGTGAGGCAGGGTGGTCTTTCATCCCCTCGGCTCTTCAATCTATATGTGAATGATCTCATTGTCGAGCTCAGCAGCATGCGTGTCGGATGCAGGGTAAATGGTGTTAGTTGTAACAACATCAGTTATGCGGATGACATGGTGCTGCTGGGCCCGTCGCCGGGAGCGATCGCGGAGCTGCTTCATGTATGTGAGACCTTCGCTGCTGCACATGGACTGGTCTATAATGCCAAAAAATGTGAATACATGGTCTTTGGGGTCGCTGGTAAGCACCGGGAAAGTACAATCGAACTTTCCATAAACGGTACATCAATACGCAGAGTCAATAAGTTTAAGTATCTTGGACATTTTCTTACCGACGACCTCAGTGACCATGTTGACATTGAACGGGAGCGTAGGGCACTGGCGGTCAGGGGAAATATGTTGGCACGAAGATTTGCTCGGTGTACTGACCAAGTAAAGGTAACGCTTTTTAAAGCTTATTGTCAGAGTTTTTACACAGGTAATCTTTGGGTCAACTACTCAAAAAGATCGCTGGATGTCCTGCGCGTCCAATACAATAATGTTTTTAGGATGCTATTGCGATTGCCTCGTTTTTGCAGTGCCTCTGGAATGTTCGCGGTAACTCATACCAATGGGTTTCATGCCATCATCCGCAAAAAAACAGCCTCGCTCCTGAGCAGAATAAGGGGCAGTCACAATAGCATCCTGAAGGCGGTGGCGGCTGATACTTCCTCCACCATAATAAGGCAATTTGTGAGAAGACTAATACCCTAGAATTCTGTTGTCCTAGTTATTATCATGGCTATTTACTATGGGTGGTCATCTTATTAACTCGTGTGACGTGTCTATTAAGTTACTAACAATAGTGTTTAAGTGCAAACCTGTTACTAACAATTTATGGATCTCTTAGTTGTCCGAAATAAAATGATTTATTATTATAAACTGATTAGAGACATAAGTGCGTGTGAGCGGTGGCCCAGTGGTGGGAGCAGCGGTGGCCCAGTGGTGGCGGCCCCGACTTACGAACAGTAAGCTATGGGTTCGAACCCAGACAGGCGCATTACTTTGTGTAATCTATTTCATCACCGCTGCTCTCAAAACGGTGAAGGAAAACATCGTGAGGAAACAGGCATGTCCTAGAACCAAAAAAATCGAAGACATGTGACATCTACCAATCCGCATTGAACCCGCGTGATGGATTACAGCCTATTCCCTCTCATAGAGAGGAGGCCTGTGTCCCAGCAGTGGGAACATTAATAGGCTGATGATGATGATGAAGTACATAACTGGCAATAACCATTTTATCTAAAACTGATTAAGTAATTAGGTATTACGATAGTTTCGTTGCTTCTTCATACAAATACCTAATGATCTCATCTCAATAGTAGTTCAGTTTAATCTCGGGATATGGTTTCAGCACCTACAAGGTGTCAACAAATGTTCTAGGCTTTCCGGTGCGTGGGTAATTTTTTTTAAAATTAAATATTTGTTTACTTATGGCAACTAGGCCCAATAGGGTATATGCATGATTTTTTTTTATCACTCTAAACAAAGCGTATTAACATCAGAAATAGCAAAGTGAAATTATTTTTTTAATATCTATAAAAAATACTAAGTTATAAGCATTTGAAACTGCTGATTAGACGAAGAGATCCGATCAACCGCATGACGTCATTCTCTGCATCGACGTACAAACACCATACTAAATTCCGTTAATCTAGAAAGAGATAGAAACAAAAGTTTAAATGGTTATAACTTTTGTGTTTTGGCATTTTTTTTATAGTACTTTGTTATTCCGTATCGAAATAAAAAAAATAAAATGTATGCATATGTAGGAATGGTGAGGATTTTATTTCGCTAGGCTCGAGCTTATGTGGGCAGAAGACGGGTTTGGGTCTATGAAAACACACTGGATGCGATACACTATTTTATTTCGCATTGCACGGTTCGGTATGGTAGTTTCCATGGAGAAGAACCGGCAAGAAACTCCATGGTTACTCTTTTCAAACAGATACACTGAGTCTAACAAATTACTTGACATTATACTTTCACACAATAGCAATGACACCCAATAATACAGGTAACACATTAGTTCAGACAAAAGAGCAACAATATAAAGAAAAGCAGAGTAACAATAATTAAGAGTAATACAACCTGTGCACCGGGCCACGCCTGAAGTCAGAATGTCCATTCGCCGCTGTGCGGCCCCTTTTATACGCTAGTTTTGGAGGTGGGGTAACGGCGTAGCGCGCTACGACGTAGCGTGCATTAACTCCGCCCCGCAGCGAGGAGGTGGGAGAACAACGTAGCATGCTACGACGCCGACGTAGCGTTCACTTAGCTCCGCCTCGAATGACGTAGCGCGCTACCGCGTGGCCTGATGCACGTGTTGTTTACAATGCGACGCCGACACGGCCATGCTGACGTGCGGACGTCCTCGTTCGCTCAGCTTACAATGTTACATCTGAAACATGAAAAACTGATCAAGTACCGTTTGGTCATCCTGATTTTGTTTCTGGACCGGTCTACATAGGCCCTTCAGATATTTGAACACTTGGTCCAGTCAGCTATGACTCTACAAGCTTGTTTCTTGGTCCGGTCAACTTCTGACCCTACAAAATCAACCCTTGGTCCGGCAAATTCTTTTGCCCTTCAGGTGTGTCCCTTCAGTTAAACTGGACCGGACTTAGCTAGGCCGAACAAGTATTGTTCCTTTAGCTTTCAATTACGATCTCACTTAACGCACAACAGTTGATAATGTAAGCCACAGGTGCATCAGAATCGAAAGGAACCAGCATCGACTGCATACTGGGTGTCATGTGACGGGGTGTCATACTATCTGCTATTCTTTTTTTTAATCGATTCTATACTACTAGCCAAAAATAATGACATTTGTGCCTGTATTAAATTGCAGGCAGTCCCAGATAAAGGTGGGAGTGGGTCTGATCCCACTTCTGATGTAGGAATGGTCAGGATTTTATTTCGCTAGGCTCGAGCTTATGTGGGCAGAAGACGGGTTTGGGTCTATGAAAACACACTGGATGCGATACACTATTTTATTTCGCATTGCACGGTTCGGTATGGTAGTTTCCATGGAGAAGAACCGGCAAGAAACTCCATGGTTACTCTTTTCAAACAGATACACTGAGTCTAACAAATTACTTGACATTATACTTTCACACAATAGCAATGGCACCCAATAATACAGGTAACACATTAGTTCAGAAAAAAGAGCAACAATATAAAGAAAAGCAGAGTAACAATAATTAAGAGTAATACAACCTGTGCACCGGGCCACGCCTGAAGTCAGAATGTCCATTCACCGCTGTGCGGCCCCTTTTATACGCTAGTTTTGGAGGTGGGGTAACGGCGTAGCGCGCTACGACGTAGCGTGCATTAACTCCGCCCCGCAGCGAGGAGGTGGGAGAACAACGTAGCATGCTACGACGCCGACGTAGCGTTCACTTAGCTCCGCCTCGAATGACGTAGCGCGCTACCGCGTGGCCTGATGCACGTGTTGTTTACAATGCGACGCCGACACATATTCCCTATTTTTAGTAACATAACATTATTCCTAAAAACTATTGTTAGTAAACAAAACACAGAAACACAAACAAATACAAAAAGAAAATTGTGAGGTTAGGTTATCTGACCAGCACTCCGCAGCGTGCGACAACCAAGGTGCGTCGAACTTCTCTATCAACATACTTAGGATGCTGTTAGAACTAGACCGCGCTCTTGATAAGATGGAGTTTGTCTTTTTGCGCATTATGGCGTAAAAACTAAAAATCATCAGTATGCGCAAAAGCGAAGATACCGGACGCACTACAATAGCGCGGCAGTCCCAACAGCATCCTGAAGCAGTTATGGCACAATACATGCTGTGAGCTGTCGTCACAAGATCTGGTTCGAAGCACCAAGAAGAACATAACAAAACATTTCAAACAATTTTCTGGACAAGGCTTTAGTTGTGAAAACAATAAGTACCTATTTTGTATGACGCAGCACCCAACAACATGCCCTAAGTTATTCAAAGCGAATACCGAAGTCAATGAGCGTTAAATTGATTTGTGCATATTGCACCGATACTAGCGCCCACTAGCGCCTGTTATAATTGACGGTAAATAGCTGAGGTAATTAGGTTTGCTGTTCATTGAGTTATAGTTAATAACCCTATTATGTTATGGATAGGCGTTCATTGTTGCTGGCTTGTAAAGCTCCGTTCACAGACTCGCTGATAAGGCTTGCGTCAAGCGACATGCGCGGGCTTCAAATGGTCCTGGTGGCCTAATTGTTTTAATTTCATTTCAGTGTGGGAAAGAGATGGCGCTAGACGTCAACTATAGCTCCGTCTCTTACCCACACTGGAACAAGATTAAAGCGATCCTGCTTTGAGACGTCATGGTAGGCCAACTGTTCTTCATTCTTCATTCACTCTGCAAATCGCGCCTCGATGACACAATTCTGTGAACAAGTTCTTTCATTTGTTTTCTCTGCATTCTCAAACTCAAACTCAAACTCAAAGCATTTATTTCAATTAGACCATTACGGCACTTTTGAAAGTCAAAAATACAAAAAAGAAAATCAAAGCTACAGTCCCAGTCACAAGGCATAATAACTTGAGAAAGTACTGTAGTTGCCCATTCCCTAGCGTAGATCTCTATGGAGAAGAATGGGCAAGAAACTCCATGGACACTCTTTTAAAATCAAAATATTGTTACAAAATCTTGGTTACATCATTAATTTTGAGATTATACATAAATGTGAGAACGATGTAGAAAGACGTGCACACTAAGAGCATCCAGAGTGAAAGATTAGATTAAAAATGTATGAATAAAGTAATTAAAATGAACCTTGGCAGCTAAGAGATGACCAGTCCCAACTGACAGCGCCCGTTCACAGACATGACGCATGTACCGGCGCCATTCAACTCAACCATATTGAAGGGAACTAAATGACCCGACACACCCGCCACCATCAGCGAGACATTTAAGTGAGCATGACATTTTCTCAGTCACCAAGGCATATTCAAGTCAATGAAAGATAAATAAATGTAAATGGTGGCTGAACAGTACAAAGTACTCACACATGTGCTATGCAATTATATAATACTAAGAACTGGAATCTATACAATGCAAGTATATTTTTACAATCTTCTGCAGCTTCCACAATACATTAACATGGGAATCAATTCTTCATCTTCTTCTTTAGGTGTCGATGGACTCAAATAATGCCCGTCCAGTACAAACAATTAGTTTGCCCCCCTCCCCCCCACCTATGGTTGTGGAGCAGGACCAGCATTTAGCCAAGCATTTTTATCATCAATGTAATCCCCCAACTTATAATATGCTTGCCTACATAGTGTGCGTTTTATACAAGATTTAAATTTCGTCTCATTCAGTTGAAGAATGTGGGGAGGTATTTTATTGTAACATTTCAAACAGTACCCCATTTGCTGTCGCAAGACCAAAGGATTACTGCACTAGCATATGGCCTAAAAGTTACCTACATTTGATGATTTGTCGAACTCTGAAGTTTAAAGTCATTTTGGTGGCAATAGAGACCGTTTTAAATTGTCATGAGAAACCTTTGGGCCACTTTAGCATTATTTTTATCAGGCTATACCTACTTCAATCATCGTTGGACCCTGTTGACATTGCCTACAATGTTGAGATCAATCATGGGCTATCAACCATCCATGATGATACTTTACGAAAGATCTATAAGCTCTGATCACTTAGGCAAGTAGGTATATTGTCATACGTACGTAGTATAAAAGTCATCACTCCATCACAGATGTGTTCAATCTAGAGATAATTCAAAATCATAGTTTTTTAAACGCGTCCTTAGAACGTGGGTCGTCTGCACGTTTTGGGCAGTAGCCCACAGTAGCGAAGGGTCAATTTATGACAGAGGTAAGCCGGAGTACATATCTTTAATGTGATTATATTATTCGTCTATAGAATACTGACTGTGGCAGTTTTCAAAGGGAAGCCGGTAGGAATCGAGTTGTATGGAACCTTCGCCACTGGCAGCCTACCAGACACAACACCCTCTGGTTGGAGAATCCTCTTTTTTTAGGGAGATAAAGAAGTTTTCTTCATATAAGCACCATTAACGTTTGCAGACCGTGAGCAAGCGTTGACGGCGCATATGTGCTTAATGATCGCTACATAATACACTATCTGGATACTTGCACTAATTACGTCCGGTATGTAGTCAGATTACACTTACCGCGTTCCTATCGCATTGTTTGCTAGATGACATGGTTATTAAGGAGCGGGAAGCTATCTAGGTAGTTACAACTACAGTAGTAGTAGTAGTAGTAGTAGTAGTAGTAGTAGTAGTGAGCAACTACATACTTTCAGTTTTTATGTTTTGTGACTGGGACTGTAGCTACATTTAATTTTCATCTTTGTTTCCACAATTCAAAAGTGCCTGTAACTGGCCTACTTGAAATAAATGCTTTGATTTTGATTGTTTGATTTTATAATATTTACAGTAAATAGAAGAGAGAGTTCGTTTGTAGTTCAATTAGATAAGCTGTAGGTACCTATGCTTCAACCGAAAAAAATTGACTATAGATGGCTAGTAGTAGTAGGAACTATTAAAGAAACGACGTATAGGTTGTGACAAATGCAAACACCGCTTCTACCTCCACTCAAAGTACTTACGGGATAATATCCGTGGTTTTCTATGTTGATGAGCTCCCGATATTTCGACGCTGTTGCAAGCATCATGATCGCGGGAATACTGAAGAGGTATGCGGGTGAGGCGAAAATTATTATTATGAGCAGACAAATCTGCCTACCCTCTTTCTTAGTCTTTTATTACGCGCACTACTGGAACTCGATTGTAAATCGCGACAAAACGCACTCACGGTATCAATGGGTTTTTCTTGATAGTGGAGACGCATGTTATTTTTTATTAGGTTTATCACTGGATTCCACGTACTTGATAGTTTTTAAAAACTGTCCTCACGATTGAAATTTCAATCGAGTTCCATGCAGTAGTGCGCGTAATAAAAGACTAAGAAAGAGGGTAGACAGATTTGTCTGCTCATAATAATAATTTTCGCCTCACCCGCATACCTCTTCAGTATTCCCGCGATCATGATGCTTGCAACAACGTCGAAATATCGGGAGCTCATCAACATAGAAAACCACGGATATTATCCCGTAAGTACTTTGAGTGTAGTGAAAAACCGTGAAAGTCTTAAACACTGCTTCTACCTATCCTTATTCTGGATCAACAATCGTGTAAGCTCGGCTTCCCTTCGTGGACATGTATATCATCTGTAAGCCGGTGTCTTGCCGTATTCATGTCGTATTACACACGGTTATGCCTGCCAACATGAAGCCGATACGGGTATTATACACGTCGGTTACAGGCAGTTGCAAATACCCGGTTACTGTTACAGTGTTACTATATTGACACGTTGATTGAGATTTATTATTGGCCAGCTGCACGTTAGAATAATCTCTCCAGCCGTGCCCGACCGGGCACGGTGCATTGTTATTTTAATTGTGTCTGCAATTGCGGGTATTGAAGAGCTACAAGCTTATTTTACTTTACACTCAGCACTGCACCCCTAGCCAAGTTGACAATCTACAATCGTTAACGCTAGTAGAAAACTACTGAAATGAATGGGAATGACCTCATCTCAACGTTAAATTACGTGATCAACACAAACGAATAGAAAATTCGTAGACAAGTTTACAATGTTCAAAATGATAGAATAGAATGTTATCGTTTCTACAATGTTGATCGCTAAACTCTTTGGTAGGAACGCTCACCATAGACTAAAGTGTAGGTGTTTTCTACAGACATTAGAGAACGAGCGATCGACTCAGTCGTGTCAACTTGGCTACCAATTTAGCGCTGGATGGCTGAAGGTTGAAGGAGGATAGATCTGTAGTACTGGGTACATGGTAATGCGACACCCACACAATTATAGTAATTTAACAATTGATTATGTACCAATTTAATTACATTAATTTATTTTAATCTGTTACATCAATATATTTATTTAAAATATTATTTTTTGTTTATTAAATCATTGTTAAAATGAATATTCAATTATTACGAATAAATTTATTAGTTTTAAGAACCAAATGAATATTTTATTTAAGAGATTATGTAACGAATCTTTAAAAGTACTTTTTTGGAAATAAAAGACTTATATAATAATAATAATAATGCGACACCCTATGGTAAGACTGGTTGTTAGACTTTCGGGTCACTTAATACCTATATGTAACAACTGTCAAAGATCTACAAATGACAGCCGTAACCAACGGCTTAACGTGCTTTCCGAGGCACGGATAAAGAAATAAAGAAGAAACTTCCATTCACGGACCAACCTTGACAAGCGCCTCTTCACCAGAAGATCGATCCCTGCTGCTGTTATTTTTAAGCCGAGCGAGCTCCATTGAGGGATTTAACACTTTGTGAACACCAATTTGTTCACACAAATCCCTCAATGGAGCTCGCTCGGCTTAAAAATGTTGTTCACATAAAATATTGTTCACAAAGTGTCAAATTAAAAGTAAAATAATTCATGACCTCCACGTCCGTGTCACAGTACCCGATGTTTTCGAACCATTTACGACCAAAGGTAACCTTCTCTCAAGTTTTAAGTTACCTTCATAGAACTCGGAGCAAACACTAATACCTGGTCTACTAATAACACACCTAACATGAACTAAGTCTGACATCTAAACTATAACAAGAGCTCACGCGTTAGTTTGAACGAGAAATGACGTTGAAGGAAGAGCAAGCGAAAACTTCACGTCTTGAACTTTAGATAATCTATACATATAATAAATCTGTAGAAAAATAATTTTTGTACATTGAAGAAATTGAAACAAAAAATAGCCAGCGTGTGAAAAGATAAGTAACAGAACCCATTTCCATCATTTTTGAAATTTTTGTCTGTTTGTCTGTTTGTCTGTTTGTCTGTTTGTTTGTGCGCACATCACGTAAAATCTACGAATTCAATGCTGACAATGTTTATACATAAAAATTGTGTGTAACTTGGGGTATGATTTAGTGTTTGTTTCATTGAAATCGGTTAATTTTATCAAAAGATATATGAACTTAAAGTTTTCAAGAAGAACTAATCATCAATTAATGTAAGATACATACATGCAGCGACATCTGTTGAACTAAAATGATACCAATGACTAAAAATGTGCTCACCACAGTCATAACTTTTAAATCGACTGACCAGCTTTAAAAAAAATTTATAGCTTATGTAATATACTTTAGCAGTTTAACATTTTGGTCGATAGACGGCGTTGTTTATTTCACTCCATTTTCTGAATTGAATGACCCTCGCCCGTGTCAGTTGCCTATTTTTTTTTTTTTTTTTTCGGATGGGAAATCATCAAATGACTCCTCCTGCTCTGGGCGGAGCAGGAGGGAGTGTCAGACTTTTACTGACTAAAACCCAGCCATGTTCCTTCATCGCCCTTTTGTTCCGGGGCCACGGTATCTCTTTCGAACAGTCCCGCAACCCCGGCAGACATCGGTCCTTGCGGATCGGCCCTTCCTTTTTGCTGACTCTCTTTTAGGCGCGCGTGGAACACGAACGCGCCGTCGACACGGCCTGTCGTCATGAGACGGACGGACGGCGAGCTAGCCCATAGCCCACCGTCCACAGGCCCGCGCCTACGGTGGCCGGGGGCCACGTGGTTGCCCCGGAAGCCCGAGGCGTCTGCCGCGGCGGCCGGGACGTTGAGAGGTTCTCTCCCTCTCACGTTCCGCCACCTCCTTCTCTAGCATTACTGCGTCGCAGAAGGAGGTGACGGCGTCCCATTCCGTCTCGCTCCGGACCATGGCTTGCACCAGGGCCGGACGCGAGAGGTCGCCGCCGCAAACGTGTAAATTGCCTCAAGATTGGTTTTTTAACCGACGAAACAAAAAGAAGGCAGTTCTCAATTCGACGCGTATTTTTTTTATATATGACCACGGATAACTTTTACAGAGAAGTCCGTACATGGTCCTTTTGTTTGTAAAAAGCGTAGGTACATCTCAAAGTTGGTCCCATTTATAATTGAAAAATCGTGTTTGGGCTAATTTCTTGCACCTTTGATGAAAACTTTCGACCTAGCTGGAGTATGACTGTCATCGAGTGTCTAAGGATGAAGGAGGTGGCGGAACGTGAGAGGGAGAGAACCTCTAAACGTCCCGGCCGCCGCGGGAGACGCCCCGGGCGTCCGGGGCCACCACGTGGCCCCCGGCCACCGTACGCGCGGGCCTGTGGACGGTGGGCTATGGGCTAGCTCGCCGTCCGTCTGTCTCATGACGACAGGCCATGTCGACGGCACGTTCGTGTTCGACGCGCGCCTCAAAGATAGTCAGCAATAGGAAGGGGTCCGCAAGGGCCGATGCCTGTCGGGGTTGCGGGACTGTTCTAAAGAGATACCGTGGCCCCGGAACACAAAGGGCGATGAAGGAACATGGATGGGTTTAGTCAGTAAAAGTATGACACTGCCTCCTGGTCCGCCCAGAGCGGGAGGAGTCATTTGATGATTTCCCATCCGAAAAAAAAAGGCTGTCGAGGTAAGCCCTTTTTTGGAAAAACATAAGTAGATTATTTTAGCGATTAATGCAAATATATCGAAGAAATTAAATTGTTACCCACTTGGATCTACGTAGGTATATATCTACTAATATTATAAAGCTAAAGAGATTTTGGTTGGTTGAACGCGCTAATTACAGGAAAACTTTTAGTGTTGAATAGTTATCGAGGATGGCTATAGGTTATCTAACATCACGCTATAATTAAAAGGAGCGGAGCATCAATGATAAATGTTGCAAAAACAAGGAAAATTTATTTCTTTCGAGAGCTTCCTTTGCGGGCGCTGCATAAACGGTTAAAGTTGCGCAACAATCATGTATTAGGGAATTGTTCGTTTTAAAGCGTTCTAAAAAAAACCGCGATAGCATTATGTCTATCTTTCAAGGTTGACTCCACTCTCTCTAACCCTCTCTCTCTCATGTGACGCAGACGAAGTTGCGCGGGTCAGCTAGTTTTAAATACGATGCTCTGCTTCTAAGAATTGCTAAAGTAGATTCTATTTGTATGGGGGTCTTTGTTTTAAGTTTGGTGAAGTGGAAATTTGTTTTCTTGGTCTCAATTATGAGTAAGTATTATGACGCAATCTGAATGATAAAATAATGTTTTCAATTCGTTCAATACCAGGCCTGATGACACAAGCTGTTTAACATTCCTATTTAAATAACGTCAACGCGTGTTCAGAAAGACTTTTGACATGAAACGACGTGTGAAGGCTTAAAAACAACGTATTAATTCCATGATCTACATATTAATGCACTCGCGAAAATACACAAGAATATCATGAATATTGATAAACTGCCGTCCATTTATTTATTTCGAGGAAGCTCTTTAGTTTTTTTAAGCTTAAGCAATTGGATGCTACCAACCACTCTAGCCGAGTTTACGTAAATCATTAGGGTACGTTAATTCATGTATTTTTTTTAAATAATATTATGTTCATTGATTCAGATTAGGTTTAAGAGCCTATACTACCTCAGATTAGCAACTCTATTTGTGGTGGTTAAAACTTCGTTTGTAATAAGTACTGTTAGAATAAAGTTCTAATCAGCTTGCAATACAAAGCGGTTGTTACGTCAGTCACTGCGGCCGAATAGTGCGAAATGCGTGGTTTTTATTATTTATAAAATCAAAATTTCATTTTTTGGAAAAAATAAAAAACATAAGACCTGCTTTATAGTTAGTTCAGTTAGTATGCAAAGTTTCATGATCTAATTTGAAGTACTATTTGAATACCAGCGGTTTATTGTTCGATTTGGAGGTAGCTTTGGGATTTTTTTCTATCGAGAAAATTTTATGAAATCGTGTTTTCGCCAAACATAGGACCTAACATTAATCCTCAACTTTACCATATATTTATTTCAAAATGAATGCTGCAGCATTTTAGGCGTAACGGAGGATCATGCTAAGCCATTTGAGGTAGTATAGGCCCTTAATAAGGATCTGAAAGGCGTGTCCACACCTGCGCACGCGCACGAACAGCGCAGTTTGCGTGCTTCTTAGGATCATAGTATGTCATGTACAGAGTGGACACCTTTGGACATGCTCGCGGGTGGCAAGCGAGCAGTTCGCGAGCAAGCTATAATGTCCTTTCGCGAACACATAAAAATAAGTCGAAGAGATACACATCTGTGATCTGCTTATGGCGGAAAAATAACCTCAAGTTTGCATTTTGTGAAAATTGATCACCATTTTAATATAGATTAAATTATTAAAAAAATATTGAAACAAAACCAATGTATTACTTATATTAATAAGCCTTTCATTTTCAATTCACCTTTTAGAAATAATCAGCTTAGCACTGCAAAGAATAAAGCGTTAAAGAAAATCGTTTAAAAACAGTACAATGTCTTGCTAATAGCGGATTATGGAAATAGCTTGATTCAGACTTTTGAATGGGCTCAGTAAAGGGCATCGCACACGAAAACGATTCGACACTTATGACGACGGTGTTCAAGTGGCGTCGAATTGAATCTTCTTAATATTATAAATGCGAATGTTTGTGAGTATCGATGGATGGATGTTTGTTACTCTTTCACGCAAAAACTACTGAACAGATTTGGATGAAATTTTGCACACAGATAGTTTATAACCTTGATTAACACATAGGATAATATTCATCTCGCTAGCATGACCCCTGGGACATTAGGGTTGTGTCCTGAAATAATCTAATTAGTCCGTCAGCTATGTTATCAAAAAATATTTGACACGTATTTTTTCTTTTGTTACGTAAACCAAAATTGACGAAGAAACGACGCTTTTAAAATTCTCAATACGTCACGCCGTGCTATAATTTTTAGTGCGTTGTGACGTCACGAGCCTCCTCTACCGAGTTTTGATGCGTTTTATCTTAGTCAATATTCATTGATTACAAAAACAAAAAAATATGTGTCCATTATTTTCCAATACTCTAACTGACAGACTAAATAGATTTGCAATTTATTGATGGTGGAAACTAGCCTATTATCGAACTTCACGCGGGCAAAGCCGCGTGCATAAGCTAATATTTTATTGTTATAAATATTCGCGGATAATCGCGTTTCGACAGCTCTTAAAAAGTATGTCAATTTATTGGCGCGATGTATGATGTTAAGATGGGCCTGCTCCAGATTTCGAGTTGGGATACCCGGTATATAACGATGGATGAGGTCTACGATTGAACGAATTTACGCAGAAGATGCCTGGTGTGCAAAAGCCTTAATCCCACCCGTGTTTAACCCGCGGAAACTATTAAAAACAAGTTACTCGGGAAACCTCTACAGTATTTAGTGAAATACGTTTTTAGATGAAGCCGGGTGATGTGCACAATAGACGGGTGAAGTTCGTTGTTTGTTTGGAACTTTGGGTTGAAAGGCGATAAATCCTGACTCATTAAGTCTGCATTTTAGGAAATTAAGTAACAGAGATATTTTGAAAGGAGGTCTATAGCTCTATAGGGTTAATTTTTTGTAGGTAGTAAGACAACATAATCATTCACTTGCCGTTATCGCAATTTATTTGAGGTTTGCGAAGCATGTTTTCTTCTTCCATACTACATACTGGTGTCGATTCTGTAGTGCACAAACTAAACTATCTTAGGCTATTGCTATCTTTTACTAAAAGGCAGTGCGGGAAAAGGACGGCTATAGCTATGAACTAAGTTAGAGATGTCAAACTAGTTTATGCCTTGCGCTTCACCGTGTTTTTAGTCGACATGTTTTTACGTGCACCCTTCATTTGTATGGAAATGTTAGTTCCAACTAAATTTGACAGCTCTAAATTACGTCCGTCTCTTTCTCGTTTTATTGGAGAGAAAAGGATAGCAATAGCCTAAATTAAGTTTAGTTTGTGCACAACAGAATCGACACCACTGTCTATTATTGGTCATCTTATGAGTCCCTTTCTAGCCATAATTATTATTTTTCACACATTCCAATAAACTGTTTCTTTCATGTTCCCCTATATACTCTTACAGCTATAGTCTGCGCTAGATAAGTAGGAAATAAAGGTCACTAACCCGTATACATCTATTCAAATAGGTACATAATTGCGAAAACAGAAATAATGACATAAACTTGTCCCGAAACTACCTTTATCGTGATCCTTGACCTTTTCTAGTAATAAAAAACGATTCATAATGTATTGTCGGGGTAACTACGCAGAGAAATTAAGGAAAGAGCATCATCATCATCATTCATCATTTCAGCCGAAAGACGTCCACTGCTGGACATAGGCCTCCCCCAAGGGGGGGGTTTGCCATAATCGCCACGCTTGGCAGGCAGGTTGGCGATCGCAGTACGGTTGTAACAAAAGCACAGAGAACGCTGCTGCCCATTCTCTGGTAAGTCCCTTAGTCGCCTCTTACGACACCCACGGGAAGATATGGGATGGTGCTATTAGGAAAGGAATTTGGTTCATTGACGCAAGGTTATCGGTTAGTGCGAGTTTTCAGTGGTCAGACCGTTTAATTAAAGCCTTGGTCAAACAATTTCATGACATGATCAGTTTTCATAGCAATTAAATTTGCTTATAGGTAGAAAACATTTAAAGCTAGCTGAAGTGGCATTTTGCTGGACATGTTTGTCGAAGGTTTGATGATTGATAAAGGAGTCGTGGAGTGAAGAACGTGCATCGGCATGCATACAGGGTGTAAAAGACCTCATCACGAAGCCGTCAACCAAGCATTCTGTACATCTAACAAAGTAACTTTACGCAAAAATTATTGATACGTTTTTTTTTTGGGGTGAAAAATCATGTTTTGTGGTATAACTCAAGTTGACGTACTCAAAACATTGTGCTGATGGAAGGATTGAATAGCACGGGGGTTGTGGAGGTGTTTAAAGTAAAAATCTTACATTAAAAACTAGTATTTAAAAAAAAAGGAAAGAGCAATGACCTTTAATTCCTACTTATCTGGCGCAGACTATAATAATATCCACATTCACACTGAATTCTTTTTTCACGCCCGTTTTTTTGTTCTTCCACATCACATGCCCATACAATGACAAATGATTACCACACAACTTTTCGGTCCCCGGTGGCACTTTCAGTCAGAGTTCCTCATTTTTAGATAGATAAGTAACTAGATGAAATGTGTTTAACGATTTTATTGTTTCCTCTTTGTCAATTGTAATTTAATAGTGATATTAATTTAATAGCGGTCTAGGTATTCAAAAATAGGGTCCGTGGCTTAGGCCCCCAGTGGTCGAGGCACCCGTGGCCGACGCCCCCGATTCGATAAATTTAATTCAAAGCAATTTTTGATCAAATGTACTGTCAGGCACAAAAATCATCATCATCTGCCTAGCTTTTTGTCAGTTTTGTTGGGGTCGGCTTCCAGTCTCACCGGATGCAGCTGAATACTAGTGTTTTACATGGACCGACTGCCTATCTGACAACCAAGTTAGTACTGGGTAATACGATACTCGTTTTTTTTTCGAATGGGAAATCACAAAATGTTTTACAAAAATAATAAATGTACTAAAATAAATGTACTAATCAATATATATTATATTATATTATACAATAATCTTGATACATATTTTTTTTTAATTTAACTTTGTTTATTAATGTTTTCCTGGGAAATGTATAGTTTAGAAGATATAAGTGAAAAACCGAAAGCAGTCCGAAAATTTCGTTTTTTGCCCCACCACCAAGTTAGCACAGGCTCCTCAAGGTTAAAAACTTTTTTTTTGTACCTGCCGATGACTGTACTAAGAGAAAAAGCACAAAAAACAAATGAATCGAATCGGGGGCGTCGGCCACGGGTGCCTCGACCACTGGGGGCCTAAGCCACGGACCCCAAAAATACTCTTCATGTAAATATACCTCCACGAAAGGCTTTGTTTTATGCTTTAAAAGACATGAAAAATATTGTTGTCGAAAAATTGGAAATTTAGTGCTTCAGGTTCTGTCATGACAACTAATTTTACAAAGGCCAAGCCGTGTTCCATCGCCGTGAAAAATTAATCAAATTAAAAATAAAATAAAACTTTTTTGCCAAAAATAAAATCGACCGGTCCACAAATGGGAGAGAAATCAGGTATATTGTACACTTCTGCGTACCCCCTCAGAGCATACAGGCGTGATGTTCCGTCATGATATTGTATAAACAATGAACATCCAACCGATTGGAGCTATCACAACAGATTTGCCGTCTCTTTTTGAAGAGTTCCATTGTATATCTCCGAAGGTCAGCATCAGATCTTCACCAAATTAAAATGGGACCACCTCAGGAGTGTACTCTATCAAATAAAAAAATAATTTTGAAAATCGGTCCACAAATGGGAGAGAAATCAGGTAACATACATAAAAAAAAAAAAAAATACATACACACGAACATATAACCTCCGCCTTTTTTGAAGTCGGTTAAAAACAAAAATAGTGAACGTCATCACGCAATATCGTTGTCAATTAATTGAAAAGGTCCGGAGTTTGTGGAACAAATATTTTTATTGAACCAAATTTTAATTATTGAGGAGATCACTCACTCAAATGAATTTGGTTCATTGACGCAAGGTTATCGGTTAGTGTGAGTTTTCAGTGGTCAGACCGTTTAATTAAAGCCTCGGTCAAACAATTTCATGACATGATCAGTTTTCATAGCAATTAAATTTGCTTATAGGTAGAAAACATTTAAAGCTAGCTGAAGTGGCATTTTGCTGGACATGTTTCGAAGGTTTGATGATTGATAAAGGAGTCCTGGAGTGAAGACATCGCATAGACCCATGTCGCGACGTCCAGCAGTGCACTGTCTCAATTCATCATGTAGGTACGCACGACGACCATTCAAGCTATACAAAACTAGTACCTATAAGCGGATTTCTTAATGTACCTACAAGAAATCTTTACAAAGCGAGGCATGTTATACTGGAAATGAATTGCCTTGTGTACGTGACGACGTATGACGTAGAATCTCTTGAGGACGGCTCAACCAGTTTGGTTGTTATTTTTGCTGTGTTCATAATTGTCAGGACAAGGATTGTATGATAGAAATTTTTGTTTTTAATTTATTTTTGCTAATGCACTTCTCATTTCCTTCAATAGTTTCAAATGTTGCAAGTTGCAACCCGGCTCCGCAGAGCCGGGTTGTGACGCTAATGTAAATACGCTCTGATTAGGTACTAAATCACCGGCCGTTGAGATGGTACATCGAGTTTGAAAAGAGACCGTCACACATGCAGGTACGCGCTTCAAAACTGTACTTTATTTTGTAGCACTATGAGCCATATTTATAGTTTAGCGAATAGGTACAGAAGGTAGTAGTTTGTGTGCAAGTCTGACTATAATGTGTTACAAAACCTTTTTAAAGCATTCGATGCAGCTGTGTTTTTAGCTCGACGATGAAAATACAAAATTGTTCATACGAAAACCATTTAATTCTCCATAAAGATATTTTCCAGCAACGTTTCATTACTGTAAGCGTCGATATCCACTGGATACCGCTACCAATACTGATATCGATCGCCATGGATACGGGATTATTGAACGGACTCCATTAAAAACGGAGCGCTATGTAAACCGCAACGCGAATGGTGATCCGATTAGGTTTATTTGCATTTGTTTTATTTAATTTCCGTTACATTGTTATTGTGTTTGAAAACTATGAGCTTTTGTAATTGGGTGTCCTTAGTAAAAATAAATAAGTACCATAGAAAAGATAGGAGCCATACAATGTTTCATGTAAGGTTTTTTTGTTGCATTGATTGTCGATGGTTACTGATTATTGCGTGTTTTATTAATCTATCTTATTAGAACCTATGGGTAACTTTTCATCTTATGTATCTTCAAGCTTTTATTTTTATTTTTGTTCCGTGGTGAAAAATCCTCATAGATGCCCTGAGACGGGTGGAGGTGTCTATCGGGCTCTAACCGACTAAAAACCACCCCGGTGTTCCCTTCCCACACTTGCACCGGGGATCATGGGAACTAGTGCGCCTTCTTCGATCCCCGGCTAGTGCCGGCCCGCGTCTGCGAGCCTCCTCAAGTCCGCGAGAGAAGTCAGGTGTCCAATAGCGGCGCTTTCGGAACACTACGCGCCACCGCCTCGGGTCCAGTTCTATCCCCAAGTCCGCCGTACCTCTGGAACCGTTTAGGGGGTCTGGAGGAGGTTTTGTCCGGCCCGGAACACCTGCTGCGGGTCGAGAGAGTGGTCTTGACCACCCTCAACCTTTCCGCAGCCTGTGGGATGACCGTTTCACAGAAGGAGATCACCGCATCCCATGACTCTGCGCTCCCAAACATTAAGCGAGCGACGTCCGGCAGCAACAGTTGGTTCGACTTTTGACTCTTCAACCTAGGAGGACTTCGTAGCTAAAGCTACGGGTTGATCTTCAGGGCTAAATTACATACCGAGTTTTCCCGCACGGAAAGAACGTTAAGCCGTTGAAATAAAAATGTAGCAAACACTAAGCAGTAAGAAAATTAATTCCCAGTCAAAAAGCCAAAAAGTCAAAGAGCCAGTTAATTGCTGGGTCACGTCAAGTTGGCTGCTAACGAGAGCCAACTTTGACGTCAAGCCCGCGGGCCTAACGACTGGAAACAGGCCTAACAATGCACTGCGGGAAACGAAACGCGAATACTAGTTTTTATTGTAAGGTTATTGGGAAAAAAGTGTACTTTTTGGGCCTTCCCAAAAAGTACACTTTTTGGACTTTTTGTGATACCGTACAATTATACTGTGAAAAAAAAGCCACTAATTACCTTTAATTAGTGGCTTTTTTTTCACAGTATAATTGTACGGTAACACAATACCATCTGTCTAGATTTACCCATGATATACCCAAGTATGTTCGGATAACAGTATTTTCCGTATGGTGTCGGACGTAAAGAATAGCACCATCCCATATCTTCCCGTGGGTGTCGTAAGAGGCGACTAAGGGATTACCAGAGAATAGGCAGCAGCGTTCTCTGTGCTTTTGTAACAACCATACTGCGATCGCCAACCCGCCTGCCAAGAGTGGCGATTATGGCAAAACCCCCTCCTTTGGGGGAGGCCTATGTCCAGCAGTGGACGTGTTTCAGCTGAAATGATGACAAGAGCACCACCACCTATGTTACTTCCACAATATAAACCGCTAACACCTAGCCCTATATTCTTATATTGTGCCACTGGAAGTGTCTTTTCGGACACAGAAGTAACAACAAATTTTTGGCATAATGACAAAATCAAAAGTCATTTAATCCAATTAGGCTGAGATTCAGCAATTTTTGAACTTCAAAAATTACATAAAACAGTCCCTCAAACCGCTCGTCTTTCACCGCTTCCTAAGTAGAATTTACAGACAGATATCGTCCCCACTTTTATCATTTACGCAAATAATATATCCAGGCCAATATCTACTTTCCAAGTAAAATGTACAGACATACTTCCTACTTTTATAATTTACGTAAATATATCCAGCTAAAGTAACTGACCAACTCCAATATTACCACCGCAGAATTTCCGCTTAATTTCTACGACACTTCATAGATTATTAACCTACCCTGTTACTATACCTCGCCGTTCCTAACTATCGGATTACATCAGGAGCGCATTAGTTATTTACTAACATGCGATACGGTAACGAGACGCTATCCACAACCTGTCTGCTAGCTACCGAACAGCGAGAGAAAATCTAGAGGAATAAGTAAAAAGTAATCTGATTTAGAACGGTGGTGGTATTTATTTCTACTGCTTTCATTGGTTATACGTGAAAGTTTTGGAGTTATCTAAAAAAGCTTTTGGATTTACAGATTTATGGTTTTTTTATTAGCCTATACTGTCCCACTGAAATGAAATGAAATTATTTCTTTTGCAATTAGGAAAATCACTTTTACACGTCACTATTTTGTTTTAAGAGAACGTTGGCACCGGCATTTCCTAACTGACTACCCCTGAGAAGAAATACCGAAACAAACTCAGGGATCGTGGTCTCTTTTAAAGTCCAGTCACTATAATTTGAAATGATATCAATGTGAGTGTGATCATGTAGGCATTGTCTGGTATGGTCTTTTGAGGAAAGAGCCATAGCAGGTTTGAGTTGACCTGTCCCGACAGACGGCACGCATGCATCAGTCATCGTGTAGCCCAACCACATTTTAGGGAGCTGAACAACCTGTCACACGACACTACCAGATCTGCAGAACATTTGAGTAGGCCACTTACAAAATACTCAAACCCGTCAGACACTCTGGTGGCGCGTAATAGATATTGAGTCTGGGTAAAGACCTCCCTCAATTCCTTCCATGGGCTCTTTTCCCGTTGCTCCTCGTACCAACCCTCGTGGTACGCGTCCAAATCGTCTCACCACCTTTTTCTGGGCGGCCTCTGCAGCGCCGTCCGTCTTCCGGCAACCATCGAGTGGATACTTTGCCCAGCGGTCATCGTGTATGCGACTGACGTGACCTGCCAAATCCCAATATAGCCTAGCAGGCTTCTTGCCAACGTCCACTATGTCCGTTTTGGAACGCAGCATGGTGTTCAGAAAACTTTTTTTTTTTTTTTTGGATGGGAAATCATTTATTTATTTATTGACACACCAACGACTTATTCACTAAATCATTTACATTAATTAGATTATATTTCAACAGCTTTGCGGTGAATTCGTCACTTAAAGGTGTGCACAGCACTTGTGTAATCTATACATATAATAAATCTGTAGAAAAGTCATTTTTGTACATTGAAGAAATTGAAACAAAAAATAGCCAGCGTGTGAAAAGATAAGTAACAGAACCCATTTCCATCATTTTTGAAATTTTTGTCTGTTTGTCTGTTTGTCTGTTTGTTTGTGCGCACATCACGTAAAGTCTACGAATTCAATGCTGACAATGTTTATATACAAAAATTATACGCAACTTGAGGTTTAACTTAGTTTTTGTTTCATCGAAATCGGTTTACTCTATCAAAAGATAAAGTTCAGCATAATATACTTTAGCAGTTTAACATTTTGGTCCATAGATGGCGTTGGTCATTTCACTCCATTTTCTGAATTGAATGACCCTCGCCCGTGTCAGTAACCTCAAGATTGTTTTTTTTACCGACGAAAAAAAAAGAAGGAAGTTCTCAATTCGACGCGTATTTTTTTTTGTATATGACCACGGATAACTTTTACAGAGAAGTCCGTACATGGTCCTTTTTTTTGTGAAAAGCGTAGGTACATCTCAAAGTTGATCCCATTTATAATTGAAAAATCGTGTTTGGGCTAATTTCTTGCACCTTTGATGAGAACTTTCGACCTAGCTGAAGTATGACTGTCATCGAGTGTCTAAGGATGAAGACGTAAGGCTGTCGAGGCAATGGGCGGAGCACTGCCGTGTCCTCGAAGCGGCGATTGGCGGCGGCGACCCCTCGCGTCCGGCCCTGGTTCAAGCCATGGTCCGGAGCGAGACGGAATGGGACGCCGTCACCTACTTCTGCGAAGCAGTAATGCTAGAGAAGGAGGTGCCGGAACGTGAGAGGGAGAGAACCTCGCAACGTCCCGGCCACCGCGGGAGACGCCCCGGGCGTCGGGGACCACCACGTGGCCACCGGCCACCGTAGGCGCGGGCCTGTGGACGGTGGGCTATGGGCTAGCTCGCCGTCCGTTCGTCTCATGACGACAGGCCGTGTTGACGGCGCGTACGTGTTCCACGTGCGCCTCAAAGAGAGTCAGCATTCAGTAAAAAGGAAGGGGTCCGTAAGGACCGATGCCTGCTGCGGTTGCGGGGTTTTTCGAAAGAGATACCGTGGCCCCGGAACACAAAGGGCGATGAAGGAACATGGATGGGTTTTAGTCAGTAAAAGTCTGACACTCCGTCCTGCTCCGCCCAGAGCGGGAGGAGTCATTTGATGATTACCCATCCGAAAAAAAAGGCTGTCGAGGCAAGCCCTTTTTTGGAAAAACATAAGTAGATTATTTTAGCGATTAATGCAAATATATCGAAGAAATTAAATTGTTACCCACTTGGATCAATATCTACTAATATTATAAAGCTAAAGAGTTTGTTTGGTTGGTTGAACGCGCTAATTACAGGAACTACTGGTTCGAATTAAAAAAAAACTTTTAGTGTTGAATAGTTATCGAGGACGGCTAAGTATAAGTTATCTAAAATCACGCTATAATTAAAAGGAGCGGAGCATCAATGATAAATGTTGCAAAAACAAGGAAATTTTATTTCTTTTGAGAGCTTCCTTTGCGGGCGCTGCATAAACGGTTAAAGTTACGCAACAAACAATCATGTATTAGATAATTGTTCGTTTTAAAACGTTCTAAAAAAAAATCGCGATAGCATTATGTCTATCTTTTAAGGTTGACTCACACTCTCTCTCTAACCCTCTCTCTCTCATGTGACGCAGACGAAGTTGCACGGGTCAGCTAGTCAATAATAAAAATTGAATGGAAATGGAAATATGATAATAACAAAATTAAAATTTACAGAGTTTACATTGAATTTAAAATGTCAAGTAGTTAGATTACATTAAATTACAGTATAATTCAAAAATAAAAAAACATACATTAAATTGAATAGAAACACAATTATAAATTAAAAACTATAAATATAAAAAATAAATTAGGGCATGATTATTACATTAATTATAATTAAAAGAATAGAATATATTAAAATTTGAGTTCAAAAATTAAAATCATCAAATGACTCCTCCCGCTCTGGGCGGACCAGGTGTCAGACTTTTATAGTCTGGTAAATGAGTGCTCAAAAGGGGGGTGTGGTTGGAAAAGTCGAAAGCAGAAAATGTGACTTATGAACTTCGTTTGGACTAGTTAGAAGATAAACATATTAAAAGTCCTGACCCCTTCGAGGTGAGCCCGAGGGGGGGGGGGGCAAAGAAGGTCCCGTTTTTTGGTTTTTTGCTTATATCTCGAAAACGATGCGTCGTATAAAATTTTGTTGTACTACATAATAAAACCTCATAAAATTCTCTACAACTTTGTTTGTCACACTTTTTATCTATCTCCAATATTTAAAAAAAAAAAAAAAAAAAAAAGTAAAAAAAAAAAATTGCCAAGTTGTAGAGAAATTTATCAGATTTCATTGTGTAGTACAACAAATATTCGTGCGACACACCGTTTTCGAGATATAAACCAAAAACAACGAACGGGACAGATTGTAGGAATTTTTTTAAAAAATTGATCGTTTTTCGGAGCTCATACCAATTCAACGATAAGAGATAGATAAAAAATTTGAAAAGCAAAGTTGAAGAAAATTTTATGAGGTTTTATTATGTAGTACAACAAAATTTTTTACGACGCATCGTTTTCGAGATATAAGCAAAAAACCAAAAAACGGGACCTTCTTTGCCCCCCCCTCCCTCGGGCTCACCTCGGAGGGGTCAGGACTTTTAATATGTTTATCTTCTAACTAGTCCAAACAAAGTTCATAAGTCACATTTTCTGCTTTCAACTTTTCCAACCACAATCATTCATTTACCAGACTATACTGACTAAAATCCATCTATGTTCCTTCATCGCCCTTTGTGTTCCGGGGCCATGGTATCTCTTTCGAACAGTCCCGCAACCCCGGGTGTTCCGAATCCTGTCTTGTCTTTTGACACGCAGTATGCTGTGTTCCATTGCCCTTTGGCAAACTCCAAGGCGGTTTTATGTATAAGTTTTTCTTTGAAGTGGTGGCAGCATTTTCGTGATAAAACCGCCTAAACAACATTTCGACAACAAAAGCGTGGGATGTTCTAAGTCAAATGGATTGACGACGTGTGAAGATAAGTGGTAAAGAAAACGAAGTTTAAAGACCCAAACAAAAACTAAATCTGTTTCTTTCAAACGTTTTTTTAACACCTACGAGTATAAGAAAGCATCCTTTAAAAGGCATTTTCTACTATCATTACCAGCCATTATTATTCTTTTCATGTCTCAAAAATTCTAAAGAGATAAAAGTCACATATCGCCATATTCGATCAGACTTTAATGGCTATGGGCGTCATCAGAAGACGAGGCAAAAACTGTGTGGGTGTAATTACTTTACCAATATCGTCAAAGTTTAGCGTGTGTGGGAGACTATAATTTCAGGGTGTGAATATCTAGAACGTAGATGGTGCCGTAAATAAAAGCAGATAAATAGTTTTTCATTACTCATACTCGGAAAGTAGGTCTGAAGTTGTCTGAGGAGCGGGTTGAAAGCATGTTGAAAGTAAGTAATACTTTTCAGCTCTAGCGAGAATCGTTTTCATTTGACAGCTGTCAAATTATAAAAAAAACTAGTTCTATTTTCACATTTTTATTGAACCATGTTCCAACTTTCTATACAGCCACTCAATGGGGGCTATCGCGTGTGAATTTGCCGCTAGAGGCGCTTGTGTAGACTAAGGTCCTCCAAAATGTCAGATGTCATACAGTGTTGGCGCGTTGCGTGATTTTTTATCACGTATTTATGCTAATACTCATGATTGTGTTCTAGATTGAGCCATTCCTGATTAATTATGACTTGAAGATTTTAAGTAGTAACTTAGGACCATAATATTGTTAGTACTTGGAGGTAGAATGATTTTTAAATGTTTCATGCTTACTAATTTTAGGAAGAATATTGTAAATATATATCTAAAGCTTACACTGTGTCGTTATACGTAATAAAATAAACTTTTCTATGAAGTTATTGGTGCTTTAAAATATGAAATAGAATTATTGACAGGGCCTTACTCGACAGTGCGCCATCTGGTGAGCTCAAAAACGATAGCCCCCATTACAGTGCGATGTAAAATTGAAATAGTATTAATTAAAGACAGGCGCGGATACAGGATTTTTGATTGATTTTACCTATATTACGGAAAATTCATAAAAAAAAATGATTTTACTTAATCGATGGCGTCAATTTTAACAACAAAATGAACTAAGGCTCCAAGAACGAGCGAACGAGCTCGAAAATTTTAATACTTTACCTATCTTGAACAGGTTAGAATTGTTTCGACCTACTGGAGTTACCTGGGCCTCTTTTAAACAAAGGCAAGACTCAAGAAAAACTAGGCTGCAAGAGCGAGGGTAGCGAGCTCGCAATTTTTGTACATCATTGCCTAAGATAATGCTATAATTGCATATAAGGCCTCGGGGCAAGGGGCTCCTAATTTATTTCAGGCTCTGTTTATACCGGTCGATCATGCAAAAATCTGATAGGAGTACCAATCCATGGGTAGAAAAAAGGAGTCTTTTTGGCAAATGTTTTTCCGCAGGGTTAAACAATATTAAAATTTGAGTGATTCCATTTTACGCTACAATTTTATTTATTGCGTAAAATATCATTTTATGGCATCAGGCAGGAGAAGGCTTCCTGGCGACCGCGAGTACCGCGACGCCCACGACAAGATATACAACTAGAATATTTAGTTTCAATTCCGTCAAACTAGTTTAAGCTTGGCTAACGACGTATTCGGTCCGGTTCAGGGGGGGGGGGGGGCAATTGCACCCATTGTCACCCTGTATCCGCGCCTGATTAAAGAATGCATATTTTTAAACTGCTTTATTATAATTTAGTTTCAACTATTTCTTAAAAATAACATAGATTAGGGCAAAATATTTACCATTTTTTCAACAATGAAAATGAAAAATAATAGCTAAATAGCTGGCCGGCCACAGAAAAAAACAAAACAGGCGGGAAAGCGGCAATCCGATGTTCATTTGTTTTTCATGTTTTTATTTTTACTTTCCTTGTATTCGTAATGAAAAGCACAGTGTTAACTTCGGGTTAAAGACTTATTTAGTCCTTTGAACTATTACGTAAATTGGCGCTCTCGCTACGATCGGGCGCCAAACCCTTCAGTAGTAAGTTACTTTCACCCCTAGGGTAAAAATGTACTATTCTGTAATTTTGGGTTAAAGCTGAGAGAAATTATGGAAAACTAGCATTTACCTGCGGCTTCGTAAATAAAATTGAAATGTGTGTTTGTAAATTCAAAATAACACATTCAGTTGTTATTTTTATATGAAAGTAGGTATATACGGTACTTATAACAAAAAAATCTGTCTGGTGGTTTGTTCCGGTTAATCTCCAAACCGATTATGACGGGACTCTTACTCTCAGATAGCTGATGTTTATAAGGAGTAACTGAGGCTACTTTTATTTTAGAAAAAAGAATAGGGTCCCATGTAAAAAAATTAAAACGCTTGAAATTGTTATAAAATCCGGTTCAAATAGGGAAGTTATTTTTGTATAATATTTCTGTCGCAGGCAACAGCTAGTTTCAAATACATATTCGCATCCTCTCTTAATTATTGTTACCTAATTGCTTCGGATTTCTTAGATCGTAAGAGCAATGAACGTTGCCAAAGCGACGATCTATCGATGGTATCGGTAACCACTGAAGTTTACGACAAAGGATTGTGAGAGTCACATAACAAACCAAAATTATAACAGTATTTAGTTTCATCGTCGTTTCGTCGTTTCTCGTACTTGTTTCGTCGAAGTTTCGGCTTAATACAGTAACAAAATATGAATATACAAATAACAGTATAACCATAAGTTGTCACTATGGTGAATGCTTTTTATACCAGTAAGAGGCAAACATACCAGCACTTTTATAATATTACTAGCGGACGTCACGCGGTTTCACCCGCGTAGTTCCCGTTTCCTTGGGAGTACGGGGATAAAATATAGCCTATGTTACTCAGGGTGAATGTAGCTTTCAAATGGTGAAAGATCTTTTGAAATCGGCGCAGTAGTTTTTGAGTTTATTCGTTACAAACATACACACACACACACACAAAAAAGTAACAAATCTTTCCTCTTTATAATATTATAATATAGTGTAGATTAGCGGACGTCACGCGGTTTCACCCGCGTAGTTCTCGTTCCCGTGGGAGTACGAGGATAAAATATAGCCTATGTTACTCAGGGTGAATGTAGCTTTCTAATGGTGAAAGAATTTGAAATCGGTTCATTACTTCCGGAGATTACCCCTTACATACAAACTTACAAACAAATGTTACCTCTTTATAATATTAGTATAGACTAGCAGACGTCACGCAGTTTCACCCGCATAGTTCCCGTTTCCGTGGGAGTACGGGTATAAAATATAGCATTAGCTACTCGCTGATAATGTAGCTATCAATTGCTGAAATAATTTTTCAAATCGGTCCAGTAGTTTTTAACTTTATTCGTTACATACAAAAATAAAACTTTCCTCTTTATAATATTAGTATTGATATTAGTGTAGATGTAGATTTTTGTTGTTTCAACACTGCTGTTGGTGTACCAAATAAATAAATATAATCTCCCACCTATATCTCAATTTATTTCTTCTCCCATAGATCTCTATTACTCGTCATCTTCTTTCTACCCATATCATCCTTCACACAGTCCATCCATCGTTTCTTTTGTCTCTTAATCTTATAGCGATTCACATTCATACTCAAAACATTCCTCGCGAAATGAAAAAAAAAATGAAAAAGCGTTTAATCGAGGTGACTTCATATTACAAAAAATGTTACTTCTGCCAAGCTGTAAAACAGTTTGTTGGCAGATGTAGCTCCCATATAAAACATTCTGCTTAAAAGTTACTACTTTAGGTACTTTTCCATCAATAACAAGAATTAAACTAAACATTAACTAAAACTAAACACTAATATTTTACAATAGCACACTCTACTACACTCTACTTTAGTAATCATGGAGTTTCTTGCCGGTTCTTCTCCATGAAAACGACCAACGCGAACCGTACACCTTTTTCGACGTTTTTTAAGTGCCCATCTAGTCCTATGTGAAATAAAATATTTTGATTTTGATTTCTACTGCCTCGTTGCTCTAGAGGTTGCAAGTGCGACTGCTGAGCATGAGGTACTGGGTTCAATTCCCGGGTCGGGCAAAGACGTATTGGGTTTTTCTATCAGGAATTTCTCAGTAGCATACACGGAGTTTGAATTTGTGCCCGGTTGATGGCAATAGGCGAGCCCCTATTACATGCGACTTAAATATAACTGGCAACATTTGGGTGTATTTGTTAGGTACACCTCTGCCTATCCCTTCGGGAATTACAAGGCGTGATGTTATTTATTACACTCTACACGACTACAAAATGTACCAATTAATCATCACACATTCCTATTAAACCCCACTTTATCAGGGTCCAATAATTCACAAAGCCACAAAAATTAACAGAGTGGTCCCAGATGTTGAGGAGGCTCGTAAAATATCTCGCCATACGGTAACCCGAACTTATCCCAACTTTGCCATAGGACTGTGGGACACAAATTGATTTTGCAAGCGAACTCTGTCGGGAAGTGGTCCCTTCATTAATTTGATTGAGTTACGGCGTCCGTGTTTCATCCACCATCCCTTTTACTTGATGATGATATTTTTAAATAATGGTGTCGATTCTGTTGTTGACAAACTAAACTTAATTTAGGCTATTGCTATCTTTTTCTCTCTACTAAATCGAGAGAGAGACGGACGTAATTTAGAGCTGTCAAAAGTGTTGGGGTCGGCTTCCAGTTTTACCGGATGCAGCTGAATACCAGTATTTTACATGGAGCGACTGCCTATCTGACCTCCACAACCCAGTTAGTACCAGGTAATACGATACCCCTTGGTAAGACTGGTTGTCAGACTTTTCGGGCCTCTGACTACCTAACGACTGTCAAAGATCTACAAATGACAGCCGGGACCAACGGCTTAACGTGCTTTCCGAGGCACGGAGGAAACTCGGTATGTAATGGGCGGTCACCCATCCACAGACCAACCTAGACAAGCACGGCTTAACCTAACGATCGACCCGAGCGGCTAAAAAACAGTACAACATTTAGTAAAAGATAGCAATAGCCTAAATTAAGTTTAGTTTGTGCACAACAGAATCGACACCATTATTTAAAAATATCATCATCCAAGTAAAAGGGATGGTTTGCCTGGTTTTGAGTGGACGTTTAGTAAATCCAGCAGCTTTGTGTTTAGAAAAGGGTTGGTATGGAGATTTCGTCTTTTGTTCTGTAGTAATTTTAATATTAATGTTTTGCTTTGGCTTTATTAAAGTTCGTAATGGTCTTGTTATTTGGGTAAGGACATGCATAATATATTGTTGGTACCTACAAAAGTGGCGGTATTATAATGTAAGAGTTTAGTACGTAAGGTTAGTTAAACTTACTCGGCAATAGGATAAACAAAGACATAAATTGGGCTGAAAAACACACACTAAAGGGTGTAAAAATATTCTTAATGAAGCCGAAAGGCACTTGTTTTCTCCGTCATCGTAATCATTTTTTTGTACAAGAACATACCTGAGAACCTTCTAGTTAATAATAATAATATTTTTATATTTTTAAATGTTTTTTTATGTTGTTTTATTAAGAAATATTTAAAAATGTTAAAAATATGTATATAGATGAATAAATGGAATAATAATAAGTGTAACCACCGGTGGCTTGGACCCTGCTCCCGACACCGGCGGACCACTATTTTTTTATATTTTTTTATGTATTTTTTAATATATATTTTTTTAAGATACATTTAAAAATATGTAAAGTAAGTAGTTAAAATGAATAAAGGAGATAATAATAATAATAAATCTTTATTGACATATGATTGCTCATTACATCAGTGTAGCCCTGACTCTTGTACTAGGAGTTCCTGTATCACAAGAGCCAGACCTCTCAATTAACAGAGAATTTGTAAAAAATGATAGACCCAAAAATTTGATACCTTATAAGATTTGGCATGCATTAAAAGTGTTTACAAACATAAAAAAGAGTAAAGAATTAAAAAATAAAATGTGATAATAATTATGTACATTACATGGGTATGTAATTTTATATTTTCAATTAAATTAATTACCATTCAACGCGTTCTGAGGAAAGTGTGGGTAAATGTGTCTGGGGTGTGTGTGTGTGAGTGTGCGTGTGTGAGGTGAATGTGTGAAAGTGATAGTGATAGAGGGTCATGTAACACTGCCGAGTAGATTTTCTGATTCGTCATAATCGTAATTTTGTAGTCAGTCAGTAACACATTTTTTAAATTGGAAGTTGTTAAGTTTTATGAGTTGTTGTATCCCCTTTTCATGACCGATTTTATTGTAAAGACGTGGGGCAATATAGTGGTAGTTTTTGCTGGCGAAAACGCTCTTGGTACCTTGGACTGGGCACCTGACTATTCTTTTGGATGAGATAGGCAGACTCGGGATGGCGTATCGGTGGTATCTTCGCAGGCATCCGTAAAAAAAGTGCTTGCGGACGCTAAGTACTTTGGCTTTTACGTATACCTCGGTCGTGGGCGTCCGGTATTTTAGAGATAAAAGTACTTTTAGGACGGCACGTTGAGCCCGCTCCAGCTCGATCATGTGGGTCTTGCCTGCCCCACCCTATGCGCAAATAGCGTAACCCAAGACACAATGGCATAAGGCTTCATATGTTTGCAGCAGAAGTTTAAGACTAGCAACAAGTCTCAGGGTTTTAAAGATATGAATCCACTTGCGCACTCTTTTGGCGGTAACCGAGATATGTTGTGTCCATTTAAGATTGTCGTCAACGATTACTCCTAGATATTTAACGGAGTTCACTCTCACACACACACAAATTTATTGCTATTCCTATAGTTACGAAGATATAAGTTCCAAATTTCTTTTCAAATAATTATCACTCACAAGTTTTTTTCAAATACTAACTAGTTTTAAAGGTTATGAGTCATAACCTTTAAAACTAGACTTATGACTTTACTTTAATTACCTCTATGACCTGTTTGCTATTCAAAGTATTCATAGTAGCACAATGTTTTGAGTGTGCTAAATTGAGTCTTACAGAAAAAAAAACATCCCAAAAAAAGTCGTTACCCAGCAATAATTTTTGCGTGGGGTCACTTAGTTTGATGTTTAGGGGTATGAAGAACAGGATGTAAAGCTCTTTATACCCAGTGTTATGTCTGGTGGGCTACTGCCCCACAGACCAGAGAAATCGCTGCATCCCAGTAGTGGGCTGCGACTGGCGGGTTGTGGGCATCGCCCTTTGTCCCGCGGAGTCAATATTGTGCCCGTAAACATACGGGCACCGTCGGTGGAGCGGCCATGTAGGCCTCGGCCAATGGCGAGCGCGCTTTCGCCGCTCGCCTGTGAGTTAGTGTCGATTTGTGTCGGTAGAGGCGCCACGGTGTTAACCGCATCTTCACGCCGCCTCGGCGGTCTGTCACCGCCAGGTGGAACTCCCGGTGCCTCGGGAGAAGCCCAGCGGATGATGACCAGCCAGAGGTAGCTGGAGCTGCCCCTACCGGACAGGGGGCCCCCGCCCACAGCGTTATCGAAGCTAGCCGATGCGCTCCGGGCTAAGGGGCCATGTATGTATGTGTGAGCGGTATTGTGTTGTGTAACACCGCTCAAGTTTGCGAACTGCCCGACAGTTGTCGGGTTTTCCTATATACCTAGTTCGCGGATAACTCTGCTTGCGCGATGTAAGAATTCTGACGAGTTTCGCAGTTAGTTCATCATCTGTCATAGATGGCGCTGTAGTACTTTTTGTTCATTGTAGCTGTATATAGTACTTTTTAGCTGTAGATGTACAGAATATTTGGTTGAGG
Organism: Xestia xanthographa; assembly: GCA_905147715.2. Lineage (NCBI taxonomy): Eukaryota > Metazoa > Arthropoda > Insecta > Lepidoptera > Noctuidae > Xestia > Xestia xanthographa. Next base: position 7,249,017 of record LR990661.1, on the reverse strand, counting down.
AGTTCGTGAAGGGTCCGTTTACTCCTTGTATACTTTCACCTTGTATACTTACACGTTGTATAGTTACACCTTGTATACTTACTACTTGAAAACAAAAACCTTCATATTTCTAAAAAGCATGATCACTAAAACCTAAACTCTCTTCATCAAAACAAAGGCAGAAAACTCCGAAACAGTCCGAAATTAAACGAACATTGAAAGTAAGAAAGTTTTCTCGTTAATAAAACTTGCATTGGACAATAGAGTTAGTCGATTCTCGCAATAATTCGATTATAACAATCGACTTGGTCCGCTTATAAGTTTAGAAGTTCAATAATCAAGTATATTCGGAGGGGACTCGGTTATCTTGGAACGCACTAGTAAAAGGAACTTACTGTTTTTTGTTATTGATTGGGAATAAAACTGGTAGTATATATTCATAGCCAACCCTGTCTACTTTACAAGAGGTATCAAGTAAGTGCATTAAGGACCCTACACAACAAAAGTCGCCGGATATGTCGGTAACTGTAATACCCGTTCGTTGACATCGTATCATATCAGCCGAAAAACGTCCAATGCTGGACCTAGGCCTCCCCCAAGGGGGGTTTTGACATAATCGCCACGCTTGGCAGGCGATAGCAGTAACCGTACTGCGAGCAGCGTTCTTTGTGCTTTTGTAACAACCGTGTTACAAAAGCACAAAGAACGCTGCTGCCCATTCTCTGGTAAGTCCCTTAGTCGCCTCTTACGACACCCACGGGAAGATATGGTGCTATTCTTTACGTCCGACACCATACAGACCCCAGGTTTGTTGACATGTCGCTAAAATGCCTGGTTGCTTTGGTGTGTAGGCTTCATTTTTCACCTGTCCCACCTAACAACTAACAGCGAGTTATTTGCTTGACAGAGTTCTCGCAGGTGCGGCGCGGCAGCTTTGCGAGCATTCAGCGATCAACTATACTCGTATCTAGATTCTGCTGTATTTCTTCCTATCTTCCTATCTGGGGCACTGTGACCTTTGGACCTACGAAACGTGGTTCCGACAACCTGCTTACGCTTCCGTTTCTGTCTGGATTTCCAGGATTTTAGTCTACCTTTCGCCACGTCGTGGTTCCGGTGTCGTGAAGGACGCTTGGAGAAAGCCTGCTGTTGAAGTCCTCTGCTGCAGAGTGAGGACCTACCACCTACGCTGAGTTACCACTACAGACAGCACCTAGAATTGAAGCCGTTGGCTGCGGGCAGGGTCTAAGACGGAACCATCATCGCTGGAGACGGTTCAGGCCAGTGTTCCCTACCACCTTTCTACCCTCTGCAATCGAGTCGTGTGATGGCCACGGAAGTTTAGGCAATAAATAATAAGTGTATCTAACCAGCTCTTATTATTTACAAACCCCTACTTACCTACCTGCTGACACCCTCTCTACAGGGCTAAGTGCCTCAAGCTTGTCGCTTCCTCGTCGGTGGCGGACCGTATACTTATCCCTGTAATAAGTTTAGGGATCTTGGTTCAGCAACCCAGCAATTTAGCCCTCGCAGGAAGCAATAAGAATAAGAATAATTTATTTATGAAAGTATTACAAAAATGTACATTTATGTGCAGTAGTGTTATTTCTAAAACAATGGTATAATTAATGCATTAAAAATATATTTAACAGTTGCAAGAAACGATAATGTGGAATTCACAAATGTTTGCTAGCGACCTGCCCGATCTAGGTTTATTTAAACCTGTGTTTCAGGCCACCACTCTACATAGCACACAATTAAGTAGGTCAGTAAATGTTATAAAATAAAATAAATCTATTTACAACTTTATGAATAATCTAAGTGGTACAAAAATCAATAAACATTAAAACTAAATTAAGTAAAATACCTATGTACAATTAGATACCAGGGAATAACATAATCAAACCAGGACTTCTAGCAGTTTTTCTGTGTCCGTGTAATTAAGTATCGCTAAATAATCCGATATTACAAAACTACATTTCCTATAACTAAGACTGAAGTAATAATGATTAGATTGGTGCAATGTCTGAGTGATTGATACAGTACGGTTTGTGGGTTCAATTTCAGTGTGGCACAAAAATATGTCTATGATTTTTGCTTTTTAATCCACGTAGGTAAGTTCACTATTCAGTAGGTACCTTTTTTTTTCGGATGGGAAATCATCAAATGACTCCTCCCGCTCTGGGCGGACCAGGAGGGAGTGTTAGACTCATCCATGTTCCTTCTTTCTCTTCGCCGTTTGTGTTTCAGCGCCACGGTATCTCTTTCGAACAGTTCCGCAGCCCCGGCAGGCATCGGCCCTGCCGACCGAGCTCTGTTTGGGTGGAAATAGAGATAACGAATTTTGGGTCGGGCAAAGTGTCATGGGTTTTTCCGTCAGGTATTTCTCAGTAGCAGCCTCGGAGTCTGGATTTGCGCCCAGTTGATGGCAATAGGCTGACTTTAACATAACTGGCAAAACGTGGGTGTACTATTAGGAACACCTCTGCCTAACCCTTCGCAGATTGCAGGCTTACATATAGGCCATACATAGCTTATTACTGTCCTATGAATCCCCATTAATCACCGACCCTCATCCTGATTAGGCGTTTAAACCAGAAAATTTATCTTCTAATACATATAACAAAGCTTTCGAAAGAATAATGGCGAGCCAGTAACCTTTAACTTCTAGATAAATGGATTTACTCTATATCTTGTAGAAACTTTCGCGAAATTGAATTTATGCCAAGTCCCTATCAATGTATTCGGTAATCGACTCAATAAAACAAGTTAGAATCAATTGTATTAAGTTAATCGAAGCATTGGCTTTGTTACCAGCGGAAATTATATTGTTTTAGTTTTGTATTAGCGTGGTGGGGTAATTAAGTGAGATTATGTGGTAGATTGGGATTGATATTGGCACATAATCCAGATAAATAAAAATCCTAATTTACGAAATAAACAGACAAAGGAAAAGCAAACACCATAGATTATTTGCCTAGAATTTTTCCCTACTATGTTGGGGTCGGCTTCCAGTCTAACCGGATGCAGCTGAATACTATTTTATATGGAGTGACTGCCGACTGCCTATCTGACCTGCACAACCCAGTCAATACCTACTGGGTAATACGATACCCCTTGGTAAGGCTGGTTGTCAGGCTTTTTGGGCCACTGACTACTTGTAACGACTGTCAAAGATCTACAAATGAAAGCCGGGACCAACAGCTTAGCGTGCTTTCCGAGGCATGGAGGAAACTCGGTATGTATTATTTAGCCACGAGCTCTTGGAAATATAAATCTTTTCTGTACTGAAATGAGCTGAGAATCTTTCGAGGGTCTCGCCTACTTATACCGACGGTTTAGCTATTCAGAATTGCTGACGATGGTCCCGGCTGTCATTTATAGATCTTCGACAGTCTTTACAGGTAGTCAGTGGCCAGAAAGTTTGACAGCCAGTCTTACCAAGAGGTATCGTGGCAGTCGCTCCATGTAAAATACTGGTATTCAGCTGCATCTGGTTTGACACAATTTGCTTGTTCTATTACCACTAACTAGAACAGCTTTGTCAAGTACCTAGTAATAAAACGAAGTGTCACAAGACGTCCACAAGTTATGGATCACTCCACCGCGCGACAGGCGTTTGAAACTTCCCTAATTCGCAACAGACCAGAGGCGGCTCTGTATATACTATCAGTATCTGACGCGATACTGCAAACTGCGGTGAAAACTACTTGGAATGTTCTGCTGATGACTAGTTTACAACGTGTTTTGAGGTTGGAATTGTGATGATGCTTTGGATTAGTGCATGCTTGGTGAGGAGTATGATAAAAAGCCGGCCAATTGCGAGTTGGACTGCCACACCGGTCATATCTTTTGATCACGTTGACTTACAAGTTCGATTTATTCACGAGATAGCAGACTTGAGTATTTGATATTAATTTTAGCTTGATTCCTCCACGCGTTTCTGAAAAAAAGAATCTTGTTAAACGGACAGACGAACAACAAAGTGGTCCTATATATGTTCCGTTTTTGCTCACTGAAGGAACCCTAAAAACTACCTTCCCTCTCATAGAGAAGAGGGCAGTGTCCCAGCAGTGGAAAAATATAGGCTGCTGATTGTAACGAAAGCTTACGTCGAATGTATAATTTTCAAGTCACTCCACAATAAAGAATTTCCGTTGCACGAAAACTATCGAACATGAATAATGGAAAGGAAGCTGTGCCTCAAACAGCGGTCACGAACTCACGACTTGGAGAATTGAAAAAATTACATTAAAACTTTGGGTGTTTGCTCTGTGTACACATGGGAGGAACCGGCAAGTTTCCGTGTAAGGGTGGAGTCAGATGTGGGTTCCTGCTATCGGTAAACTGGTTGTAATATTCAGTTAGTGTTAAGTAATAACAGGCACTCGGATCAATAATCAGGTTAAGCCGCGCTTGCCTAGGTTGGTCTGTGGATGGGACCATTACATACCGACTTTCCTCCGTGCCTCGGGAAGCACGTTAAGTCGTTGGACCCTGCTGTCGTTTGTAGATCTTTGACAGCCGTTACAGGTAGTCAGTGGCACGAAAGTCTGACAACAAGTCTTACCAAGGGGTGTCGTATTACCAAGTACTAACTGGGTTGTGGAGGTCAGATAGGCAGTCGCTTCATGTAAAATACTGGTATTCAGTTAGTCTGGAAGCTGACCCCAACATAATTGGGAAAAGGCTAGGCAGATGATGATGAATCTTAGTTAGCGTTAGTGTTTTGACATCATATTTGGCGCATTGGCCTCATTGCCTCGTTGGTGTAATCGAGTAAGAGCTAGTGCTGAATCTGAAGTCCTGTGGTCGAGTCCCGGGTCGCCCAAAGTTTTATTAGATGTTTCTTCTCACCAGGAGAGTTAACAGTCCTGGTGGCCTACCATGACGTCTTAAAGCGGGATCGTTTTAATCTTGTTCCAGTGTGGGTAAGAGACGGAGCTATAGAGGACGTCTAAAGCCATCTCTTTCCCTCACTGGAATAAAATTAAAACGATCCTGCTTTAAGACGTCATGGTAGGCCACCTGAGGTGAGAACTGGCTCGTTGATGGCAATAGGTTCACACCCTAATATATAGGATTTAAACATAACTAGCAAAATGTGGGTGTACTGTAGATAGAGTACACCTCTGTTTAACGTGAGGTTATGTTATTTGGCGTATTGGCGATAGACTTGTGGTTTATAAGACTTTTTTTTACAGTCGTGCTTGTTTTTATGGTACGAGGGAGGTAAGGTCGATTCCTGCTCAAAACAATTATTACATTGTATGGTCAGATTATTATTTCAGGTTGGCGTGTGTATGCCATCAACCTATACTCGTCCAAATCAGCTAGAATTGGGGCGCCCCACAGCATAAAATCATCAGGTATTCGGAACCAGACGGCCCTGTTCAGCGAGCTTCGGTGAGTCCCTTCTACCTTTCCCGTTAGATACAGTAGCTTGCCCATCAAATAGAATCATTCTTTAACATTTTTCATGGTTAGAATGTCCCTATAATTTTGTTGTAGAATCTAAGGCTAGATCTATTCAAAGTTCGAGTGAATTTCTTCTAGGCAAACGTGCCATCATAGGTCGCATCATCGCTTCACATCATGCGCGTTCCCACTATGTCGTGACTACAGATAATCGTATACTTATAAGCGTCGTGGCTTGTGTAGGTACTTAAGGTGAATGCGTCAGGGTAGCCCGCGAAATTCAAATTTTCTTACGTTTATTGCAATTTGCCAGTGGTGTCAGGTGGTGTGGTGTGTGCAGTGCCAGGTTGTATGTTGATTTAAATATTGTTCGCGATTGTAAGACGTATATATTTACAGAATTATAATCATCAAAATCATCAATACAACCTTCCAAGTTCATAAAGGTCTAGATTGCTAGACCTGTCGACCTGTCGAGGAACGAGTTTTTCAAGGTCAAGGTCATTGGACTTTCACCTTGAAAAAATCGTTCCTCGACTTTTATGAACTTGAGGGTTGTAATGATGATTTTGATGATTATAATTCTGTAACTACAAACGTGTTACAATCGCGAACAATATTTTAATCAACATACAACCTAGCACTGGCCTGCAAATTGCAAAAAACGTAAGAAAATTTGAATTTCGCAGGTATTATACCCTGGAGCATCAGCCTTAAATGGAGGTGTTTACCTATAGGTCGACACGATTAACGTCGTCTACGAGTTTTGCCAACTAAAAACCAACGATAAATTAATCGTCACGACATAGTAGGAACGGGGACTGTTTAGCTTAAAAAAAAAAGTTTTTTTCTATGATCAAAGCCTATTTCATTCGGATCACTTGAAAAGTTATCAGAAGGAGAAAAACGAATAGCCTTGTTTGATCATTCAAGAATAAGTTAAACGAGGTCTCAGCAGCTGCGATGTTATCAGAACTTAGCCTTACGTTAGCCCGTCGGAGTTACAAACGTTTCTTATTCCAAATTCAAAGATGGCCACGATTGTAGAAAATGGCGCGCGACTTTTCTTGTGGCATGGCATTCTTTATTTTCAAGCGCTAGTTTCAGGTTACTAGGTATGCAGAAATTCAATTATTATTCAAGGTTGGTACATGTTAAATGTTGTTAAATCATTAGGTAATGAAATTGACTGTGGTAGGGATATTATAACTATAGGTAAGTCTTTGTTGTTCTTGTTTTATTTAAACAGGAATTAATTAACTGTTGAGTTATCATATTTATCTGAAGAACCTCATTTATGTTTTAGATCGTTATCAGGACAAAATAATGGTTATTAATATGTAATTACTTATCAGCTAATTACATTTATGGGCTATTGCATATTTAATAATAGTACAACTTCTATCATAATAATGTTATTAATTGGTAGGTAACTAATTGATAACAAAATTGTGGGAACAATTGTATCATCATCATCATTTCAGCCGAAAGACGTCCACTGCTGGACATGTGGGGGTTTTTGCCATAATCGCCACGCTTGGCAGGCGGGTTGGCGATCGCAGTACTGTTGTTACAAAAGCACAGAGAACGCTGCTGCCCATTCTCTGGTAAGTCCCTTAGTCGCCTCTTACGACGCCCACAGGAAGATATGGGATGGTGCTATTCTTTACGTCCGACACCATACAGACAACAATTGAATAGTCTAATACATTTTAACTTAATATAATATGTTTAACATTTTAACGACTTCATCAAGGTTCGTCGCTCATCCGCGAGGTCTGGCCTTGAGTTCGAATCCAAGGGACGCACCTCTGATTTTTAGGGTTCCGTACCCAAAGGGTAAAAAACGGAACCCTATTACTAAGATTCCGCTGTCTGTCCGTCTGTCTGTCACCAGGCTGTATCTCATGAACCGTGACAGCTAGACAGTTGAAATTTTCACAGATGATGTATTTCTGTTGCCGCTATAACAACAAATACTAAAAACAGAATAAAATTAATATTTAAGGGGGGCTCCCATACAACAAACGTGATTTTTTTGCCGTTTTGTCTAATGTATAGATAATGGTACGGAACCCTTCGTGCGCGAGTCCGACTCGCACTTGGCCGGTTTTTTCGGATTCATGTGCGTATTGTATAATTATCACTTGCTTCGGTGAAGGAAAACATCGTGAGGAAACCAGCATGCTTGAGAGATATTTCTCGACGGCATGTAAAGCCAAGTCGGAGGCCCATGGGTGGCATTATATCTCTGACACCAGGTTAGGAACTACTACTACTACAACAGCCCATAACGTCCACTGCTGGACATAAGCCTCTCCCATGATGGGAGGAATTTGCCGTAATCTCCACGCTTGGCAGGCGGATTGGAGATCGCAGTGATGAAAGACTAACAGAAAACGCTGCTGCCCATTCTCTGGTCTACGGAGGCGCAAGGTGTTCTGACTCAGACATTAGTCGCCTTATACGACACCCGTAGTGTAATGGGTTGGTTCTATTCTACTCTGCCACACGGCTAGGTTAGGCACTAACTATACGAAAACGAAAGAAAGAAAGACTAGGAACTTTCTCTTTTCTTACCTATACAGACAAAATTCTTATAACCTAAGTAATTTTATTCTAGTCAATCAATCATCACTCAGACACGAAATAATTTTATTGCAATTTTCAAGGCATTATTATTTCAACGTCAATATCACAAAAGCTTATTCTTAAGTTAACATATTTTTTTGTTATTTTCTTCTTGTAAATTGTCAAATAAAAAAGAATCTGATAACAAAAAAAAAAAATGTCAAAATATTTTTTCCAAAATCTTAGGTAGGTAAACATGTGTGCCGAATCTAAAAAACAAATCTATAACGCGATTTCCTCTATTGGGCCCTAAACACAAAATGGGTCCAGCCCAGTCAGAACTTAGTAATCTATACATATAATAAAACAGTAGCGAAAGAAAAACTGTACATTAAGAATTTTCGAGAAAAAATAAGTGGCTTTTGTTAGAAAAACGTAACTGATAACAACAAGTGACTTTTTAGAATTTTTGTCTGTTTGTCACGCCAAAACTACTGGACAGATTGAATTGAAATTCAGCAAAAATGTTCTTTGTAAACCAAGGAAGGCTTTAAGCTACCTATTATCACGCCATATGTAATGGGAGGTATTTAAAAGGTTCGTAATTGAATGCACAAAATAATTGGAAAATAAAGGCATTACAAAATCATTTTACAGTAAGCGCACTTCTTTTTTTGTTCTAAATTGGTCCCGAGCGAAGCCGGGGCGGGTCGCTAGTATTTTATATACTTACATAACTACAAAAAGAAGAAAAAGTAGCTTTGATGTGGCAACAGAGTTATAGGATTTGAGCAGCTTTAGAAATAACTACAATATGTATTATTAAACGTCCGGCCAAAAGAATTGGATTTAGACTGTTTACTAGAACAAAACCTAAAAGGTTTAATATAAAGAGGCTTACATTAGACATTTTGAAATAAACTTAGGTATTTGTGTAACCTAACCTATATAAGGTCTAGGCTTATAGTTAAACCATGTTTTCTTCATCAATTCAGCCGCAAGACGTCCACTGCTGGACATAAGCCTCCCAAAACTCGAATGACATAGAGTTCGAGCATGTTTTCTTAAAGGATTATAACGTAGACCGGTATTTATCTAGGTTCCAAGCTCCACGGATTTTACGTAGAAAATGTTAGCGACTAAAAAGAGGAAAAAAGTTGATGGTTAGCTTAATCAAGTAAAGATAATCGCCTAATCGAGCGTAGTTAATTGATCACATCACTAACTAGTGATGTGATCAATCTCTTCCCTAGTGAAGAGTCTACGTCTTCGTTTCATAACCAGACTACGTTTTACAAGAAGACATTCGTAGACACTGAAAAAGGCAGTTTACTTAATAATGAACTATTGAAAAATAATTTAATAATATGCTTGTGTCCTGAAAAAATCGAATTAGTCTGTCAGTTAGATTATCAAAAAATACTTGAGACGTATTTTTTCTTTTGTTACGTAAACCAAAATTGACGAAGATACGTACGACGCTTTTAAAATTACCAATAAGTCACGCCGTGGTATGTTTTTTAGTGCGTTGTGACGTCACGAGCCCCCACTCTCGAGTTTTGATGCGTTTTATCTTTGTCAATTTTCATTGATTTACAAAAACAAAAAATACGTGTCCATTATTTTCCAATAATCTAACTGACGGACTAAAACTAAGCTCCGAGGAAATTAAACCACCGATGATTTAAGTAAGCCACCGATTCCTCGGAGCTCGCGCGCGTACTATAGCCGTTGAGGCATTGAATAGAGATTTATTCATAATTCACGAACTATAACAGACTTGAAAAAAAAACATCCACTAGAAATAAAATAGATGTAGTTTTCAAAAGTGTTCTGCCGGGGGGGCTGCGGGACTGTTCGAAAAAGATACCGTGGCCCCGGAACACAAAGGGCGATGAAGGAACATGGATGGGTTTTAGTCAGTAAAAGTCTGACACTCCCTCCTGCTCCGCCCAGAGCGGGAGGAGTCATTTGATGATTACACATCGTAAAAAAAAATAAGATTTCAAAAGGGAAAAATTGTCCGTATTGCTTTCAAAAGTAAAAGTGCCCAACAGCATTGCTACGTTGGATGGCAACGCTGATTCTGTGGCAAAAAAATGAGCCAGTCCTCTGGTCACGTAAGAGTCGAACAACTGCTTGGCGATATCCTGAAAGGACTATAAGGTGGACCCCATGTCTCCACTTTGCAATAAGACAATTCAACTAGAGCTACTGGTTTCCTTAACTAAAATATCGCAAATGGTTTCAATTTTTTACGAATACATAAAGGTTTTAGGTAAAAACATTGTGCGTCAATTGCTTTTAGCGGTTACCATTTTCACAATATTTGTTACAAATGTCAAAATTGGTACAGAAAGCCTTGCCCTTTGCTACAAAGGATTCAGCCAAACTTTTTTTTTCAACACATTTCACAAACATTCTATTTCTCTTTGAAACGTAATTAAAACACTCCATTCGCTTATTTTCAACAAAAACATAAAAACAATTTGGGAAATTGAACATATAAAACGTTTGGTAAAGCGAAAACGAGTGGGAGGTAAAACAGCTGACAGATATAGATTCAGTTGTAAATATATGTTTAGTAATACCTACATGCAAACATCACAGATTTCTCTGTTTTTTTTTTGTCACAAGTTACGCTTCCACGATATCAGGTGATGCGACTCACGACGCGACTTGTTTCAAGAGACAATGTTCCGTCCGTCGCACCACAAGGCAAGTTGGTGGTATTTTATTATCAACTTCTTCCAATCGATTTCTCCGCAGTCGCAGACTGGCTCTTGTCATACATGGATTCCTAGTACAAGACCTAGGGCTACATACATAATAATTGTACCATGGAGGAGTACTTAGACGCTCAAGCGTCCTATTGTTTATTTAGTTAGTTTATTTTATACTAGCGGACGTCACGCGGTTTTACCCGCGTAGTTCCCGTTCTCGTGAGAATACGGAGATAAAATATAGCCTATGTTACTCGCTGATTATGTAACTGTCCACTGCTGAAAGAATTTATAAAATAGGTCGAGTAGTTTTAGAGTTAAGTCGTAACGTCTTTATAATATTGGTATAGATAAATATAGTCCTTTTTTTTGTAAATAATTGGTTTTAATTATTCTGTAGCTCTTATTCATTTATTTCCATTTACCTACTTTCAGCAAATATTAAAATACTTTCGCTCTTGTACCATTGAAGTGCTGATACAGAAATTTAGTATTGCTTGAGCGTGTAATTTGTGGTAAATCTTAAACAAAAAATAAGGATATTCAACTAAACGAACATCAAGAGTTTACGTACTATCAGTAACGTCAACAGCTTGTACAATTTAGTTTAGACGGTTAGAAGCGAATTCAGTCAATAGACGGTCTGGAGATTATTCAATTAGAAATGTGTACAATGAATCGCTTTCAGCGGAAGACAAAGCGCTGACTTCGCTTACTGGAGCTTTAGCTTCTAGAGAGAATAATAGTTAGTAGAGTAGGTAAGTCTGGAGTAAATCTTCGCGGAAAAGTGTTCTTTTGTTAGATAGAGTAGATAGGTTCTAAAAAAAATCGTGGCATAGAAGTTCTGTCTATGGCAGAATTTCTGTAACAGACCTATAAACCTACGAACGGATTTATGTCATTTGTATCGTAGTGAGAGTACCTACATTTATTTTGGTAAGATACGGGTTAAGGCCCTTCTAACCCTAAAATTAGCAATTCTATTTGTGGTGGTTCAAACTTCGTTTGAAATACTGTTAGAATAAAGTTCTAATCAGCTTGCACTACAAAGCGGTTGTTACGTCAGTCACTGCGGCCGAATAGTGCGAAATGAGTGGTTTTTTGCGATTTACAAAAAATCTATTGATTGGAATAAAAAAATAAAACACATAAGACCTGCTTTATAGTTAGTTCAGTTAGTATGCAAAGTTTCATGATCAAATTGGAAGTACTTTTTGAATACCAGCGGTTTATTGTTCGATTTGGAGGTAACTGGATTTTTTTTCTATCGAGAAAAGTTTATGGAATCGTGTTTTCGTCACACATGGGACTTAGCATTAAACCTCAACTTTACCATATATTTATTTCAAAATTAATGCTGCAGTATTCTAGGCGTAACGGAGGATCATGCTAAGGCATTTGAGGGATATATAGCCCTTAACATAATATTTTTGTGTTTTAAGACAGACTTTCTTGCTGTTTTCAATTCGTAACAATGCTTGGGAACTGAGGGACGCATTAGTCATGCTCAAAGGCAAATCAAAGGCTTGAGCAAAACTAAGTAAATCTCACAGTCTCTCCTTGAGTGTACGCTGTGTGTGTACAGTCGATAACGGAATTTCAGAACAAAGACAGCTCTAAACCGATTAGCAACAAAATGTTCATGGGACCAAGCGGATATGTTTGATGTACAGTTGCGCTCAGTTCAATTGTTTTTATTGGCGTTTCTTTAAAGAGTATGAAAACAAAGAAAATAAGTTTTCTTTGAGTTTTTAAAGTGTCTTTATAATTTAACTAGTATTTGCGTGGGTGCGCGAGCTGCGCGCAGCTCGCGTGTTGTCGTGTTCTTGAGAAGTATTCCTTACCATCATAAAATTTTGAGAATCCATACGAATCCTTAAAATAATTGGAAAATTCGTTACAACTACCCCTAAATCAGTATGAAAACCCTTAAAAACCCATAAAACATTCTAAAAACCAATTTTAAAAAAATATTACCTATAAAATAAAACCTTATTTAAAAACTCAGACCCATTAAAAAAACACTACCCTAAAGTTAGCTTGTCGTCGCCCTGAGTTACGCTTCACCCACTCAACCTTCGTTACGCTGCGGAGGTCGCCGGCTCGCTTTGCTCGCCACCTCCCCTCTTCGCTCCACTCGGTCTCGCAGGTTCGCTACACTCAGAATCTACCTACCACCAGACAGGTTTCGACGCCTACTATAATATTTGTTCAAACACATAATGGCTATCTCTGACCGTTACGAAGTTATAGCCCTTTCAATTTTAGGGGAGGTTGGGGAGGGGAGGATACCCTCCGTATACAAATTTAAACGCTCCTCAATAATAATTTATGGTAAAAATCAAAAAGCCGCTACGTGTCCTAGTTTCCGAGATACGATGGGGGAGGGGTGAAGGGGGGGAGAGTGGGGAGTTTTGAAAAATAATTTTGACTAATGCGTTGCCTCTGTATATGAATCTGAAAAAAAAAAATGTTCCAAGTCTCTTTGTTTCCGAGATACGATAGGGAGGGGGAGGAAGGGGGGCGAAAAGGGGAGGTTTGGCACTTTTCCCAAACTATTCAGAGTTAGTTGTTTACGAATCTGTCAAAATATACCCACCTCCCCATCCACCATCTGGGAGAACAATTCTGTCAGTGAGTGAGTCAGTCAGTCAGTGGTAATCGAGCTTTATATAGTATAACTAGTATTTGCGTGGGTGCGCGAGCTGCGCGCAGCTCGCGTGTTGCCGTGTTCTTGAGAAGTATTCCTTACCATCATAAAATTTTGAGAATCCATAGGAATCCTTAAAATAATTGGAAAATCCGTTACAACTACCCCTTAATCAGTATGAAAACCCTTAAGAACCCCTAAAACATTCTAAAACCTAACTCAATAAAAAAAAGTAAAAAAAAAAAATTCATTAGAAACGTTAAAAGCTGAGTTACGCTTCACCCACTCAACCTTCGTTACGCTAAGGAGGTCGCCGGCTCGCTTCGCTCGCCACCTCCCCCCTTCGCTCCACTCAGAACCTACCTACCACCAGACAGGTTTCGACGCCTACTAAAATATTTGTTCAAACACATAATGGCTATCTCTGACCGTTACGAAGTTATAGCCCTTTTATTTTTAGGGGAGGTTGGGGAGAAGAGGATACCCTCCGTATACAAATTTAAACGCTCCTCAATAATAATTTATAGTAAAAATCACAAAGCCGCTACGTGTCCTAGTTTCCGAGATACGATGGGGGGAGGAGTGAAGAGGGGGAGAGTGGGGAGTTTTGAAAAATGATTTTGACTAACGCGTTGCCCCTTTATATGAATCTAAAAAAAAAAATGTTCCAAGTCTCTCAATTTCCGAGATCCGCCTAAAGGGAGAAGGGGGAAAAAGGGGTCAAATTTGAAAACTGGTTTTTACTTTTCCGAGCCTCCTCTATACGAATCTGAAAAAAAAAATGTTCCAAGTCTCTTTGTTTCCGAGATACGATAGGGAGGGGGAGGAAGGGGGGCGAAAAGGGGAGGTTGGGCACTTTTCCCATACTCGCGGGAGTTACTTGTTTACGAATCTGTCAAAATATACCCACCTCCCCATCCACCATCTGGGAGAACAATTATGTCAGTGAGTGAGTCAGTCAGTCAGTGGTAATCGAGCTTTATATAGTATAACTAGTATTTGCGTGGGTGCGCGAGCTGCGCGCAGCTCGCGTGTTGTCGTGTTCTTGAGAAGTATTCCTCACCATCATAAAATTTTGAGAATCCATAGGAATCCTTAAAATAATTGGAAAATCCGTTACAACTACCCCTAAATCAGTATGAAAACCCTTAAGAATATTACCTATAAAAAGCAAATAAAATTAAAATAAAAAACCTTATTTAAAAAATCTGACCCATTAAAAAAAACACTACCCTAAAGTTTGCTTGTCGTCGCCCTGAGTTACGCTTCACCCACTCAACCTTCGTTGCGCTGCGGAGGTCGCCGGCTCGCTTCGCTCGCCACCTCCCCCCTTCGCTCCACTCGGTCTCGCAGGTTCGCTCCACTCAGAACCTACCCACCACCAGACAGGTTTCGACGCCTACTATAATATTTGTTCAAGCACACAATGGCTATCTCTAACCGTTACGAAGTTACAGCCCTTTCAATTTTAGGGGAGGTTGGGGAGGGGAGGATACCCTCCGTATACAAATTTAAACGCTCCTCAATAATAAATTATGGTAAAAATCAAAAAGCCGCTACGTGTCCTAGTTACCGAGATACGATGGGGGGAGGGGTGAAGGGGGGGAGAGTGGGGAGTTTTGAAAAATGATTTTGACTAACTTTAGGCCCCTTCTTACGAATCTGAAAAAAAAAATGTTCCAAGTCTCTCAACTTCCGAGACCCGCCTAAAGGGGGGAGAAGGGGGAAAAAGGGGTCAATTTTGAAAACTGGTTTTTACTTCTCCGAGCCTCTTCTATACGAATCTGAAAAAAAAAATGTTCCAAGTCTCTTTGTTTCCGAGATACAATAGGGAGGGGGGAGAAGGGGGGTGAAAAGGGGAGGTTTGGCACTTTTCCCAAACCATTCAGAGTTAGTTGTTTACGAATCTGTCAAAATATACCCACCTCCCCATCCACCATCAGGGAGAACAATTCTGTCAGTGAGTCAGTGAGTGAGTGGTAATCGAGCTTTATATAGTATAATATAATAATAATAATGTTTTTTTTTTATTTATCAGGGAAAACAAACAATCTATACTAATATTATAAAGCTGCAGTGTTTGTTTGTTTGAACGCGCTAATCTCTGGAACTACTGGTCCGATTTGAATGATTTTTTCAGTGTTGGGTAGTCCATTTATCGAGGAAGGTTATACGCTATATAACATCACGCTGCGATCAAAAGGAGCGGAGCATAAATGAAAAATATTGCACAAACGGGGAAAAATGTATTCCTTTTGTGAGCTGTTTCTCTTTTATGTGACGCAGACGAAGTTGCGTGGGTCAGCTATTACACTATAAATGGTTAACAAATAATTGGTACGAGACCGCATCAGTGTGCAACTAACTACGTTATCCACATCTTATAAAAATAAACTTAAAATGATCATTTGACAGCTAACTTGACACCTATCAAAGAAGGTGGATGTGACTTCATGTGACGTCACGTCCGGAGTAGTGTTAGAATATTCACCGTTGTTGATCACTTGTCAGTTGTCAGAATGGGAGGAATTTGCCGTAATCTCCACGCTTGGCAGGCGGATTGGAGATCGCAGTGATGAAAGACTAACAGAAAACGCTGCTGCCCATTCTCTGGTCTACGGAGGCGCAAGGTGTTCTGCCTCAGACATTAGTCGCCTTATACGACACCCGTGAGTGTAATGGGATGGTTCTATTCTACTCTTCGGGATACCACACGGCTTAAAAAATATTTTTCAATACACTTCCTCGAAAACTGGTCCATAACGCACTACGATTTGGTACAACATCCAATGTATTTCGCACGCGTGCGATTTTTTCCAATGAAAATTGCCACAGATAACTATACCTATACTTAGCCCAAATTGGTTCAATGCCTATAGTCTGAGGTGAATGTTTTTTTTTATTTCGGCAAAGCACTACTCGTCTTTACGGCATAAATACTTTTTGAATATTCAAATTGTGTTAATAAATAGAATATCATACATAAACATGATTATTAAAAACCAATAGTTACTTTTATACACAAATTGTCATTTATTTGTGTTCTGAATTAAAAAATATAAAATAAATCAATTTTTTATATTAGGCTGTGTAACGGCTTCATACCTTTGCCTCTCCTTCAACCTGGCGAAACCAAAGCGCGAGAAAAAAAAGAAAATTAAAATCATAGTTTCATAGTTCGTGACAAAAATATTTTTTGTTATTTTATTTTATTTCTTCAAAAGTGTATTGAAAAACGTCGTTTGATACACGTGGACATTTGTTATTACAATTCTCGGCTCAAAAACACCCTCGCCTACGGTACGGGTGTTATAATTCCGCCTCGAATGCAATAGCAACCTTTCTCCACTTGTATCAAAATGTACTATTACTTACAGACAATCATATTCTTAAGTTTTGCATCTTTTTTTTTTTTTTTTTTTTTTCATCTGATCGTCCTATAATGAAGAGTAGAGGAAGACTAAAGAAACGATGAACAGACTCAGACTGTATGAAGGACGACATGACTAGAAAGGAGGTGACTGCTGAAATGAGTAACAGAGAAGTCATCATCTGCCTAGCCTTTTCCCAACTATGTTGGGGTCTGCTTCCAGTTTTACCGGATGCTGCTGAACACTTGTATTTTACATGGAGCGACTGCGTATCTGACCTCCACAACCCAGTTAATACCGGGTAATACGATACCCCTTGGAAAGACTGGTTGTCAGACTTTATGGGCCCCTGCCGGGGTGGCGGGACTGTTTGAAAGAGATACCGAGGCCCCGGAACACAAAGGGCGATGAAGGAACATGTATGGGTTTTAGTCAGTAAAAGTCTAACATTCATAACAATTCATAACAACAGTCATAACATTAGGAGGAGTCATTTGATGATTTCCCATCCGAATAAAAAAAGACTTTTTGGGCCACTGACTAGGTAGTCAGACAGGTGTAACGACTGTCAAAGATCTACAAATGATAGCCGGGACCAACGGCTTAACGTGCTTTCCGAGGCACGGAGGAAACTCGGTATGTAATGGGTGGTCACCCATCCACAGACCAACCTAGGCACGCACGGCTTAACCTAAAGATTGACCCGAGCGGCTGTTACTATTAAGCCACGACCTTTTTTTATTTGATCGTCCTGCAATAATAAAGAGTAGAGGAAGATCAAAGAAACGATGGATGGACTGTATGAAGGAGATGGCTAGAAAGGCGACTGCTGAGGTGGGTAATAGAGAAGTTGTGTGAGACTGCACAAACAGACTCACGATGTCCGCGATTACGCGGAGCCCTAATCACAATATATTTGTCCAATTGACAAAGGAAAAACAACTATTCAATACACTTACCATCACGCTGGCACCGGTGATGTGACGTAGTCCTGGTCACGTCTCATCTGGGTGGGGTGTAAGTATATCTGTGGTGTGTGTGGTGTATGTATAGTTAGGTAAGATTCGACGGTAACCAAGGGACGCGCGCGGCTCGCACCGTCGACTCCAGGATCAAACCTTCAGATCCCACACGTGGCACCTCTCACGAATGTCCAACTGAATTTTATCCCGGTTTGCTAACCCAATCGGGGATATAATAGTCCAGCACTGAATTTAGGAATTTACGGCGTTCAAAGACACAAAAGGCCGTCTACATAACCAACAAATTACTCGCGGTCAAGACCCAAAATGGCGAGATTTCTCAATTTTCACTCAATTATCAACAAAATATCAAACACCGAACAGGATTGCATCGGATTAACAATAACTCAAAGTTTTCAAACAATAAATACGCGACAGCCGCGTGCATCAAAATTACAAGCACGGAGCGACCATTATTCAACCAATATTGCACTGACAAGCAAACGTCATCGCACAGATTCGCACAGACAACCAAACGTAATCTGTCAAACGTCAAAAAGGTGCGTTCAGTAACTTGGTGGATGAAACATCTACCCCCCCGGACGGGCCGTCCCGTCCGCTAATCAATTGGCAGTCTTGACAAGGTTGCGACCGCTCTCTTCATAACCGATCCATCCACTAAAACCTCAGCAAAACGAGGTACCCCGTCGGTGCCAGCCACCAAATTGAGAATGCGCCCCCGGCGCCAATACAGAGGCTTAAGGTTGGCATCCTTAATAAGGACGAGGTCTCCTATCTTGGGCGGATGAGTTTTATCAGTCCACTTGACGCGCTGCTGGAGAATGTGCAGATACTCTAAGCTCCAACGCTTCCAAAAGCTCTGAGTGAGCTGTTGCACCAACTGAAACCGCGATAGCCGATTTTGGCTCACATCAACAAAAGGGTACTCAGGCAGAGCGACAAGTGGCTGTCTAATCAAGAAATGGCCCGGGGTTAGAGCCTCCAAATCGTTCGGGTCCGAAGAGAGCGGGCACAATGGACGCGAATTTAGTACCGCTTCAATGCGACAAAATACCGTAGCAAGTTCCTCAAAGGTGAGAACGGTGTCTCCCAACAATCTCCGCCAGAGTCCCTTTGCCGCTTTCACCGCGGCCTCAAAAATACCCCCCCCAATGGGGGCAGGCTGGCGGGTCAAACAACCAAGTGACCCCTCGACGGGCCAATTTGTTACCAATGTCAACCTGGCTCTCATTAAGAAAGTCATACACTTCTTTCAAATAGTTACTTGTACCCTTGTAGTTGGTACCGCAATCAGACCTGATCAGAGAAGGTAACCCACGGCGAGACGTAAATCTATCCAAAGTTGCCACAAAGGCCTCCGTCGAGAGGGAGGATACCAGCTCCAAGTGCACTGCCTTAGTTGACAGGCAGACAAATACGCACAAATAAGCCTTGACAATTTTACTATTGCGAAGGGTAGACGTCTTTATCGAAAAGGGACCAGCAAAGTCCGTTCCTACGCCTGCAAAGGGCCTCGCCTCATTGACACGATCAGCAGGCAAGTCTCCCATCTGGGGCTGCATCGTTGGGGCCTTAGTCCGATAGCACGGTATGCAACGGAAGACGATGCTACGAATGGTACGACGAGCCGACAAAATCCAAAACTCTCGCTGCAGAATGGCCAACAGCGCATTGCAACCGGCGTGCGAGTTCTTAATGTGACGATCAGTCACCAACAATTTAATCAAATGGCCCGCCTTGGGCAACAAAGGGGGGTGACGGACCCCATAAGGAAGGCTAGAGTGCCTCAACCGTCCTCCAACACGCAAAAGACCTGTTTCATCCAAAAAGGGGTTCAACTTACTAACGGCTCCCGACAACTTAACTCTACCGGACTTCAAGGTCTCGATCTCCTTCTCAAAGTGTACGGCCTGCACAGAGCGAACCCACAGGAGGAGTGACTCCTGTCGCTCTTGAGGAGAGAGAACCGGTGACAGGCGCTTGTCCCCTGGATTCCTAGCATTGTGACCAAAACGCCTGATCCACGAGGTAACGTTCAACAATTTGTCGAGGGAGCTGTATCGATTCAACAAAATATCCGGATCAAACGGAGGGTCCTTCGTCCCAACAGCGAGCACCTTAAGCCCGGGCAAAGGATCCGACATCAAAATTGGCGTTCGAGGCCAATCATCCTCGGGGCGAGTCAGCCACTCCGGTCCCCACCAAAGGGGGTGCACAATCAGGCGGGGGGCTATGCACCCACGTGAGGCTACGTCGCCGGGGTTCAAGTCTCCAGGCACGTGCCTCCAAATCAAAGGCGTTTCGGAATTTTGTATCTGTGACACTCGGTTTGCAACAAAGACCTCCAAGGAGTGGACGGACGTCTTCAACCAACACAAAACAATTTGACTGTCCGTCCAGGCGTAAGAATTCCGAATGTTCACAGATCCACCTAAAGTTTGAGCAACGTGATTCAAGAGACGCACAAGAAGCGCCGCCCCTGACAACTCTAGCTTAGGGATGGTCAATGCCGTCCGGAGGGGGGCCACCTTGCTCTTGGCCATGATCAGTGACAACTTCACCTGGCCTGTCGCGCTGACGGTGCGCAGATAAACAACAGCTGCATAACCGTGCGAAGATGCGTCACAAAACCCATGAAGGGTAGCAGTATAGTTCCCAGGGGGGAGGATAGCGCGTGGTAACGCGACCTCGTTGACCGCAGGAAGTGCGGATACAAATTGGAGCCAATCTTCCAAAAGGGTTTCCCGAAGTGGCTCATCCCAACCAAGTTCCGCGGTCCAAAGGCGCTGGAGAAAACATTTCGCCCAAAACAATACCGGGCATATCCAACCATTCGGGTCAAAGGTTCTCGCGACAGTAGACAATACCAGTCGTTTAGTCCAAGTGTGTGGTGACTCCAAATCGACATCATACGTAAAGGTGTCTTGGACTGGTCGGTACTGAACGCCGAGAACGGCCAACATAGCAGGGTTGTCAGCATTTTCAAACAAATGAGGATCCTACTTATGATCCTCTTCCACATCTTCCAACAGTGCTGGCGAGTTGGACACCCACTTACGCAACTCATAGCCAGCGGAATCCAAAATTTGAACCAACTCGTCACGCAACAGGATAGCTTCCTCAACCGTGGAAGCCCCAGTGCAGACGTCATCAACATACAAGTCCGTTTTCAAGATGGCGGACGCCCGAGGGAACTTCAAGCGTTCTCGGTCCGCGAGCTCCCAAAGCGAACGAATAGCAACAAAAGGGCTCGATCGAAGGCCGTACGTATTCGTGTTGAGCTCATAAACAACCATGGGGTCCCGGGGATTCTCTCGCCACAGGATCAACTGATAACGTCTGTCATCCCGGTGAATAACCGTTTGCCGGAACATCATTTTGATGTCAGCCACAAAGACTACTTGATGACGACGAAAAGTCGTGATGACATCACAAAGGTCCCTCAACAATTTGGGGCCGGAGTGCAAGCAATCATTCAAAGAGACACCAGAGGAAGTCCGCGCAGACCCATCAAACACTGTGCGCAGCTTACCGGTGGATGCCTTGAGGACCGCGTGATGCGGCAGAAAGTAATGCTCAACTGAGCGCCAATCCAAATTTGACACCGACATGTGTCCCAAGTCTGCGTACTCACGCATGAAATCTAAATATTTCTGCCGCAGCACCGGATCCCTGGCCATACGGCGCTCCATCGCCAACAATCTCTTCTCGGCCATAGGTCTGGACTCGCCGAGAGGTGGTCGAACTGCAACAAAAGGCAACCGTGTTACGAGCCGACCGGAACGGAGTCGACCTGTGTTGTTCTGATAGAACAACTCGCACTTCTCATGTTCCGGGTTCAAGCGGGCCACTTGCGGTGGCTCCTCAACCTCCCAAAACCTCTGAACAGCGTCAGAGAGAGCGGAGCCACACGCCAACGCAAAATCAAGCTCAGGTGGAGGGGCAGCCTTCAACACTGGGCCCATCACCGCAAAGCCAAAGATGGTCGAGACAGCCACCAAACCGTTCGGCTGCAAGACTTTCACATTACCCAACAATATTCTCCCTAGTACATCGGAACCCAATATCAAATGAGTTGTATTAGGGGAATCAAACCGGCGGTCAGCCAAATCCAGGCCTGACGTCAACCGGACAATATCAGGCGACAGCTGACGTTGGGGATGACAGCCCAAAATACTCGTCAGAACAATGGCCGAAGGAAAAAACTTAGGGTCCAAACAACTCACAGGAGTGAGCCCAAATAAGGTTTGTCCCTCAACAGTCGGGATAGGTGTTTCGCCTATTCCATTAATCGTGCCTGAAAAGGCACGGACATCCAGGCTCACCCGACCCGCTAACCAAGATGACAAAAGGCAACCCTGGGCTCCCGTGTCCAAAATGGCACGGACCACAACAGAGTCCCCCGTGGGTCCCCAGACCCTGACCGATGCCGTTGGCAACAAAACCGTGTCGATCTGGGGAGGTACGTTAGCGGGACAGGCGCCAATTTCCTAGTAATGCCTGGGCGGCGACCGATCGCCGCATCCAGGCTGGGGTCTATCCCGATGAGGATAGTAGTCAAACTCCTCATCCGCGCGATGTCCCGAGCCGCGCGCCATCGCTGGAGGGGCATATCTCACTTGACGCCTGAGTGGCGGGGGGCGCGTCTCCAAACGGGGACGTTCCGCCAACGGAGGGGAGGGAAGGCGGTGCTGGTCTGGCCAACGTCGCCTACCAGCAGCTGCATAGTCGCCTTGACGAGGGGAGGTCAATCGGCGGTCGCGCGGCTCCCGATCAACTGGCGCGGGGGGTGGAGTACGGCGGTCAAAGTTGCGGGCCCCTCCTCGAGTCTGAACCGGCGAGCGAGGAGCCCGGTGCTCATCTCCATTATACCCCCCCCTGCGCGAACCCCCATCAGAGGCTGGTCTGTCAGAGCGGTTCGCGTTGGCGCACAAAACTTCCAGATGTGAGCCCCTACAAATTGAACAAGGGCGGGGGTTGGGGCAATCCCGATGAAAATGATCCCCCAAACAAGAAAAGCACAGACGGCGTGCATTGGCAACTCGGCGGCGGGCACTCACGTGCAACTCCAAGAAGGCCGCGCAAGTTGGTACGCCATGTCCCGTGGCCTTACAATAGCCGCAAGCAAGATAACTCTGGGTGCCACCAAAACGGGGGGCAGGGCGGCTATCACCAGGCCCGACAGTCCTAGTCCGTCCCTGGGCCCTCGGCCGAGAGGGCGGTTGGCTTGACCCCGTGGCACCACGAGCGTTGTCGAGGAAACGACACTCATCCTCCAAAAATTTGACGAGGTCCTCAAAGGGGGGAAGATGGGTGGTACTATCCCCACCATACTTCTGCTCAAAACGGGACCTCAAGTCTGACGGAAGCCGCTGCAACACCAAGTGTACCAAAAAATAGGACCAATAGTCCACCGGCAACTCCAATCGTTTTAAGGCGTTGGTTGCTGCCAGCAATGGATTCAATAGGTCAGCACGCAATGCTGACATTCTGGTGATGGCCGGCAACCCCAAGATCTGGTCAATATGGACATCAGCCAGGCAACGTTTGTTCTGGTACCGTCGGGATAGAAGTTCCAGAGCAGTGGGATAGGCCGAGTCGGTCACCGGCAAGTGCTGCACCAAGGCTCGAGCCTCACCTCCTAGGGCTGACAACAAATAAGCCAACTTCTGGGCCGGTCGGAGGTCAGAGCGCGCATCAACCAAACTGTCAAATAGGTTCCTGAAGCTTAACCAATGGTCCAAGTGACCGTCAAAATGTGGCAGCTCCAGGGTAGGCAGTCTACCCAAAAGTCCAGGGCCTGCAACAACAGAGGTCTCTGTTTTGACCTGGGCAGGGTCCCGACTCTTCAAAATTTCCCTGGCGCGCATACTTATTACGTCACCCAGGTTCAACATCTGGTCATAATCCGCAACAACCTTATCACGGGCTGCTTGACCCAATGTTTCCAGGTCCAAGTCCAAACTCAATTCACTGAAGCGAGCAAACAAAGTGTCAACCGCACTCAATCTCGCGTTCAACTGCTCATACCGGGCAAGCGTGGCCTCTTCCAGGTCTCGACGCTCAGCGGTCGCAGCGGCAGAGGCAAACCATCTTAGCTGTGAGGTCAATCCACCAATGGCTTGGTTTACAGCTTTCAATGAAGCCATTGGGACAAATATCAAATAAACAAATTAAATTCAATTAAATAATCAACGGGAATAATTTTCCCGGACCCAACTACAATTTAAACCAAATAATAAAACTTAATTTGAATTATTACAAGTTCAAATCCGACCCTGTACAAGCAATACCTTGTTTATACAATAGCAAATTAAAGTACAAACCACAAGAGACACTACATATCATAATATATTATGTCAAACAATCTATGTTTAATTTGAGTCAGGCCGACGGCAACAAATCAGACTTCTCAATACTTTTAACTCGACAATAAGTGGTGAATTTAACAATTCAACCACGCTCTGCTACCAGTTGTGTGAGACTGCACAAACAGACTCACGATGTCCGCGATTACGCGGAGCCCTAATCACAATATATTTGTCCAATTGACAAAGGAAAAACAACTATTCAATACACTTACCATCACGCTGGCACCGGTGATGTGACGTAGTCCTGGTCACGTCTCATCTGGGTGGGGTGTAAGTATATCTGTGGTGTGTGGTGTATGTATAGTTAGGTAAGATTCGACGGTAACCAAGGGACGCGCGCGGCTCGCACCGTCGACTCCAGGATCAAACCTTCAGATCCCACACGTGGCACCTCTCACGAATGTCCAACTGAATTTTATCCCGGTTTGCTAACCCAATCGGGGATATAATAGTCCAGCACTGAATTTAGGAATTTACGGCGTTCAAAGACACAAAAGGCCGTCTACATAACCAACAAATTACTCGCGGTCAAGACCCAAAATGGCGAGATTTCTCAATTTTCACTCAATTATCAACAAAATATCAAACACCGAACAGGATTGCATCGGATTAACAATAACTCAAAGTTTTCAAACAATAAATACGCGACAGCCGCGTGCATCAAAATTACAAGCACGGAGCGACCATTATTCAACCAATATTGCACTGACAAGCAAACGTCATCGCACAGATTCGCACAGACAACCAAACGTAATCTGTCAAACGTCAAAAAGGTGCGTTCAGTAACTTGGTGGATGAAACAGAAGTAGTTATGGAAAAAGAAGACATGTTGCGCCGACCCCAAGTAAATGGGGCTAAGGGCCCCCGGAATGATGATGTGATAATAATTTACGATAGCAACCACGGCCATAAAGCAAGCATGCCGTACGCATAATTATGTCGCAGCCAACTAGCATGATTAGTCGTTCAATCAACCGCTTAACCTCTTTACTTTAAAGAAACCTAACTAACCTAACGTCGGGGTGCCCTAACCTTAAAACACTTTATATTCGCCTAAAAAGCATCGTAGCCCCAATGATGTTATATATAATACTGAGGTAGATACGTTTTACCGACGTCAGCGTGGCAATGCAAACACAAGCTGACCAGCTTGTGTGACTTCAGTCTGTCCTGCGCACGTCCTGCGTCTGGTCGCGACGCGAACTGACGTTTAACGGGAGTTTGCTATAGGAAATTAAACAAATAAGGCAGTTGTGTGTTCAGAAAGTGCAATACTTATACTGGGCCGGCTGTAAAAATCAAGAAGGATGTGTCTTTTCATTTCTAAGTACTGTTTATTCTATTTAAAATGGAAAATCATAAATTTAATCTTACTCAAAAATGACTGCCGCGCTGTCTCCGCTTTGTCACCTACACGAAAGAGACAAGTAGCGTGTTGCATTTATGAGTGATAGAGAAAACGAGATAATGGCGCGCGGTGTTGTCAGTTCGAACGACGCCAAAGGATGTTGGGGTGATATGGCCATATGGGGCCTGGCCTAATATATTATTCGAATATCACATATTATTTTTCACCACTGGTGTCCAATATTATCCATAGTACACAATGATATTCTAATAAACAGATATGTTATACACCTACAAAACCACCGAAAAAAGTGTTTCGCGCAGCAGCGGCACCACACCTTTTTATTCATTCTACATTTCACTACAAGTCAAAACGACACAAAAGGGATAGCTCGATAAAACCAATAAGAAAAAAAGAGACAGATAGTGTTGTTCTATGTCTGGACTCTAGAGTTCACGCGTCGTTGTCGTACTCACGAAAAAAATGCATTTCTCATTTCTTTCTTTTTTATCCTCCAAATATCAGAATAGTAAGGAAATAAATGAAAAATATTAATAAATCGAAGTATATTGCGTAGTTACATGTGGTATGAGATCCCTTGTGTTTTATTTACTTTGGTATCATAATTGGTACACTTTCTGAACACGCACGATGGCATTTTTACAATTTTTATCGAAATTCGTAGCAGCGTATCGCTCGTCGCCATGCGTGTTGCAGACTAAAGGCTATACGGCCCAATTGGGCCGTTTTCGAGTCTTCACGATTGTGCGCACACAACATAACTGTTTACTAGAATATCATTGTTATTAGATAAATATAACATTTGCCTTTCATCATTAACTTTTATTTTGTTTTAGATTTCATAAGGCGGATTCATTAAAGAAAAATGGGTACAAGTAGTTAGAACCCAAAGACGAGAAGATGAATGGATGCCAAATGCCAACAACATACTCAACTATTTGTTCTCAACTTTAGTGATAGTGAAGTGATAGTGAAACAAAAAAAACATACATAATATTATTATTTGTAAATAAACATTTTTATATTGAAAATTTACTGCTTATTTTCTTCATGCTGCCTGATAGGTACCCATTTTTCCCCATTTCACTCTATCTAGCTGCTGTCATAGACTGACATTGGCCGTCACCCAGCTAGCCGCTCATGTAAAATATCGCCATGTTTTTATTTCTTTAGAATCAGTATGACGTCTCTATTGGTAAAATCTCATTGCGTAGCCCCGCGTATTTCTGTCCGCAGGGCTTAAAGGAACCTAACTAACCTAACATCGGGGTGCTCTTGGAGCACCCCGATGTTAGGTTCCCGAACTTAAATGTTTTTTTTTCAGGCCGCTAGTTAAACGGCCGCTGTTTAGTAAAGAGGCTAGCCTGTTGATTGAATGGCTAATTAAGCTAGTTGTAATTCTTTACAAAATCCTTTAACTCCTTGTACTTTCCTACCCAACAAAAGCACTACTTTTCCGTAACGCCCCATTACTTCGAAACTTTCTCCAATCCCATACATTTCTAGGCGACAAATCAGTCGGTAAAACGGTCATTTTGTTACACACACCGCGTGAATGGAACTAATCCTTAGAAAGCGGATTGTAGGGGATTGAGTGAAACGTGAATTTGGACCTACGGAAGCTCTGATTATTTATTCTTTCCTTATTTATGGTGTAAGTAGTAGGCTACACATATTATGAACATGGGGATGTCCTACCTGCATATACTGAAAGCCTTTGGTCGGCTCTTTTGTGTTGAAAAACTATAAGATATCAGTAGGCTAGTTTCCACCATCAATAAATTGCAAATCTATTTAGTCCGTCAGTTAGAGTATTGGAAAGTAAGGGACACGTTTGTTTGTTTTTGTAAATAAATGAATATTGACAAAGATAAAAAGCATCAAAACTCGGGAGTGGGGGCTCGTGACGTCAGAACGCATTAAAAATTACACTACGGCGTGACGTATTGAGTATTTTAAAAGCGCCGTCTCTTCGTCAATTGTGGTTTACGTGACAAAAGAAAAAATACGGGTCAATTTTTTTTTTATAAACTAACTGACGGACTAATTAGAATTTTTCAGTTGAAAAGCCTATTCACATAAATATATTATTTAACCAAAGCTTAAGGCCCTTCTAACACTAAATTTAGCAACTCTATTTGTGGTAGTTCAAACTTCGTTTGAAATACTGTTAGAATAAAGTTCTAATCAGCTTGCACCACAAAGCAGTCGGTCACTACGGCCGAATAGTGCGAAATTAGTGGTTTTTGGCGATTTACAAAAAATCTATTGATTGGACTAAAAAAATAAAACACATAAGACCTCCTTTATAGTTAGTTCAGTTAGTATGCAAAGTTTCATGATCTAATATGAAGTACTTTTTGAATACCAGCGGTTTATTGTTCGATTTGGAGGTAACTTTGTTTTTTTTTTTCCTATCAAGAAAAGTTTATGGAATCGTGTTTTTGTCACACATAGTACCTAGCATTAATCCTCAACTTTACTGTATATTTATTTCAAAATTAATACTGCAGTATTTTAGGCATAACGGAGGATCATGCTAAGCCATTTGAGGGGGTATAGGCCCTTAATTATGGCTTTTAGTATAAAGGAATAAGGACTACTCAAGGCTTATAATTACTCTTTTTTTTTGCCAATAGAAACAAAAAACACCCATTCACAGACGTCCTATCAATTTGTTTTTCACTAGTTTTCTTTTTAAACATTTAACTCCTTGTATTAGTATTTAAAGGTACGGAAATCAAACACGTCCATACCCAAAACCAGACAAGCTACAGTTCACACAAGTCGTCAAAATTTAGTTTCATAACTCTGGCATATTTAACTAGGCAAGTTTCATGAGCCCTGAGACTGGTTTCAAGGCTAAACGCATACACTTAGGACTAAGTTTAAGGACTTATTACTTTTAGTATGTCTATCTTGTTAGGGAACAAGGTCATGCCTTTGTAGGGCAGGATACTAAAACGGCAATATTTTAATGGCCTGACTAACAGAATACTGAAATATATATATACCTAGAACCTACATCTTCTTCAGCGAAGAAGCGTTTTTATGTAGGTACCACTTAGTTGATACCTCTTGGCCAAGAGCGATACTTGTGTTACAATGGCAACTGCGAAAAAAAACAAATGAATAAGTTGGTTTAGACTTTTACAGCCTTATTCATAAAAAATCCTTAATTGAGGTTTGATTGGTCTGTTAGCTAGCAGACTCATTAGGCTTGTTAGACGGTTGTCAAGAAGTATGATTCATAAACGCTTGCTAGCAGTCTGCTAGCTAATGAGCTGCTGATAGACGGATTAGACGCGTTATGTTGGCCATCTTGACAAATCAACAGACAAAAAAGTTCCGTAGCAGCAAGTAACATAATATAAAAGTTCTTGTAGTTCGTTGTAACTTTGATCGATGTTTTAATAATAGTGTATTTTTTTAATTAAGTTAAAACCAGTTTACGGTGGATGTTTACATGGTAATGTACATCATATTTTTTTTTTAGTTTTATCATTCTACTATTTTAGAAGTTACAGGGGACACATTTTACCACTTTGGAAGTGTCTCTCGCGCAAACTATTCAGTTTAGAAAAAAAAATTATAAGAAACCTCAATATCATTTTTGAAGACCTATCCATAGATACCCCACACGTATGGGTTTGATGAAAACAATTTTTGAGTTTCAGTTTTAAGTATGGAAACCCCTAAAATGTATTGTTTTTTTTTATATTTGTGTGAAAATCTTAATGCGATTCACAGAATACATTTACTTTCCAAATAGTTTCGAAAAAAGTGGCTGTGACATACGGACGGACAGACAGACATACATGACGAATCCATAAGGGTTCCGTTTTTTGCCATTTGGCTACGTAACTTTAAAATGGCCCCATCGACAATTAAAAAAAATTGACAGCAATGACAGCAAATTAGCGGGAAAACACAATTTTTTACAAATACACACGAGAAAAAAGAAAAGAAATAAAACAGAAATGATAAACCAATAAGAAAAGATAAAAATTTGACGATACAACCCCAAGATCAACTTTTAAAAAAAGCGAGATGTTTGTTTTCCCGCCATTTCCGATCCGCGTGTTTATATTCTACCTAAGTGCAAAAAGCCGTAACTATGTTAATCATCCTAATTTTGTTTTTTCGTATTTATTGTTAGTACACGTATCATCTTAAATACCTAATTAAGAGGATTTTTAAATACAAATTCCAAAAAATAAATTTTCCTGGTTTTTTTTTAATCTGCGTAACCCTCCCTTCACTAAAATTATCATCGGTATGGTTTTTTGCTCTTGTCAAAGTCAGCTGTTCAAATTTGCGGCCGCCATTTTGTGACTTAGCAGAGAGATAAAGGAGGGTCAACAGTCTTCTAACTTTAGCAGAGCCTTGATGGACTGATTAGCGTTAGCAGACGTTTATGAATCATGTTTTTTAGCATCGGGCCATCAAGGAGCCTTCAAGGAGGCTCTAACTTTTTATGAATAAGGCTGTTAAAGTGTAACACTCTTCTAGAATGTAAAAACTATGTATACTTATACGTTGTACACAGAAGCCTATTGGAACCAATATAAATAAATAAACACTCTCGCTCGACCGAGAATTCTTTCTATGAGTATCTCAAGATGTCTCGTAGACTCAGTATCGAAGGATAAACTGACACAGGACGGACAGCAAGTGAAGAAATCGGGGCTAGACGAGCGCTACTATATACATACGCACTTACGCACTCGCACTCGCCCTAACTCGGAGTGTCTCAGCGAGAGTGTACAGCGACGTTGACGGTGGCAGTGCGAGACTGTAATAGTATAGCTCTCTCTACGTCTCGAGAGAAGAGCTCTCGGTCGAAAGTGTACAAGCCACTACGTGAATTTCTACAGCGTAGATTATCAAAGAAACAATACAAATATTTCCTCCAGTATGAAGGTGGCAGTGCGAGAGTGTAATAGTATAGCTCTCTCGGCGTCTCGAGAGAAGAGCTCTCGGTTGACAGGTACAAGCCACTACGTGAATTTCTACAGCGTATATTATCAAAGAAACAATACAAATATTTCCTCCAGTATGAAGGTGGCAGTGCGAGAGTGTAATAGTATAGCTCTCTCGACGGCTCGAGGGAAGAGCTCTCGGTTGACAGGTACAAGCCAAAACGTGAATTTCTACAGCGTATATTATCAAAGAATCAATACAAATATTTCCTCTAGTATGAAGGTGGCAGTGCGAGAGTGTAATAGTATAGCTCTCTCGACGTTTTGAGAGAAGAGCTCTCGGTCGACAGGTACAAGCCACTACGTGAATTTCTACAGCGTATATTATCAAAGAATCAATACAAATATTTCCTCTAGTATGAAGGTGGCAGTTCGAGAGTGTAATAGTATAGCTCTCTCGACGTCTCGAGAGAAGAGCTCTCGGTCGGAAGTGTACAAGCCACTACGTTAATTTCTACAGCGTATATTATCAAAGAAACAATACAAATATTTCTTGCAGCAACCAGCTGTAAAAATTGTGTGAATGGCAAATATTTTTCAGCATACTGAAATTATAAGCGCCCAAAATTCCATCACATACAAAAGCTGAAAAAACTCAAGCAAAATCACGCTCAAAGCTAATATTGGAATAAAATATCGCATTCCATTACCGTCTACCATTGTTTAACCGGAATACGAATCCGGTTTGGCGTAGTTTTAAAATACACTGGAATTGCGAATTGGCGTATTTTTCGTATTGCGTATTTTCTGACAGGAAGTGAGGTCCGGTTAATTGTATTTAGATGAATGGGTTTTCAGTTTCATATTGTTATGTGAGTGTGTGAGTGAAATAGGAAAAAATGGATTGTTATTTAATGGAGTTGAGACTAACGTAGGAGGAAAAAACTGAAAATACTGGTTTTCGACTTTATATTATTTTGTATGGGCATTATTAACAACGTAATTCTACTATTTTTAATAATGTACTTATATTTATTATCTGAAAGGTATGAGAATCGAATGTTAACCCTATCTTAAAAATGTGGGCACACAAATGACATAAATCTTATTTTATTATTTATTACAGAAATTAACTTTTATTATGTTTTTAGTTCCTCTGTATTTTATTGGAAAAAGATCAAGATGGCGCTACAAAAATTTTAGTTTTTTTTTTCGTCATTGTTGTCATTTCCATGGTTTTTGGGGTCGCTGATAACGAAAATGAGAACGTCACGTTGTTTTCCGATTTTTTTTGTCATGGGTTTCATTTTCATCTTATTTTTTCTTCGGGTTCCGCTTAGACAAATTTGACTCTTCGCTACTAAGTTATTATCTAAAAGATTAAAATCGAATGTTAAAACAATATTTTAAAATTATATCCAGATGTAATTTAACATATTTCTTTTGACTTTTCCTATTCTATTGACTTTTAAAACAACGTTGACAAAAAGGAAAACTATGGAATTGGGCTCGTATTAAAAAAACCCAGCGAGCATCGTCTTCATGTATTGCATAATAATAATTCTTTCTTTTCGATTCTCTCTCTGCGGTCTAGGTGTTGAGAATGCAATCTGGATTTGTGTCCAGTTAGTGCTTATTGGTAGATCGAGTAGTAAGTATGCAATCTACGACTCCGGTTGATGTCGGCGTAGACTATGCTGTCTTCAAACTTATAATCAGAAGTCGACCGTGTCGACTACCGACTCGACTGACTGCTTATTGTGACGGCTGGCTGTGTGTGTGCACAAGTGTTCTGTTTGGTAATACTTTAGATCGCTGATCATTTCCTAGTTTAGGCCGCAGATACACGCAGTGATTTGCTCCAACAGTACGTGCTAAAAATTCCAACTTTATGGTGCGTCCACACGATATCGCACGCACTAGGAGCCGACGTTTCACCAAAAGATTAACCGTGTAACAGGTGCATTACAGCGAGTAGTACTGTTATCAGTTGTTGTAGCAACAATCTGATTGTATGATGCATCGATGTCATTCGATCGCATACCTTTCCTGTAAATTATATATTATTGAATCAGTCAACACTTCTAAAGATAAGATAGATTGAGTTATCGTGTTTGTTTGGCTTTCGTTTAAACACTTTTGCGGTATTAGTAGTTCCTGACACATCATACTTGCTAGTCGTTTGAGGACTGAGCCCGCGAAGATTACAGCCCACATACCATAGAGATGACGCCTGTGACCCAGGAGTGATATAGACTGAGTTTATGGATCTGTGAGTTAAAGCATTGAAGATATAAATAGTGAACTGTTTAGTGTAAACAAAAAACTTATTTTACACCATTTGACAAATTAAAGTGAAGATAGTGTAACTCTTGATACAAGGCCAACGATGATGACAAATAACACTTCAACACAAGTCACACTAGACAAAGAAAGTTTACTAGTCAAATGGTTATGCCTGGATTTGGGACCTTTCAATATGCTTGATCACAACGGCTTTCGAAATTATATTGAAGATGAAAACTACACCTTACCTTCTATGAAAACATTCTTTGAGGAAACAATTCCTATATATTATGATAAAGCAAGAAAAGAATTAAAGAAAACTTTGGATTCTATACTTCATGTGGCGATCACAATAGAAAGTTGGAGGTTAGGGGTGACGACTAGAATACGGGGTCGCAGTATGTGGACTGCGACAGTACATTTCATTTATCAAGGTGAATTCATCTCTCAAACTTTGTTCACAATAGAATCAAAAGTTAAAAGTGGTAAAAATATTGCCAATGTACTGAAAAAGATATTAAAAGACGAATGGGGGATTTTAGATAAAGTCGTCTGTTTTGTTACGAGTCATATTGAAAACTCTTTATGTAAAGCAGTGATAGAATGTTTCAAAATACCACACATGTGCTGTCAAGCTATTTCATTGAACACGGATATGCAGGAAGCTTTAAATTATTTGAAATTTGCTGAAATTGAGAAGAGGTACCAGAAACATAATTCACATGCGTCGAGGAAGAAGAAAAATGAACCTTTTTCATGGCATATACCGCATAACATGTTGAAAGAAATTAGTGAAAATAAAACAGGTGATTTCAATGACGATGAACGAAAAGAAATCGGTGAATGTGTTCAAATTTTAAAACCATTCGTAGATTTTACCAACAAAATGTCTAGTGAGCAATATCTTACCTTATCCCATATTATTCCCCTAACTGTTGGTCTGAAATTTAAATTAAACGAATGCTCTCCATCTACTAAACTGGGAACAAAATTCAAGGCGAAACTTGAGGCAGCAATAGATTTAAATTTCAGAATTGACGACAGCAAAAACATGATTGCAGAAAAGGCCACTTTCATGGATACAAGATTCAAAAAAGCTGGCTTTATGACAGAAGAAAAAGCTCATTCTGTGCAGCAGGATGTGGTAATGGAATTAAATGACAGTGTTAATTCACAGGGTCAAGGCACTTCTCAAAACATTTCAGAAGAAAAAACAACGGCTATTGATGCTGATAATCTCTTGGCTTATTTGGACCAAAAAGTAAAATATATAGCATGTGACGACACACTTTTGAATGCTGTCTTTACTGTAGAACAGTATGTAGATATGCCTTACATTCACCGTAGTGGTAACCCTTATCAATTCTGGGATAACTTCAAAGGCATTTCTCAGTACCATAGTGAATTGTATAACATGTCTCAAAAGTATGTATGTATACCCGCGACTACCATACCTGTTGAATCAGTTTCCGGTGAGTTTCTTTGGAATAAAACTGTTCCGGGTAGTCTAAATTATAATAAATGTAGGAATTTATTGGATCTTGATCGTATTGATGAAGTTATGTTTCTGCATAGTTATTATTCTAGAAATCCTGAATAATAGTATGGCTAGTATCTTCTTGTTTTATTTGACCATTTATCCTTTTTACAGTATTTCGTACTTCGTCTTCTTAATAGGAAACGTTTGTTACTTCATCGTCATTATCACCATTATCTTCCTGACCTTGCCCCATGTTACGTGTGTCTTTTCCGTGACGTGTTTTTTTCTTTCTGGGAATAAAGAACCTTTCCCCCCTCCCTTCTCCTGTCTCTCCTTCCTTTTCTTTCACGGAATTATTTACTCCTTTTTTGCTCATACCATACCTCACACAATCCATTCCTATATGGTTGTTTTTTTGGTCTTCCTCTGTCTCTCTAACCATCAACATTTTCATTCATCATTATTTTAGTCAGATGCGGTACATCACTAAACTTATCGTTCTCATCACAAGTATCATACCAAACGTCACCCAACAACATTCAACTTGTCAGTTCATCAAATAACAATATTATCAGAGATAAAAAGACAATGATGTAACTAAAGCAAAGTTTTGCATTAAAATGTTTTATTGTCACATAGTCCTTCAGTTACAGTTTGCAAACAAACGCATTGAGTCATAAAAGCACAGCCCCTACACATTAATGTTTATCACTATCTGTAAAGTATCCTAAGACTGTGAGTGTTTCATACATAATGGCTTATCATTGTACGAGTAGTTTTCCCACTAAATAAATTCGTGATACGCTAGCGCATTTTCTGTTTCCGGACTTGCTTGATAGAATGTGACTATATGAAAGTTGGGATATTATCCGCGATATAACGACAATGGAAAAGTCAAGAATGTATTAAAATATTAAAAAAAATGGGTTAAAGCTGTGTATGGTGCAGAATAATTAGAACATTGTAAGCCATTATTTAAAGCGCTAAAAATTCTTCCACTTCCATGCCTATATATTTTTGAGATTCGTAATCTCAAAAATATATAGGCATGGAAGTTGTAGAATGTTTATAAAAAGGTTTTCACACATGTTTCCATTGTATGAACACATTTCTAAAAGAGTGAAAAGCAGAAGCCCAAACAAATTACTTGCACCTAGAAAGAGACTTCATTTGTATAGCAGGAATTCCAATTGCATGGCGATTAAAATATTTAATAATTTACCCTCACGCATCAGAGTGCTGCCCACTAATAAAATCAGGAAAGCAAAATTTGCCTGGCTTTTAGACAACTGCTTTTATTCAGTTAATGAATTTTTAAATTATAAATTTTGACATTGTTTTTGTCATCCATTGTCTCGTATTGTTGTTTTTATTTTTATTTTTAAATCATTTAACATTGTATAACTAGTAAAGTTTGACATTCATTCATAAAAAAAATTGTGTTTATAAAACTTGACATTGTATAAAAAATCCCTGTTTCATATACACTAATTTATAATTAGCGAGAGCGGCGGTGGCCCAGTGCTGGCGGCTCCGACTTACGAACAGTAAGTCGTGGGTTCGAAATCAGACAGGAGTATTACTTTGTGTAATTTATTTCATCACCACTGCTCTCAAAACGGTGAAGGAAAACATCGTGAGGAAACCGGCATGTCCTAGAACCAAAAATTCGAAGATATGTGACATCTACCAATCCGCACTGGGCCTGCGTGCTGGATTATAGCCCATTCCCTCTCATTGAGAGGAGGCCGTGTCCCAGCAGTGGGAATATTATAGGCTGATGATGATGATAAATTTATAATTATATTAATGGGGACTTTGCATTGTTACGACACAGAGCTTTGTAAGTTAAGTTTAATATTTCTACACCGGCAACGGTAGTATAAGTGAAACTGTCTAATATTAAGATCTTAATGTACAATATACTCAGAAATAAATAAATATTATCTTATTGCATTGACTTGAGCTGAGTTGAAGTGCAGCCAGACACTGACCTGTAAATTGAAAAAAACGTAAGAAAATTTGATTTTCTTGGGCTAACCTAACGAAAAGCTTGTCCGAATTCAGTTGGAAGTCATAGTAGAAATGCAAACATTTTTGAAAGTGATTAGTGCTTGTCTCTTTATCTTTGGCAACATTTTTAGTGATTTTTAAGTACGACTTTTCATTTCAAGAAAAGAAAAATGGCAGATTTAACTTTATACAGCTTTATAAAGAAAGTTGAATACAGAAAACAGTTGAATCAACATTTTAACGTCAAAAAATCGTAAGAGCTTTATACACAGATTTCTCCAATCGAATGAGCACGACGGACTTGTTATTGTTGTACCCACTTTCTTAATGGTTCGGTACACTCAGACACGATATTTTATGGAAATTCAATCTTTTACGTGACATTTTTTATTCAGAATACTAAATTTCAATACTCTAGAGTTAAAAGAGATGTGGTTTGCATACAAAGTGATAGTTTTAAATCAAGACGTTAATCAAATTGTCAAAAATTCAATAACCTTTTTTATTGTGTAGTTTTTTGGGTTCCGTATTCAAAGGGTAAAAACGGGACCCTAGTACTAAGACTCCTCTGTCCGTCTGTACGTCTGTCTGTCACCAGGCTGTATCTCATGAACTGTGATAGCTAGACAGTTGAAATTTTCACAAGGGATGTATATATGTTGCCGCTATAACAAAAAATAGAATACAAATAATATTTAAGGCTCCCATACAACAAACATGATTTTTTGCTGTTTTGCCTTATGTTGTAAAGATAATGGTACGGATTCCTTCGTGCACGAGTCCAACTCGCACTTGGCCAGTTTTTTTGTAATACTTATTTACTAAAAAGGTAAAGTTTGTTTCCTTGATTTTGGGAGAAATATCTGAAACAAATCATCCGATTTCAAGAATTATCTTACTGCTATTGCTAACGCTTAACACGGAAGATGTTTCAAATAAAACGGTTACAAACACTTTGGAATAGTCAAGGAGTCATCAGTCAAAAAGGTAAAGCTGAAAAACCCCTTTGCAAAGCAGAAATTTTACCAATGTTTAGTCGCCTAGTACAAGGGTCAGTGGGTCATCCTAGGATTCTGATTAAATGTTTATTTCACTCTTCCATTATCGAACAACTAACGCATATTAAACGCCCAGAATTAAACACGTACAGAATGATAATAATTTGTTTATAGACAATTCAATTTATAGCAAGCACTCCCTACATACTTCCGGAATAGCGTCGTTCGCTATAACTGTACTACATTTATGTGAGCTCTAACGGAGCCCAGGGATTTCTATACAACGACTTGAAACAGAATAGATACTAGTGTTTCGATAGCTTAAGTCAAACCAATATATTTTTGACTTTTTCGCTATCGTTATCGTTTATAAAATGTTACTTTATCTAGGCCCTCAATATCCCACGTTCAGTAGTCAGACACACAGTCACTCAGAAAAAAAAAAAGATTTTCAATAAACTGTACAGGTAATCATAAACGTTTCTTAAAAAAATATGACGCCATGTTTCAGTGAGGTTTTAAAATAACATAATTGCAAAATCTGACAGGTTAGACTTGTACCGATAGCAGGTGGCTATTGCAAGTAGATTACGATTATGTTCGCGTCCCTGTCTATCATAACTATGTACTTTAATGTTAGTTATATTGTTTGTGGAGCTAACTCTATGGTAAAATGCAACAATAGCTCACAGCTGTCAAATAAGACACGAATAAAAAAGGATATCGAAAACCACGTGAATATTGGATTATGTAAAGATTATATAAAAAGAAAATTGACAATTTAAATATAATAACTTTAATTGTCGTTTCTTTGATTTTCAGGTAAGATTTATTATAAATATTTATTTAAAACAGAATAACAATTGTATGAGTAGTTAATTCTAAAATAAACTTTGATTTTCAGAGCAACATAATGGTTTTTTAATTGTAATTCCTGCAACGAATAAAAAAAAATCTTATAGCTACATATATTAAAATTTCTTTGCTCAGAAGGTAGTCCTTGCCCTCTAGCGCCCCAATTAAACTTGTCACACTATACCGACTCCCTCTATTCCTCGAGTAGTTTTTGTAAACCGGAAGTGGTTGCGATAAATTGGATCTAGTCGTTCACTAAACAAGGCTTCTACTTTGTGACGTCACAATCGGTTAGTTTATGGTGTTGTGTTCCTGTTGTTCCCTGGTGTAAGGGGAGATAAAATATATAATTTTTTGTACAGGGAATTGGAAAAGAAGGTTAAATCAATGTATAGATAGATAAGTATCTGTGGTATGTTATAAATAAGTTTTTATTTTTGTTCCGTTGGGATTAAGAGAAGCGAGTGTTTATTCCTGGAGGATTCAATCATATTTGATGGTATAGGAAGCTATGAGAACGTCGTACATATTGAATTCAGACTGTTGTGTATTTTTCCTACGCAATTTATAGTCTAAGATCCCTTAAAAAACGACCTTTACCGAGCTGGTTAATGGATGAAAAGTATTTTATATCAAATTAAATTTGTCAAAAAATATATTGCAAATGGGTTGTCTAAAAAAAATCAGTCCAGAATATGACTAATTAGCAATTTAAAATTTTTACATTTTTTAAATCATTTCTCTGGTTTGGTTAATAGACAAATTCCATACCAATTGAAAGTATGAAGCCTATTGAAGATATGCGAACGTTAGGTTAACCGATTAACCTAACGTTTGCATATTCTACAGGTTTCATACTTTCGATTTGTATGGAATTTGACTATTAGCTAAACCAGTGAAATGTTGAAAAAAGAAAATATTGTATTCTGGACTGAAATTTTTTAGACAACCCTTTGCAATATATTTTTTGACATATTTAATTTGATATAAAATACTTTTCATCTATTAACCAGCTCGGTGAAGGTCGTTCTTCAAGGGATCCTATTTGTAGGGGATGCCTTATAAGGACGTACACTGACTTTATTGGTAAGGTTCTTCAGGAAAGTTAGGGGCGTAGTACTCGAAACAGTCGCAACCGGCGTGCTTGTATAACCGACCCAGTTACAGGGTAATAGACAGTCTTTGGTAAGACTGGATGTTAGATCAACCTACACTGGACCTGCCTGGTGAAGTAAAGCCCGCTCCCTCTTTTAAAGACCAGGTGGCCTACCATGACGTCTTAAGGCCCTTCTAACCCTAAAATTTGCAACTCTATTTGTGGTGGTTCAAACTTCGTTTGAAATACTGTTAGAATAAAGTTCTAATCAGCTTGCACTACAAAGCGGTTGTTACGTCAGTCACTGCGGCCGAATAGTGCGAAATTAGTGGTTTTTTTGCGATTTACAAAAAATCGATTGATTGGACTAAAAAAATAAAACCATATAGAAACCATTTGATTTAGTTCAGTTAGTATGCAAAGTTTCAAGATCTAATTTGAAGTACTTTTGGAATACCTGCGGTTTATTGTTCGATTTGGAGGTAACTTTGGAATTTATTTCTATCGAGAAAAGTTTATGGAATCGTGTTTTCGTCACACATAAGACTTAGCACTAATCCTCAACTTTACCATATATTTATTTCAAAATTAATGCTGCAGTATTTTAGGCGTAACGGAGGATCATGTTAAGCCATTTGAGGCATATACATATGCCCTTAAAGCAGGATTGGTTTAATTTTATTCCAGTGTGGGAAAGAGATGGCGCTAGACGTCCTCTATAGCTTCGTCTCTTACTCACACTGAAACAAGATTAAAACGATCCTGCTTTAAGACGTCATGGTAGGCCACCTGTATATCAGCAGTAGGAATGTTTGAGGTTGAAGATACTTGTAATGCTTTGCTTTGCTTTGATATTTTAATTATTCTGACATAGTTTTTACCATACCATAATGCATGATTTTCAAATATAATAAAACAGTAACGAAAGAAAAACTGTACATTTAGAATTTTCGAGAAAAATAAGTGGCTTTTGTTAGAAAAACGTAACTGATGACAAAAAGTGACTTTTTAGAATTTTTGTCTGTTTATCTGTTTGTCTGTGTGTATGGTACGGCTTCACGCCAAAACTACTAAATAGATTGAATTGAAATTCAGCAAAAATGTTCTTTGTAAATCAAGGAAGGCTTTAGGCTACATATTATCACGCCGTATGTTATGGAAGGTAAGCTATATTGATTTTAATAGGTTTTGTTCGTAATTGAATGCACAAAATAATTGAATGCACAAAATGACATGTTATAAGCTATATTAGGTGACGCAGACGAAGTTGCGCGGGTCAGCTAGTTAGTAATAATTGTAATGCGCAGCTAGATTTTTCACACCATATTTGTACGCCTCCTGGCATATCATAGCGCTCGGTTCATCAAACATAAGATCTGTATTTTTTTACCTATGTTAACAAATAAATTATTATTTGATTTGATTTTTGATTTTTTATGACGAGTTGATTCACCAGTGTGACATTGATACTTTGAACTTTTTAAAAAACTACGAGAAAAGGTCACAGAAAATAATAACCATTAAAATATAATTGGATTTAAATTCAATTACGATAATTGAATCGTTTAATACCATCTAGCAGCCAACAAAGGATAAGGGGCCAAACTGACGCGTTCAAAGCGCAATCGTCTATTATAGCCCAGAATGAATAGGTTTTGTAGCCGATGCCGACGGCTTTTTTGCCACTGGTTGTTAGTGGCTGTCCTGGATAGTATTAAATTGGATAGGGGCATTTTTATTGGCATTATTTGAGGAGGTTAGCAACAAAAAGTGTCATTAACAGTTTTTTACTTTTTGAGTAAATTGAGAAAATAAATATTCAAGTTGATCTCAGCAATTTTTGTTGTTTTTATTAACCATTTATGTGTCAATTATTGTATAAAATTTAATGTATTATAAGGTTATCTTGCTGGTTTTGAAATTTGGAAAAAAAAACATATCAAATGACACCCTTTGATCCAATCAATCCAATTCATTTTTTTAGGGAAATAGTACCCGGTTTGAAACGACTAAACACTCTTCAAAAGTATTCCCAAAGAATGTGATTGAATAAAAATGTAACTTTTTGTTCCGGAAGCAGCAGTTCGGATCGATTTTTCTGTGAAACTAGTCACTTTTTGAACAAAATCTTTGGAGTTACAGATATAATTTACGTAAATGTCACTTATTGTTCCTAACCTCCTCATTTTTTTTGAATAATAAGTTGGATTTTAATAACTATTTCAGATTTATAAACACGTTTAGAAAAACTACGATATGCTATTATGATTTAGTGAATGAGTTCACTGTTTAATTTATAAATGATAAGCCATAGCCCGATGAAAAGTATGGAGGCTGTTAAAACATAAAGGAGACAAATTTCTTCTTCATTTCTTCTTATAAAGTTGTAGCTTTTACTGCAGTTGTTCCCATTAAACTGCATCCATATACACTTTCTTATCCACATTTTGATTATACTAAGACCCGTGGAGACAAGGAAAGCGTCCACACAAGATAATTGCGTTCCAACTAATGAAATTGTAAGTCTAAGGTGCACGGCGGCGGCGGTACCTTGTACTACCGTGTGGTACTTTATAGTGCCGTATTCTTTGTACTTACATGCATCATGATTTAATATTACATACGGCATACCACTGTTAAACCCACGATGGTTTGTGTGGTATGTTTAAGTTGTGCAAAATATTTGTAAACATGTATATTGATTAATAAAAAAAATATATA
The DNA here is from genome assembly GCA_905147715.2 of Xestia xanthographa. Taxonomy (NCBI): domain Eukaryota; kingdom Metazoa; phylum Arthropoda; class Insecta; order Lepidoptera; family Noctuidae; genus Xestia; species Xestia xanthographa. The sequence continues at coordinate 7,207,208 of LR990661.1, read as the reverse complement.
CTTAGTTGAGAAATAATTTAATTCAATATTCTGTTTATTAGGATGAAAAAAATCCAAATAGGCTGAATTTGGAATGTACCAAAAGAGACTGGTTGTCAGACTTTTGTCTTACAACCAGTCGCTTGTCAAGACTGGTAGTCAGACTTTCTAGCTTTTGACCACTCGTAACGACTGTCAAAGTTTTACTAACGCCAGCTGGGACCAACGGCTTAACGTGCCTTCCGAGCATTGAGCTATTACTACTACGTATAAAGAAGACAGCGCGAACAAAATCTGTGTGCAGTGCGGGGCGCGCGGGGGGCGGCTAACCCCGTATATATAGTGCTGTAGCGAGCACCACAGGATTCCCGCTAGTATTACTCGCATTCTCCAGAAGTCCGCAAACGCCTTAGGCGATTGGTTCCGGAAATGGAGAATCGAGGTCAATCCCGACAAGAGCCAGGCGGTACTTTTCTCAAGCCCCCGACAACTCTTCCCCGTTACCCCCAGTCCGATCACCATGCTTGGCAAGCCGATCCCTTGGGCGAAGCGAGCCAAGTACTTGGGTGTTATCCTAGACCGACGTCTTAACTTTAGTGAGCACATAAAGACGGTGCGTTCGCGTGCCGCCTTTGCTCTCGGTAGGCTTCACTACATTCTGAACGCACGTAGCAAATTGTCACTTAAGTGCAAATTGCGTATTTACACCGCGTGCATCAGGCCTATCATGACTTTCGCATGTCCCGTTTTTGCGCACACCAAACCCTACCATCTTCATAAGATGCAGACCCTCCAGAATAGGTTCTTGCGAAAGGCCACAGGTGCCCCACCTTACGTTAGGAATGAGCAACTCCATGTTGATCTCAAAATCCCCACCATGATGCAGTACATGAAACGTCTGACCAAGGGCTTTTTCGATTCAGCCGAAAAACACCCCAATCCGCTGATCTCCTCAGCAGCCAGTTATGCCCCCTCTAACATATCTAGGATTCGTAGACCCAGACTTACCCTTGTCACTCCCGATGACCCCATCACCCTTTATCAAGAGAGCTGTAGGGAAACGAGTACACTACGTAGGTACAAATACAAAAACCGATTTAAACCGCGAATCCGGTCCCGCCGGCGTGGACCCCCGCGACCCCCCATTAACGTCACTGCACGACCCCAGCCCGACATGCTCGATGAGCCAATTAATGATCCGACCCAGCCTGTTGTTGTCCCTTGCTGCCCTCTTGTCAATGACCCACTAAGCCGAGGCCCGAACCCCACAGGGGGTGCCCTTAGTGACGGTTCATTTAATGTGTAATTCCTGTTAGTTTGTAAGCCCTGGCTGGGGGCCTTAAAGTAATTTTTGGCCACCACAGGATTGTCCGGTTAAGCAGTCAAGCAATCGTCTAGAATTGCAACTGCGAGTGGTCCCTCCTAAAAAAAAAAAAAAAAAAAAAAAAAAAAAAAAAAAAAAAAAAAAAAAACACCACAGGATTGTCCGGTTAAGCAGTCAAGCGACCGTCTAGAGTTGCAACTGCGAGTGGACCCTCCTAAAAAAAAAAAAAAAACAAGCGACTGAGTGTACTGCGGCCGGCCGACCAGTAATTGAACAGAGCACAGATACTGTTCGCGCCGTCTTCTCTATATGTTATAGTAGTGATCGCTCAATGCTTCCCAGACACGGAGGAAATTCAGTATGTAATGGTGGTCACCCATCCACGTTAGGTAGGCTACATGGGATACGTCACTACTTTTAAATTAACGTTCAGAGACAAATCTACATGTAGGTATGAATACTTTATTAAACTAACTCCAGAGAAATTTCAACGTTTATGGTTGGCAGAATGGTAGGTACTAATTCTTATCATTAATCTTTAACTACTTTAAAGTTTAAAGTTAATGTGTCTTTTGTTAAGTTAAAGTACTATTTTTTTAATGTAGCATGTAAGTAGATTTTTAAACGAATGTGTAAGTTGCTAAGTTATAAAATACTTTCCTTCTTAAAGTTAGCTATTATAACTTAGGTCGCTTATCTAATGTTTTAAAAGTAAAGTTGGTAATTTAGCCAACTTTGTCGAGTGTTCTATTGCCCGTAGGTATAAAACTTTAAACATTTTAAAACTTTTTTATTCCTTCCATTATTCTTTTTTTGGATTATTTCAGCTCTTACATGTAATAATTTTTTCACTTCTCATGCTCTGAAAGTGCTTGTTTGTGCAGGATATAGGCTGCACAAAATCGAATTTTGTGCACAAGGGCATTAATGTATCTACTCATAAATGTATCTATATTAGGGCAAAGAAAATGAGCCATACAGCCAAACGTAATAAGAAGTTCATAGATAGAATTTGTTATTTTATAATATTTGCTTTAATTTATTTGCCTTATGTGTTTTTTAGAGTCGCTCCATGTAAAATACTGGTATTCAGCTGCATCCGGTAAAACTGGAAGCCGACCCCAACAAAGTTGGGAAAAGGCTAGGCAGATGATGATGTGTTTTTTAAGACATAAAAGACATAAATATTAAATTCAAGTACCTACGGTAGGTTATTTAAGAAAATTATTATAAAAAAAATATTTAATAGTAGGCTGTATAGGTCTGCAGCCCAAGTCTAATATCAATGTCGTAAGATTTCAAAAAAAGAAAGCGGTGGGAAACAGCTCTTGTTTTTGCGTGTTTATTAATTTCTTCAATTTATACTACTGTTTTATTTCCTCGCAATCGAAGTGAAAAGCAGAGTTTATAACTCGTCCACAATAGTACATTGTTACCCTAGGGGTGAAAGTAACTTATTTAGTCCCGAGACGGGGTTTGGTGCCCGAGCGAAGCGAGGGCGCTAATAGTTTGAGGGACTAATTTAGTCCCTCAAACTATACATATACCGCTAATAGTTTGAGGGACTAAATAGAGATGGGTCTAAAATTAATAAGCTGCTAAATTAACACTGCTAATTTTTTTTAGTATCAACACCTGTTCAATAAATTCTGAGATAGCTGTTAAATTTAGCAGTCACAACTCACAACAAAACAATAATGCTCTTGCTGGCTGGACAGTGCTCCCATCCGCACCAAACACGGACGCCGGATATATATTTGTCTCGCTTTATCCCATCCCTACTGCAGGCCGCAGGCAGACGCGACGGCAACAACAAAGAAAAGGACACACGACACACGTGTTCCGTATCCGTCTCTATTGAATTGTTTTCAACATTTAGCAACTACTAATTTTGTACATATTTAGTGTTCAGTGACAGTTAGAATGTTAAGGTCGAGTGTGTTAATTTAATTAACTGCTAAGTGCTAACTGCTGAATTTGGAAATAGTCTATTATAATATGTAACTAGTGTTAAATAATAATATAAATCTGTCTGTGGCTAAATTTAACAGTTGCTAAAAATAACTGCTAATTTTAACTGTTAATTATTTTTAGCATTAGCATTTAGCCGTGTTATTATTTTTTAACGTTTAAGCCCATCTCTCCGACTAAATAAGTCTTTAACCCGAGGTAAACACTGTGTGTGTGTTTATCGGCGGCGGCGACCTCTCGCGTCCGGCCCTGGTGCAAGCCATGGTCCGGAGCGAGACGGAATGGGACGCCGTCACCTCCTTCTGCGAAGCAGTAATGCTAGAGAAGGAGGTGGCGGAACGTGAGAGGGAGAGAACCTCTCAACGTCCCGGCCGCCGCGGCAGACGCCCCGGGCTTCCGGGGCAACCACGTGGTCACCGTAGACGTGGGCCTGTGGACGGTGGGCTATGGGCTAGCTCGCCGTCCGTCCGTCTCATGACGACAGGCCGTGTCGACGGCGCGTTCGTGTTCCACGCGCGCCTCAAAGAGAGTCAGCAAAAGGGAAGGGGTCCGTAGGGACCGATGCCTGCCGGGGTTGCGGGACTGTTCGAAAGAGATACCGTGGCCCCGGAACACAAAGGGCGATGAAGGAACATGGATGGGTTTTAGTCAGTAAAAGTCTGACACTCCCTCCTGCTCCGCCCAGAGCGGGAGGGGTTATTTGATGATTTCCCATACGAAAAAAAAAAAAAAAAAAAAGGTAAACACTGTGCTTTTCATTACGAATACAAGGAAAGTAAAAATAAAAACATTCAATCAACAAGTCAAGATCGGATTGCCGGTAACCCGCCTATTTTGCTTTTTTTTCTGTGGCCGGCCAGCTATTCAGCCAATATCTATTTTTCATTTTCATCATCGAAAAAATGGTAAATATTTTGCCGAAATCTATGTTATATTAAAGAAATAGTTGAAACTTACCTAATTATAATAAAGTTATTTAAAAAAAAGATATATTCTCTAATTAATACTTAATAAAAACATGAATCAACTCGAAAAAAACAAATGAAGGTCGGTTTGCCGCTTTCCCGCCTATTTGTTTTTTTTTTTGGTCAGCCAGCTATTCAGCCATTACCTATTTTTCATTTTCATCATCGAAAAAATGGTAAATATTTTGCCCAAATCTATGTTATTATAAAGAAATAGTTCAAACTTAATTATACCAAAGGTAAAAAAAATATTTAAAAAATATAAATCTTTAATTAATACTTAACTTTATGTTATTTCCATTTTACATCGTGGCTGTTTAAAAGGTTGGACATGGTTCAATAGAAAAATTAACAATTTTTTTTTTATAATTTGACAGCTGTCAGTTGAAAACGATTCTCCCTAGGGCTGAAAAGTATTACTTTCAACCCGCTCCTCAGGCAACTTCAGACCTACTTTCAGAGTATGAGTAATGAAAAAGAATCGTTTTCAACTGACAGCTGTCAAATTATTAAAAAAATGGTTCATTTTTCTATTGAACCATGTTCCAACTTTTTATACAGCCACGATGTAAAATGAGGGATTTTCTTTTTAGCTATTCCTTAGTCGCTGGATAGATGGCGCTAGGAGTAAGTATGATAATGCAAGGAACGGAACCTAAAAAAACTGATTTGAACAAAGCGGCGAAAATGTAGGTTATATTCGGAAGGATAAGCAAATAAAAGTGTCAGTCAACGAGAGTATGTGACGTGACACAATGTTTTTTTTTCAAGCGTTTTGGCTTTGGCACCACCTATCATAGTAAGTTCAACGCCATCTATAGAGTTCTTGGAAACTAAGTTTTTTTTTTAAAACCTCAAAAGGAAAACCTCTCATTGAAATAACAAAGTTAAGTATTAATTAAAGAATGTATATATTTTAAATATCTTTATTATAATTAAGTTTCAACTATTTCTTTAAAATAACATAGATTTGGGAAAAATATTTACCATTTTTCGATGATGAAAATGAAAAATAGGTATTGGCTGAATAGCTGGCCGGCCACAGAAAAAAAAAGCAAAATAGGTGGGAAAGCGGCAATAGGGTAGATGACACCATAAAACAATAATTCTAAGACACCTTTCTCTAAAAAAACACTTTATTTTGGGCCTGAAAACCCGATTTATTTTCAATTAATTGCCAAATTCGATTTTTAGTTGCTTTGAAATCAATAAATAGTCGAGTCATTGAGTTGAATAAACAGTGACGTCACAGTAGGCTATTGCCATACAAAGTCTATTAGAAAACCGCGTTTTGACAGCTCTTAAAAAGTATCTCAATTGATTGGTGTGTCATCTACCCCATTCGAATTCCGATCTTCATTAGTTTTTTCGAGTTGTATGTTTTTTTTTACTTTCCTTGTATTCGGAATGAAAAGCACAGTGTTTACCTCGGGTTAAAGACTTATTTAGTCCCTCGAACTATTAGCGCCCTCGTTTCGCTCGGGCACCAAACCCCGTCTCGGGACTAAATAAGTTACTTTCACCCCTAGGGTAACAATGTACTATTTATCCTCGACATTACTATCAGCCCTCGCCTTCGGCTCGGGCTGCTAAAAATCTCGGATAAAAATGGTTCGTTTTGTGCACTTGTTGTAAAATCTACTATACAATGATGCGATAAACGTTAATGTAGTTCCTAATTTGAAAAGGAGATAATGTCGTGAGAAAACAAATAGTATTATGTATTAAAGAATTTGTACTTGTGTATGTATTGACTGCATGAGGTCCTGAGTTCCATTCCCAGGTCGCGCAAAGTGTTATTGCGTTTTTCAATCAGAAATTTCTCAGTAGCAGCCACGTAGTCTGGATTTGTAGCCGGTTGATGTCAATAGGCTCGCCCCCTATTACATAGAACTTAAAAACTGACGAACTGTGGGTGTACTATTAGGTACGCCTCTGCCTAACCCTTCGGGGATTATAGGCGTGATGTTATATTATGTATTGAAAAAAGCTCTACTATTTTCTGTAATTTAGCACAAAGCTTTTTGTACTATCAGGCAGTTCTTCTAATATCTTTTGAAAAGTCTAATCAAAGAAAATTAATTGCATTTAAGTCTGTAAAACTCCTTTGTTACTAAAACCAATAGATAGTCGAAGTAAGTTAAAGTAATAGCTTTACCGTTTGAAAGTTATACAGACAGTACCTAACTTATGCAAAAAGTATATCTAGAAAAAGTTCTTCAATGCACTTTTTAGGGTTCTGTAGTCAAGTGAAACAAACCGCTAAACAATTGACTAGTGTATATTTGAATAACTGTGTGAGATATACCTAGATAACGTAAGTACCACGATCCGTATGAACACCAAGCGTGCCATTTTTTGACTACCTACTACGACGTCAAAAGCACTGTTTAGTTACTATACAAGCAAGTTACTATACAAAATAGAGTACGTTTTTAGGGTTCCGTAATCCTGGCAAGGAACCTTTATAGTTCCATCATGTCTGTCTGTCTGTCCTAGGGTTTGCTAAGAGGCCGTTACCACAGGAAAGCTGTAATTTTGTAAAAGTATGAATATCAATTATGCTAACAAAGACGTAAAATGAAATTTTGGGGAAAAAAAATTTTTAGGGTAGCTACATGTGAAGTGGGGATGTTTTTTTTTCGTCGTGTGGGATATCGTTGAATAGGTCTTTTAAAATGATTTAGGGGTTTTTAATACTATTTTTATATCTATTGCTCCATTTACAAAATATTAAACTTTAAAGTGTAAATTTTTGTTGCAGTCCCCTCCCCCTCTAAAAGCTTAACTGCTGGCTTGAATATCTGGAAAAATGATTTTCCAGGTCGGAATTTAAGCATAAAATGCTTAGTTTATCTAGGTATATCTATATCTGTGGTTGGCCCCATCAATAACAGATTAAGATGTCTGTATGTCTGTTTTTGGAATACTTCCCGTTACCAGCGCAAAAATATCTGTATTTTCCACCGTTTCACCTGTCTGCTGTTGAAAAAAATTGTGCATGTGTAAAACCATACAGAATGCGGAACCTTTCACTGTGCGTGACCCAACACACACTTGGCAGGTTTTTCTCTTAATCCCCGATAGTGTCTTAACAAAGTCGTTTAAAGTCTTTTGCTTACAAAACTTTTACCTTTTTTCTAAGAATGCAATTTACTTGGATTAATTGAGCGAAGTTTTTTGTTAGCTCAGTCCGTAGTCGGGACACTAGTGACGAATGGAGTGGGGAAGATTATAGAGTGGTGGGGTTTTGTTAAAGAAATAATTATGTTATATTAATCTTGGAACAGGAAAAGCGGAGTTTATAACGAAACAGCTGACCCACGTAACTTCGTCTGCGTCACATAAGAAAAAGAATAAAGAAAAAGCTCATAAAGGGAATTATTTTTGCGCCGTTTTTGCAACCTACCTACTACCACCTACCTACTATCTACCTACCTACTATCTACCTAGCTACTACCTACCCACCTACCTGCTACCTACTACGATGATGATGGTAGAATGGTGAAAATTTAGGTGCCGAATCATAAAAAAAAAATGTTAACGTCGGATTTTCAGACCTACTGAATATACACACAAAATTTCATAACAATGGGTCAAGCCGTTTCGGAGGAGTCTTGTTACAAACACTGTGACATGAGAATTTTATATATTAGAAGATGAAATAGTTTTAGAAGTCAATGCCATAAAATATTATTACCCGTTTGCAGTACCACTGGATGGCCGTAGTAAGTTCATTTGTTGTATTTTTTTAGTAGCATTTATTGTAATGGTAGTGTACCTTCAAGTTATTTATTTAAAAGGCATTCACTTCAAACCATTGCGTATTGTAATTATCATTATAAAATCAAGTGTGCTCTTATCAACTATTATCTCAAGACTTCTTGTTTTACCGAGTTCACTGACGGTCAACCACTTTTCAACCTTATGTTCTAAGTAATAACACAGTAGTATTATGATACAGTATTCCGACTTCATAGAAACGGACGAAACGCGAGCTATACCTACGCGCCTCGATCTAAGGGTGCACTTGGGGCGCAGACAGTCACGGCTGTACCGCAGTGTCGAACGGACGCACAGTGTGTAATTTCGCCTCAAAAGCGGACATCCTCTTTTTATAGCGGATTCCGATGGATATAACTGTTATACAGTATAATATGAAATACCAATTTAAATATATTACTTAATTTTAAAGTTACAATAGTTTTTTTGGAAGGTCAATTAACTTTGTCAAAATCTTTTTTTGTAGATATTTCCTAAAATAACAAACGCTCACGTTATTTAAAATTAACCATGAATTGAAAATTGTATATATAATGTCGTGTATAAATTACAAGTCTTTACTTTCCCTGGAACGCGAGTTAAAAATTTATTTTGAAATATTAGAAAATAAATTATATAAAATTTTCTATATGACATTAGCATTTTTTTTTACCAACGAAAAACACTCTAGTTATGTAACTTCTTATAGTAAAAAAATGGAACATTTTAGTACAGGACTTCAGAGTTATAACGTTTCTAAGTTTTTCATTAATTTCTATGGAAATAGGGTTGTCAAGCATGAGTTTACTATAAATAAGTAAACTCATGGAAAAATGTATGTTATTGAAAAATCACACAATATCTACTAAGTAATAAATTTTCTAAACACGTTTTTAATATTGAACCTCCTCAAGATAATTTTTGAGTTTTAGTTTTTTTTTTTTTTTTGTTTTTGAGTTTCACATCAGCCGACGCGCAATGCTGCAATCACACACATTATCGAGAGACTATCACTTTGATTTATACCACATAAATAAATATAAGAAGCCTTAAGTATTTTTTATTGAAATTGAAAAGAAGTCGGATGGAAACAAATAAAAGGAAACCATCAGGAGGTTCCTGGACACAGATGCAAAGGACTCACCGAATCATTTATATCCATTATCAATCCCCTTATATCCAAGAAATAGGTAAATAACCTAATGATAAGTTTTTATAGTATAAAAATAAGATATAGATACAGACATAATATTTTAGGAGTTTTAAGAGATCTTTTCTTTAACTTCTATCATCTACAAAACCTTAAAAAAAAAATAACGACCATCACTGAAATAAACCATCGACTTGAGTGACAACCCTAACTTAAAATTTTAAAATTTAATATCTCCGAAGTCCTATGTTTAAAACATTTAGTTTTTTTTGTCGAAGTAATAGTTACATCAACTAATAATTTGGCATTTAAAAAAAATGCTAATAATGCAGGACATGTCAGAAAAAAAATATGAACTAAATAACAAAAAAAAAATGTTTTCGCCCAAACCAGACGAGATTTTTTAACTTTTTTAATATTAATAGGTGCCTAAAATATGTTTAAATCATAACCAAAAATACCCAATGGAAAAAACGATTACATACGGAAATAAAATGTTTCTATGGTTTTTATGGACTTTTTTCGATTTTTAAAATTTCTTGACTACTATAATAGATAATGACACCGGAGTTTTACTAGTAGATTTGTTCGATTAATACCTTTCTAAATAGCATATAAAACGAGCATGTCCGCTTTTGAGGCGAAATTATACACTGTGGGACGGTGTGTTGTTTTTTTAACATTATTGTTAAAAAAACAACACACCGCGCGATTTTTTCTCTAAAAATCAGTTAATATGACGAGTAGGAAATATTGTGCTGTTTTTGGTTGTATGAATTCGTCAATAACGCATCCAGACATAAGTTTTTTTAAATTACCTGGAAACTCTGAAAGGTAAGACTATAAAATAATTTTACTTACTAGTAGGTAGGTACATAATGTGTGTCTTTTTAATGGATAAGTATTTCCTTTTATCTCACGAAAAAAAAGGTGTTTGGATTAATAAATAAAGCGAATAGAGTAACGGAAAGTTATTGAGACGAGTGAAATAGGTAGTTATATGCGGTTCTGAATGAATCATGATACGGTAGGTACCTACCTACTTACGCTTGTGTTAAAACTTCGGTGCCTATACTTTAAAATTTAACAATAAAGCATTTCGTACGACTCAGTCGAGGCGCAAATATTTTTCGGTCGCAAATTTATAAGCCCGATTTGTTTTTCGAACAAAAACATGTTTTTTTAATTAAATCTACCAATAAAAAAACAACACGCATTTTTATTGAACACTTCCTATTCAATATACAAAGTATTTAATTTATTTATATAAAAAGGATATTTACAATCACAAAACTAAATAGAAACAGAAAGTAGGCAAATGTAATTAAAATGCTGGAGACGGGCAGCCCTAACGCATGTTTACGTACCGCGCGGCTGTAGGCTTTTATTTCTATCATGCGGCCGAGTTACACTACTGTATCATAATATTACCGTGGTAATAAGGTTGAAAAGCGATCGACCCTCAGTGAACTCGGTAGTACCTACAACACGTGCAAATCTTTACTTACTAATATTATATGCGAAAGTAAGTTTATTTGTTACCTTTGTACGCCTAAACCACTAAACCGATCATCCTAAAATTTTGCATATACGTTGTCAAGTGTACAGACACGGAAATACCAACTTTCATCCCAAAAAAAAGTACTAATCCCGAAGAAAACAACAGAAACGCTTTTATGATATATGCATGTGTTTAAATCGATATCTGTATATTCACTTTTTCGATCAAAATATTTCAAAGTTAAACCAAAAATACTGACTTGCACTCAAATTATGCACACTAAATAAATCGAATTCGATATACTGTTTAATGGTTTTCAACCGACTTCCAAAAAGAGGAGGTTCTTTTTTTTTTTTTTGTTTTTGTTACCTCAGAACTTTCGACTGGGTGAACCGATTTGGATGATTCTTTTTTTATTTGAAAGCTGGTGCTTTCTGTGTGGTTCCATTTCAATTTTGTGAACATTTGATGCTGATCTGCGGAGATATACGATGGAACTCTTCAAAAATATACGGCAAAGGTGCCGTGAATGTTGCAATCGCTTGGATGTTTATTGTATATACAACATCATGATGTAACATCACGCCTGTATGCTCTAAGGGGGTACGCAGATGTGTACAATACACCCAGATTTCGACAGTTCGTTCGTGTTCCGCGCGCGCCTCAAAGAGATGTCAGCAAAAGGGACTGTTCTAAGGAGATACTGCGGCCCTGGAACACAAAGGGCTAAGAGAAGGAACATCGATAGGTTTTAGTCAGTAAAAGTCTGACACTCCCTTCCACTCCGCCCAGAGCGGGAGGGGTAATTTGATGATTTCCCATCCGAAAAAAAAAGGAATGTTAAGTTCCATATGTTGGGGATACGCCGATTCATCATCAGCCTATTAATGTTCCCACTGCTGCGACACAGGCCTCCTCTCTGTGAGAGGGAATGGGCTATAATCCACCACGCGGGCCCACGGATTGGTAGATGTCACATGTCTTCGAATTTTTTGGTTCTAGGACATGCCGGTTTCCTCACGATGTTTTCCTTCACCGTTTTAAGAGCAGTGGTGATGAAATAAATTACACAAAGTAATGCGCCTGCCTGGGTTCGAACCCACGACTTCAGTGACAAAAAAATATCAATCAAACAAAAGTCACCGACTTCTGAAGCTAAAGTTATTTTTCACATTTTTGTATTTTTGAAGTCGGTATTATTTTTTGCAAAAAAGTTTTTTTACATGATGACATAGTGTTTGTTAAGTAATATTTTTATCAAAATAAAAGTAGGTAACTACTGATGTTATTACATTTTTAACTGTTTGTTTTTTAACTACTATGTTCAATAGTTTATTTTTGATAAACAATTAGTTTCTTTGTTTTATAAATCATATATCCGATGTACGAACCACATTTTTGGTGCGAATTCGATAAAAAAGGTCATCTCGTTTTGTGTTATTTTTTTGTTTTTTTTGCAGTACATGTTTAGTTAATCAATTTGTTTTTTTGCACAGCATTCATTTTTCTGGTATGCATTCAGTTAATTAATGGAGTTTCCTAGTTTGCTGAATAAATATACAGATGTGCATTTAAAACTATCCCTTATGATAATAGATGGCGCCAAGTGTCTATAAAATCATGATTGAATGAAGGTTTTTCGGATTTTATCTGACACCAGATGTCACTACGTAGACGTCTGGTATAGACAACTGTCAAATTGTACTGAATTGTATGCTAGTGAAACTTTTTACCAAAATGTTTATCGTATTTGCACTGTTTTACAATATAAATATGGATTACGGACAAAAAAAATTGGGTGAACTAAAGATTAAGCTTCTTAGTACTGCAAAAGTCAGTAGTACAAGGAAAAACTTAATGAAAGATAACTTATGCGGCACAACATTGAGGCATTTTATTAATGACTAGCTGTTGCCCACGGCTTCGCCCGCGTGAAGTTCGGTAACTGTCCCACTGGATCATACTAAAGGGATAATAGTGTCCTCCATGTTAATCCAGGTTATAAACTATCTATGTGCCACATTTCATAATCATCACAATTATTATTATCACAATCACCATCACTATCACAACCGCCATCATTATCACAATCACTATCACTATCACAATCACCATCACAATCCCCATCACTATCGCTATCACAATCACTATCACAATCACCATCACCATCACAATCACCATCAAAATAACTACCACAATCACCATCATCGTTATCACAATAATTATCATCGTAATCACAGTCATTATCACACTCACCATCACTATCTAAATGACCATCACAATCACCATCACAATCACCATCAAATCACTATCACAATCACCATCACAATCACCATCACAATCACCATCACAATCACCATTACAATCACCATCACAATCACTGCCACTTTTACAATCACCATCACAATCACCATCAAAATCACCATCACAATCACCATCACCATCACAATCACAATCACCATCACCATCACCATCACAATCACAATCACCATCACAATCACCATCACAATCACAATCACCATCACAATCACCATCACAATCACCATCACAATCACCATCACAATCACCATCACAATCACCATCACAATCACCATCACAATCACCATCACAATCACCATCACAATCACCATCACAATCACCATCATAATCACCATCACAATCACCATCACAATCACCATCACAATCACCATCACAATCACCATCACAATTACCATCACAATCACCATCACAATCACCATCACAATCAACATCACAATCACCATCACAATCACCATCACAATCACCATCACAATCACCATCACAATCACCATCACAATCACCATCACAATCACCATCACAATCACCATCACAATCACCATCACAATCACCATCACAATCACCATCACAATCACCATCACAATCACCATCACAATCACCATCACAATCACCATCACAATCACCATCACAATCACCATCACAATCACCATCACAATCACCATCACAATCACCATCACAATCACCATCACAATCACCATCACAATCACCATCACAATCACCATCACAATCACCATCACAATCACCATCACAATCACCATCACAATCACCATCACAATCACCATCACAATCACCATCACAATCACCATCACAATCACCATCACAATCACCATCACAATCACCATCACAATCACCATCACAATCACCATCACAATCACCATCACAATCACCATCACAATCACCATCACAATCACCATCACAATCACCATCACAATCACCATCACAATCACCATCACAATCACCATCACAATCACCATCACAATCACCATCACAATCACAATCACCATCACAATCACCATCACAATCAACATCACAATGACCATCACAATCACCATCACAATCAACATCACAATCACCATCACAATTACCATCACAATCACCATCACAATAACCATCGCTATCACCATCACAATCACCACCACTCTTATAATAACTATCACAATCATCATCACAATCACAATCGCTATCATCATTATCACAATCACTATCATCGTAATCACCACCATTATCACCGTATTCACAATCATCATCATCACAATCTCCATCCTCGTCATCACAATCATTATAATCGTAATCACAATCATTATCATCGTAATCACAATCACTATCATCTTAATCACAATCATCATGATCACAATCGCCATCATTATCACAGTCACCAATACTATCACAATCAAAATCACAATCACCATCACCATCACAATCACCATCACAATCACTACCCTCGTTATCACAATCATTATCATAGTAATCACAATAATATTATTCGTAATAATATATCATTATTACAATCACCATCACTGTCACAATCACAATCACCATCACCATCGCTATCACCATCACAATCACTGCCACTTTTACAATCACCATCACAATCACCATCAAAATCACTATCACAATCACCATCATCGTTATCACAATCATTATCATCACAATCTCCGTCCTCGTTATCACAACCATCGCTATCACCATCACAATCACCGACACTACACAATCACCGTCACTGTCACAATCACCATTACAATCACAATCACTATCACAATCACCATCATCGTTATCACACTTATTATCATTGTAATCACAATCATTATCATCGTTATCACAATCATCATTATCACAATCATCATCATCGTAATCACAATCATTATCATTGTAATCAAAATCATCATCATCACAATCATCGTCATCATTATCACAATCATCATCATCGTAATCAGAATCATTATCATCTGGATCTCAAAATAAATGCCATTTTCGTAATCAGCACCCCTGATAATCTCGGTATCGACACCCATATTGATTTTTAGACATTTCAACCCCATCGCACCCCAACAGGGAATGGTAGTATTTCAGGTCTGCCACATTAAATCTTAAAATCGTTGTTTTTGTAATACACCCGACCCAATTCACCATAAAAACAATACCTATGTTGAATTTCAGGCTTTGTCACCCCATTTCCCCCTTTAGGGGTTGAATTCTGAAAAAAAACTGAATCACAAACGTTAACTCATTTATCGATAGGAGTACTCCTGTTAAGTTTCGAATAAAGTAGTCTAACTAATCTTATTTCCCCACGTAATCTTTGGACTCCCGTTCCAACCCCTAAGAGGGTGAATTTTGAAAAATTCTTTCTTAATGCACCCCTAAACCTCATAAAGAACCTTTGTGCCAAATTTGGAATCTCTAGACTAAGCGGTTTGGGCTGTGCATTGATTTTTAAACTTTGCCACCCCATTTCCCCCTCTTAGGGGTTGAATTCTGAAACAACCTGAAACCCGTTTCTACTCATTTATCAATAGGAGCACTCCTGTGAAGTTTCGAATAAAATAGTCTAACTAATCTTGTTTTACCCATACAAACTTTGGATTCCCGTTTAACCCCCTTAGGGGTTGAATTTTGAAAAATCCTTTCTTAGTGCACCCCTAGACTACATAAGGAACCTACTTGCCAAATTTGGAATCTCTAGACTCAGCAGTTTGGGCTGTGCATTGATTTTTATACTTTGCCACCCCATTTCCCCCTCTTAGGGGTTGAATTCTGAAAAAACCTGAAACCCGTTTCTACTCGTTTATCAATAGAAGCACTCCTGTGAAGTTTCGAATAAAATAGTCAAACTAATCTTGTTTCCCCATACAAACTTTGGAGCCCCGTTTAACCCCCTTAGGGGGTGAATTTTATAAAATCCTTTCTTAGTGCACCCCTAGACCACATAAGGAACC
Organism: Xestia xanthographa; assembly: GCA_905147715.2. NCBI lineage: Eukaryota > Metazoa > Arthropoda > Insecta > Lepidoptera > Noctuidae > Xestia > Xestia xanthographa. Next base: position 7,191,304 of record LR990661.1, on the reverse strand, counting down.
TACTTGCCAAATTTGGAATCTGTAGACCCAGCGGTTTGGGCTGTGCGTTGATAGATGAGTCAGTCAGTCAGTCAGTCAGTCAGTCAGTCAGTCAGTCAGTCAATCAGTCAGTCAGTCAGTCAGTCAGTTTCTTCTTTTATATATTTAGATTTAAAAGATAATTCAATGAAAAAATAATCGTAAACTACAAGAAACTCGTGTATTGATGTTTAGACCTTACGCCAGTGCTGCCACCTTGTCGTTTTTTCAATTTGGAAAACCCTCAATAAATGATTACAAGCAGAGTACTACCCTAACTGATTGTCAAATTCTAAATTAACGCGAGCAAACCACGACAAAAGCCAATTAATTATAATTTGTACACAACCTATTTCCAAAGGTCATCCTACACAATTGAAAATTCAGTCTATTCGCACCTACTCAATACATAAGGAACAATCAATTAATCAATCAACAGATAAACTAATAGCACAGTTAAATTCGTATCAATTCACTCAATCGAATTAGTAGCTATATACAATTCCCAACACTGCCTTATACAATTCCCATTCCATATCAAACCTTAACATAAGGAAGTAAGAGTCAATTCAGCTTGTAAGTACATCTAAGGCTGTGAACACAAAGAGGCCACCACTTTTAAACGACGACCTTACCATCGTCTTTGTAATTTTCAGTCGAGTTTCAGCTGTTTAAGGTATTTAAGGTGGAGATAATTTTGAATGGGGATTTAAATGTATTATTGTGAGGTTTTTGTTGACAAAAAAAGTGTCGTTTTATGAACGTATCAGTCGTTTGTTTTATTGAGGAAGTCGTGAAAGTTGAATAAGGAAAATAATTTTTGGCTGTAATATAGACGAATCTTGTCAGTTGCATTGTGATAGTGGATAATGAGTATTTTAACTTGTGTAACTTAAACACAATGCATTAGGTATTTTAATTAATTAGACCAATTACAGACCTTTTTCGAGTCGGTTAGTCAGAAAGATGAAGGCTTTGGTTCCCATTAAGGTCCATCGAGAAAAACCGACGAGAAACAACACTATAGACACTGATTTAGTTAAATTAAAAAATAAAATATTATTACATTATTTCCTCGCGAATTGGCGAGAAGATGCACACTATAGAGAGAAGTGGAAGTATTGGGAAAGGCTGCCATTTTCCCAGGAGTGGGATTTCGGGTGTCGAACTTATCATGTCATCCGTACACAAAACGAGACGGGTGACATTTCTTTTAGCTTTTGTTGCATGAACACAAAGCTGATTCTGACACAGTATTTTACACAACTTGATTGAGCACCACACCCAGCCAGGAGCAAGCCTGACCCGGACAAGCCGGATACACCAGGGGGCACGATTTTGTAAGGAAAGACATGCTCTGGGATGGGAGAGGAAGCCCGACCAAACGCAGCCAGTCGGGCAGAATCAGCCGACTGCATAGTCGGCTAGGCTGCATAGCCTAGAGCCAATATAGGAATAGTGGTAAAGACAGGTACAATTCATAGGGATGAGCATTGGTGTTTTGACCTTCGTTTGATTGGTCTCTTCTATCATTGGAGAATCATATTCGTTTCTGGTGGTTGGGATTCCTCTCGTTTTTGATCGTCTTATGTAACGAAATTATGTTTGCGTATATGTTTCATCGTCAGTAGTATAGTATTTGACACAACTTGCCTAAACGACTAAAATACTTCTTAGTTTTAGCCTTTATTCTACAACACTTACCTTAAAATAGCAGTGAGTACAAAATCAAGTTACTTACGCTAACAATAATTAAAGTAAACGTCTTCGTCACAACTCGGAACCACTCGGCTCCCTTCGGCTCTCATCGTCTGCAAGATAACGAGCGTTTAATTGACAATAATGATCGTGGAATAAAGAATCTTCTTGGTGAAGAAAATTGCAATGAGGATGGAAGGCATTGAGAGGTTTTCCTTTTGAGGTTTTAAAAAAAATCTTAGTTTCCAAGAACTCTATAGATGGCGTTGAACTTACTATGATAGTTGGTGCCAAAGCCAAAACGCTTGAAAAAAAGAACATTGTGTCACGTCACATACTCTCGTTGACTGACACTTTCATTTGCTTAACCTTCCGAATATAACCTACATTTCTCGCGCTTTGTTAAAATCAGTTTTTTTAGGTTCCGTTCCTTGCATTATCATACTCACTCCTAGCGCCATCTATCCAGCGACTAGGGAAGAGCTAAAAAGAAAATCCCTCATTATAACTTTATCATAGTTACACCTTTTTTCTTCCAGTCTCCTCTGTAAATCGTCACGCTATCATTTACTCATTTATAGGGTTCCGTACCTCAAAAGGTAAAAAAAGAAACCCTTGTAAGATCACTTTCTTGTCCGTCTGTCCGTCTGTCACCACCAATTTTCTCAAGAACGGGTGGTCCTAGCAAGTTGAAATTAATACCAGATACTGAAATCTATATAGTCGCTATTAGGTGTATAAAAATCAAGGTCCTGAGTCAACAAGATAAAAAGATATGGGCAAAGTTAAAAGTTAAAAGTTAAAGTTGGGTAAAGTTTAAGTAAGGAAGTAAGTATTACCAAAATTTACCTTAATTTACAACTTTTTTCACTTTTCCCTTTACTTGTGCTAAAATACCTTGCTTATAACCAAAATTGGAAATTCTAGGTCTACGGAAGTACCCAATAGGTTTTGGGTCGAAAACCTATATATCTAGTTCCCGTTGACCACGAAATTTGGCGAGAAGCAATGTCTTACAGCACATGTAAAGGGAAAAATCTGAAAACCGTGAATATGTGGTTTATTAACAAAAAAAAGAGATTTTACTATTACAAACTTATAATTTGCGGTTGGTGCAATAGCCGTTTCTAGGGATCGAACAGCAAAGTTAAGTTTGTCCTTTAAAAAGTTTGTATGGAACCTTTGGTGCGCGGGTCTGACTCGCTCTTGGCCAGTTCTTCTATCATATCATTCCTCGCACAATCCATCTGTCGTTTCCTTGGTTTTCCTCTTCCTTTCTATACATCAACATTTATACAAAGTGCATTACATTTATACAAACATTTGTACAAAGTGTACATTTATACAAACATTTGTACAAAGACCTCATCACGAAGCCGTCGACCAAGCATTCTGTTCATCAAACTAAGTAACTTTACGCAAAAATTATTACTGGGAAACGACTTTTTTTTTTGGGTGAAAAATCATGTTTTGTGGTAGAACTCAATGCATCGCACTCAAAACATTGTGCTGATGGATGGATTGAATAGTACGGGGGTCATGGAGGTGTTTAAAGTAAAAATCTTCCATTAAAAACTTAATTTAAATAAAAACTTGTCAAAAAGCTGGAACTTTGACCCCCAACATCTCCGTAACTAGATGGTTCCCAGGTATGGTGTAGAGCAAAAAAGTGATCGCAATGACGGGGAGTCTTGGGGGAGTGCCTTTCAGCTTCGTTAAGAGGTGTTTTACACCCTTTATTCATCACTTAAGTTTAGTCTGCACAAAAACGTTCAAAATAAATCCCGATGTTATATTTGATATCAAAATGAAAATGTTGACCGTGTTAATCTAAGAAGAGAGTAGATACTGTATTTATCTTCCCCTCAAGCCATAAAGATCGTCCGAGGGAAGTGGGTTTCTATGAAGTTATATTAGTATTTTATGAAGCCAATGTTTACGAGACGGTTTAATAAAGAATGCCTTAGTTCTTAGTACACTTATGTTCCGTATGAGGATATAAAAGTGGAGCTAGCTTATTGAAGACATTGCTTTAGAGTGTATAGTCTAAATATATAAAAGAAGAAACTGACTGACTGACTGACTGACTGACTGACTCATCTATCAACGCACAGCCCAAACCGCTGGGTCTACAGATTCCAAATTTGGCAAGTAGGTTCCTTATGTGGTCTAGGGGTGCACTAAGAAAGGATTTTTCAAAATTCACCCCCTAAGGGGGTTAAACGGGGCTCCAAAGTTTGTATGGGGAAACAAGATTAATTAGACTATTTTATTCGAAACTTCACAGGAGTGCTCCTATTGATAAATGAGTAGAAACGGGTTTCAGGTTTTTTCAGATTTCAACCCCTAAGAGGGGGAAATGGGGTGGCAAAGTATAAAAATCAATTCACAGCCCAAACCGCTGGGTCTACAGATTCCAAATTTGGCAAGTAGGTTCCTTATGTGGTCTAGGGGTGCACTAAGAAAGGATTTATCAAAATTCACCCCCTAAGGGGGTTAAACGGGGCTCCAAGGTTGTATGGGGAAACACGATTAGTTACACTATTTTATTCGAAACTTCACAGGAGTGCTCCTATTGATAAATGAGTAGAAACGGGTTTCAGGTTTTTTCAGAATTCTAAAAAAAAAAAAAAAAAAAAATTCAACCCCTAAAAGGGGGAAATGGGGTGGCCAAGTATAAAAATCAATGCACAGCCCAAACCGCTGAGTTTAGAGATTCCAAATTTGGCACATAACTTCTTTATGAAGTTTAGGGGTGCATTTAGAAATAACTTTTCAAAATTCACCCCATAAAGGGTTGAAACGGGGGTCCAAAGATTACATGGGGAAATAAGGTAAGTTAGACTACTTTATCTAAATTAACAGGGGTACTATTATCGACAAATGAGTTAACATTTGTGTTTCAGGTTTTTTCAGAATTCAACCCCTAAAGGGGGAAATGGGTAACAAAGTCTGAAAATCAACATAGGTATTGTTTTTATGGTGTATCGGGTCGGGTGTATTTCAAAAACAACGATTTTAAGATTAAATGTGGCGGACCTGAAATACCATCATCCCCAGCTGTAACGTTGGGGTGCGATGGGGTTGAAATGTCTAAAAATCAATATGGGTGTTGATACCGAGATTATCACGGGTGCTGATTACGAATATGGCATTTATTTTGAGATCCAGAAGATGGTGGATTCGACTTCTACATACAGGTTACTGTTGATTTATTGTGATGATTGTGATAATGATGATGATGATTGTGATGATAATGATTGTGATTAGGAAGATAATGATTGTGATTACGATGATGATGATTGTGATAACGAAGATGATGATTGTGATAATGATGTTGATTACGATGATAATGATTGTGATTACGATGATGATTGTGATAATGATGATTGTGATTAAGATGATTATGATTGTGATAACGATGATGGTGATTGTGATAGTGATTTTGATGGTGATGGTGATTGTGATTAAGATGAAAATGATTAAGATTACGATGATAATGATCGTGATTACGATGATAATGATTGTGATGACGGGGATGGAGATTGTGATGATGACGATTGTGATTACGATGATAATGGTTATGATTACGATGATAATGATTGTTAAAATGATGATAGTGATTGTGATGGTGATTGTGATTGTGATGGTGATTGTGATGGTGATTGTGATGGTGATTGTGATGGTGATTGCGATGGAGATTGTGATGGTGATTGTGATGGTGATGGTGATGGTGATGGTGATTGTGATAGTGATGGTGATTGTGATGGTGATGGTGATGGTGATTTTGATAGTGACGGTGATTGTTATGGTGATAGCGATGGTGATGTGGATTGTGATGGTAATTGTGATGGTGATGGAGATTGTGGTGGTGATTGTGATGGTGATTGTGATTGTGATGGTGATTGTGTTAATGATTGTGTTTACGATGATAATGGTTTTGATAACGATGATGGTGGTTGTGATAGTAATTTTGATGGTGATGGTGATTGTGATGGTGATTGTGATTGTGATGGTGATTGTGATGGTGATTGTGGTGGTGATGGTGATTGTTATTGTGATGGTGATTTTGATAGAGATGGAGATTGTGATGGTGACGGTGATTTTGATAGTGACGGTGATTGTTATGGTGATAGCGATGGTGAGGTGGATTGTGATAGTAATTGTGATGCTGGTGGAGATTGTTGTCGTGATTGTGATGGTGATTGTGATGGTGATTGTGATGGTGATTGTGATTTTGATGGTTATTGTGATTGTGATAGTGATGGTGATTGTGTTAATGATTGTGTTTACGATGATAATGGTTTTGATAACGATGATGGTGATTGTGATAGTGATAATGATGGTGGTTGTGATAGTGTTGGTGATTGTGATGGTGGTTGTGATAATGATGGTGACTGTGATAGTGATGTTGATTTTGATAATGATTGTGATAATGATGGTGGTTGTGATAGTTATGGTGATTGTGATAATGTTTGTGATAATGATGGTGGTTGTGATAGTGATAGTGATGGTGATTGTGATGATAATAATAAATTGTGATGATTATGAAATTTGGCACATAGGTAGTTTATAACCTGGATTAACATGTAGGACACTATTTATTCCTTTAGTATGATTCAGTGGGACAGTTACCGAACTGCACGCGGGCGAAGCCGCGGGCAACAGCTAGTATGTTATAAAAGAAAGGCTTGCAGCGTTGCAAATCAAACTTATAGCGTAGCATACAAAGTGCGTAGTACTTCGCAAAACTTTTTTGTTATGCTACGCCGTAGCAGATTGACGTACCGTTAAATTTTGGTACCGAGTATAATTTTAGCGCTGCGCTTACCTTGTATCATACTAAACCGTAGCAGATGATGTGCCATAGTAAAATTATATTTAAGCAACAGCATTATGTAAGAAATTAATTAACTATCATTTATTTAATTTAATTTATTTTTTATGACTTCATTTTCATTGTTAGGATACCACATATGGGAAGAGCGAAACAGCCCCGACACAAGTATTATTGTAACTTACTGGGGCTGCCTCAATTTATGTATGACACAATGTTTGAGAAGTAATAAATATTTTTGTATTTTTTTTTTGTAGCGTAGCACACCGAGCATGAAGCGTAATGCTTGCCATGTATAGTCCTACGCCGTAGCAACTGATAAGCGTACCGTTATTTTTTGGCAGCAGCGTAGCAGCACATTGTAGCGCTACGCTTTCCCCGTATTGTCTGCTACGCCGTAGCAATAACAAGCGCACCAATTTGATTGACCCACTGCATGTGCGCCCGCACCTCTCCATGCAGCGAGCACAGTGGTGGCCTGACAAGCAATACACCACCTACAGATTTATATTATTGTGTAAGTATACTTTAAGTTTCTCGTCCGTATGGTGTCGGACGTAAAGAATAACACCATCCCATATCTTCCCGTGGGTGTCGTAAGAGGCGACTAAGGGACTTACCAGAGAATGGGCAGCAGGGCTCTCTGTGTCTTATGTAAGAACTGCACTCACTGCGATCGCCAACCTGCTTGCCAAGCGTGGCGATTATGGCAAAACCCCCCATGAATAGCGCAACAAAGAAATGGCCCCTAGTGCCCGGCAGCCCGTCTACCCTCGACTACGGCAGCGGTCGAGGCTACGGCGTGGCAAGGGGTGCGAAGAATCTCCGGAAGGGATCCGGCTGCCAATACTGACGACTAGACCTGGCAACACACAACACGCGCACACTCCGGACCGACGAGAAGATAGCGGAACTCGAAGAGGAATTGAGCAGGCTGCGATGGAGTATTGTGGGATTATCTGAAGTCCGAAAAGACGGGGAGGACACGATAATCCTGAAATCCGGCAACCTGCTCTATTTCTGTGAGGATGACCGGCAATCCCAGGGTGGTGTTGGGTTTATCGTCCACAAGTCCCTTGTGAACAACGTGGTGAAGATCGAGAGTGTGTCGACCAGGGTGGCGTACCTTATACTCAGAATATCCTCAAGATATTCGCTGAAGGTCATACAGGTCTACGCCCCAACCTCGGCACACCCCGACGACAAAGTGGAGACCATGTATGAGGATATCTCTAAAGCCATGCATGGTTCCAAAACTCACTTCACAGTTGTCATGGGGGACTTCAACGCAAAACTGGGCAAACGAGACGGCGATGAGCTGCAGGTGGGGCAATTTGGAGTTGGACTTCGGAATCGCCGGGGTCACCAACTGGCTAGTTTTATGGAGAAGGAGGGCCTCTATATGATGAACTCCTTCTTGAGAAAGCGTGAGCACAGGAAGTGGACCTGGCAGAGCCCCGATGGTGCAACTAGAAATGAGATTGACTTCATTATGTCAACCAAGAAGCAAATGTTCAATGATGTCTCTGTGATCAATTCGGTGAAAACAGGGAGCGATCACCGCATGGTAAGAGGCACATTGAACATCAATATCAAGCTTGAAAGGTATCGACTGATGAAGTCTATGCTCCGTCCAGCACAGATCCAAATCCAAAACCCCGAGAGCTTTCAGCTTGAACTCCACAACCGTTTCGAGTGCCTAGGAAGCTCAGTGGACGAATACAACGATGGGTTCGTGGAAACTGTCCATACGACCGGGTCTAAGTTCTTCAAGGCGCGTCGTACAGATCAGAACAAGAGGCTCTCCGATCACACTCTCAAGCTCATGAAGGAGCGGCGTGAGATGATCCTGCAGTCTTCAGACGAGGCGTGTAAATATCGGCAGCTCAATAGACGGATCTCTAAATCCTTGAAGAGCGACCTCCGCCGCTTTAATACCGAACGTATTAAAGACGCGATTGAGCGGAATAAAGGCACCAAGGTATTTGCAAGAGATCTGGCTATTGGGCAGAGCCAGCTCACGAAACTGAAGACCGACGATGGTAGGATCTTATCCGCCAAACCGGAGCTTCTGAGGGAGATCGAGAGCTTCTATGGACAGTTGTACACGTCAACTAGTAAACCCGTCGTAGATCTAGCAAACGACCCAAGAGCTAGACTGACCTGACACTATACCGAAGACATCCCGGACGTCAGCCTGTACGAGATTAGGATGGCTCTGAAGCAGCTCAAAAACAACAAGGCACCGGGTGATGACGGAATTACGGCCGAACTCTTGAAGGCGGGTGGAAAACCGGTACTTAAGGCCCTTCAGAAGCTGTTTAATTCCGTCATACTTGAGGGAAAAACGCCACAGGCATGGTGCAGGGGTGTGGTGGTGCTCTTCTTCAAAAAGGGTGACAATGCCCGGTTGAAGAATTATAGGCCCATCTCACTTCTAAGCCATGTCTACAAGTTGTTTTCTAGAGTCATCACGAATCGTCTCGCGCGCAGGTTTGACGATTTCCAGCCACCCGAACAAGCCGGTTTCCGAAAAGGCTATAGCACCGTAGACCACATATATATACGCTGCGGCAAGTTATACAGAAGACCGAAGAGTATAACCTGCCTCTCTGTTTAGCGTTTGTGGACTACGAGAAAGCCTTCGATTCGATCGAGACCTGGGCTGTACTGCAGTCTCTCCAACGGTGCCGAATCGACTATCGGTACATCGAGGTGTTGAAGTGTTTGTACAAAAACGCCACCATGTTAGTCCGACTTCAAGACCAAGTCTCGGAACCTATCCTCCTGCAGCGAGGTGTGAGACAGGGAGACGTCATATCTCCGAAACTGTTTACTGCTGCACTGGAGGATGTCTTCAAGGTTCTGGACTGGAGAGGGCTAGGCATCAACGTCAATGGCGAGTACATCACTCACCTTCGGTTTGCCGACGATATAGTGGTCATGGCTGAGACTATGGAGGACCTCAGTACAATGCTCGATGACCTCAGTAGAGCTTCCGGAAGAGTGGGTCTTAAAATGAACATGGACAAAACCAAGTTCATGTTGAATGCCCATGTCACACCCACTCCTATCAAGATCGGAGACTCTACACTCGAAGTTGTAGACGATTATGTGTACCTGGGACAAACGGTTCAGTTAGGTAGGTCTAACTTCGAGAAAGAGGTCAATCGTCGAATCCGACTCGGCTGGGCAGCGTTCGGGAAGTTGCGCGGTATTTTCTCGTCCAACCTACCGCAGTGTCTCAAGACGAAAGTCTATGACCAGTGTGTGTTGCCAGTGATTACATACGGGACCGAAACGTGGTCGCTTACAATGGGCCTCATCAGAAGGCTTAAACTCACCCAAAGGGCAATGGAGAGGGCTATGCTCGGAGTTTCCTTGCGCGATCGAATCAGAAATGAAGACATCCGCAAGAGAACCAAGGTTACCGACGTAGCCCGAAGAATTGCCAGACTTAAGTGGCAGTGGGCAGGGCACATTGCTCGCAGAACGGATGGCCGATGGGGCCGAAAAGTTCTGGAGTGGCGACCGCGAACCGGAAGACGTTGCGTTGGAAGGCCTCCTACTAGGTGGACCGATGACCTGGTGAAGGCTGCGGGAATC